>VXAY01001702.1:2560176-2585457 GCA_013399855.1 Oxyruncus cristatus
GAGAACCCATAACAACATCCTTGGCTTGAGCATTGGAAACTTCGTCCCTCCCCCTCCCTACCCCCCGTGTGGTTTTCAGCACATTCACTTGCCAGCGGAGCAGAAGGAAAAGGTGGGGGAGCGGGGGGGCTCAGAACTCAACCGAGGTGAGCCATGTGCAGCTCTCTCGAAGGACCCGCTGGAAGCCCTTGTCTGTGTGTACAGATAATCAGAGTCCCATCCCTCTGACTTCCTGGCACTGCCTCGAGCCCTTTGTCATGAGGGCCACTCTGAGGATTGACCTGAAAGGCTGCAGACCTGTTTCTCAAGCCCAGCTGTGGCGCTGGAGTAGCTCTCCGGAGCCCCACAACAGCTTCTGAGAGACACAGTGTCACAGCCTCACGGAGGGCTCGAGCTGCCCACCTTTGTGACCTCTGGCAGGGCGAGCGTGGGAGATGGAGAGGTTGAACCAAGCTCCAGGTATTAAACTGCAACAGTAAAAACCCCAAACCAACCACCCAGAAACCTACATAGGCTAATCTCGAGAGGAGTGGTTACAAAGCTTCAAAAGTAGCGAGAGCTTACAAATGCTTCTCTCCCGCACTAGAATGAGAAACAAAACTGTCTGCTGAGGAACCAGCCACTCCCACCCTCGTTCTCCTCCTCCCCCCACACACGTGTACCCGCAGGAGCTGCCCAGAACTGGGGCTACACCCTTCTTCCATGGCCCTGTGTCTAGACAGCATTACGTATATACTGAATGCTACCACTTCTCCAAAGGAGTCTGGTAACAAAGAAGCTTCAGGAAATAACTTTTGTCTTGGTCTGGAGAAAATTTTTTGTTGCCTAGGCATGACTTCTGAGAGGAATGCTTTACTGCTATGTTTTACTACTCTGTGCCCCAAAGAAGCCTGTAACAGGGCTATTACTCCTGGAGGCTGTCCTGTGGGCTGACTGGGGGCTCTTTCCCTGGGTGTGCCTTTCCCTGGTCCACTCCGGAGACCTCTAGCCCTTACCAAGCCAAGTCCTCAAGGCAGTCTCTCCACACGCCAATCCTCTGCCAACATCAGGGCTCCACAGAGGCTCCCCCAAGACAGCATCCGCCACCCCTGGAGAAGGCCAGGTCATCCTCATCATAGGTCTTTTTACAGAAAGGGGACTCAGCTGGCTTTCTTGGTTCACCCCTGCTACCTGGAAATAGAGTCTATGAAGTGTGAAGTTTCAAAAACCAATCCCTCTGCTTGAGAGCTTGAGGCCAGAACAGCCAGACTCCAAACTCGTGGAAGAGTGAATCAGCTCCCAGACTGTCTGGGCCCCTGCTTCTGCAGAATGGCAACAAAGTGGTTATCTGCTTAATTTTCTCATGGTCCAGAGAAGAAGGCAAAGCCCTGGTCTTGAATTTCCCTAATCCCACCTTTCTCCCAGGAGTCCAGCGTGTGCTGTCTTGCCCTTTCTGGTACCCGCTGGACTGAAAAGCAGGGAAGACAGAAATGTTAATGAACTTCCAGTTGGCCCAAATTGCCATGAGCATTATTTCCTCAGGATTTGGAAAACCTTGGGCAAACAGCACAGGTAATTTTCAACAGTCTCCATTTCATCTGGGTTAACAGACTTCGTTGCTTCCTCCTCAGCTTAACACTGACGGCCATCCACTCTGGGCCCTGTTCTCAGGAACAGCACTCTTGCTCTTCCTACAGGGCATTGCCAATGCACCTCCATCTTCCACGTGCCATTATCCAACATGCACACAATATCACCAGCTGGCTGACAGCCACCTCTCAGGCTCCAGGGGCGAAGGCGTCTGAGCCTCAGACCACTCTTCAGAGTTCCCATTCACATCCTCTCCTCTATCCTGGGTTCACTTGTTTTCCTTTTTACTCCAAGAAGCAGCTTCAGGTCATTTTCAGCTCTGAGATCTCCAAGTACCACAATCAAAAGGCAGTGTTGGAAATGTTATTCCAGGGTATTCAAACAAACACTTTTCACCATTTCATTTACTGAGAAAACACTCCACCATGGAAATCTTTTCTGGTTTTCAGTATCTCTGGGACTTTTAGTGTCCTTTTAGGGTGAGACTGTCACTGGGGGTTTGCCCCACTTCTCCTTTGCAACTGAGGTAGATGTAAAGCGGGCAGGGGAAGTGCTCCCTTACAGCGGGGTGGGAGGGAGTAGGCTGCACTTCAAAGCTCCTGAGGCTGTCTGCATGCAGGAAGGGCTGCTCGGGTGACGCTGGGCGTGAGGCAAGCCCGCCACAAGGAAACAGCGAGGCCAATGGGATGTGAAAGCTGAGACTGTGTCAAAGGCAGAACGGAAATGTTGTAGGGGCAGACCTATTTTTAGCCACCTCTTGCAGAACTTTGCTAGAACTTGCTGGAGTCAGCGGCTACTTCCCCTTTCCTTGATGTAAGCAGCGCTGGTGAGGTTCAGATCTGTTTTTATTTAGCCATCCACACAACAGACTTATGGACTCTAAAACACCCATGGTCGGAGAGTCCTAGATAAGGAGAAGAGAAAGCATCTGACACTTCCCTGTCTCCATTTCAGGACTGTGAGAGGTGGAAACTGATGCTGAGGCTGGGGAACGTGACTCTTAGTCACATGAGTGGGGGATTTTGCAATGTGGTGGGTGCAGGGCACAGGGCAGGCAATGTGCAAGAAAAACTAAAGTGCTTTGCAAAGGCCTTTCATTGGGGTTCTCCAGCTGCAAGGCCAGGGTATCATTGCCCTGCAACCCTCACCTTCCTGCTCCACTTCAACCTGTTTAGGTGCTCAAGGTGTGTGGGAGGTGGCAAGGTTTAACACACCTCAAATTAGCATGGGTCATTGTGGAGAGCAGTAGGCTGCCACGAGTGTCCTCTGCCTGGTTCCTTTTAACATTTGTCTGTACTAAATGACTCCTACACCTGCTGTAGGGAAATGCACAGGGGAGAGGCCATTCCTAAGCCAGACGAGAGAGAAGATGAGGAGCAGCCATGTGAAAGAAGTGACAGCTGTGATGTGACTTTTCTCTACAGGTTGTAACCAACAAGACAAGTTACAGACTGGCCCCAGTTGCCTGGAGTTTGGATTAGTTTGACTTGCAATATTCAGTTCAGGAACAGATTGGGAAGGACAGAATCCAGGCCTAGGTAGCCAGAGCTTGCTGCTGGTCTCAGAGACATGCTACCTCCACCTTGTTGTCAGAGAGGAATGAGATTTCTGTGGGGATGGGAGAAAAGCACATTCTGAGCCAAAATAGATACAGTTCTGGAGCATTTCCAGAGCAAACTCTTTCAAAGCCTGGCAGTAGTGAGGAGTAGCAATGGGACAAGCAGAAAATCATGCTCACTCTGAGGCTATAGAGCTTGGTGTGCCTAAGAGGAAACAAACCCTGTCCCATACTGGAGACTCCCTGCTATAACTCTTTCAATACCACAAATTTAACACCACTGCCAGAAACCTAGAGCTCCTCAGTGCCCCTCAAGTATTTCTGCAAGACTCTGCTTTATATCTCATGTTTCATACTGTCCTTCATCCCTGTGGCAGATGCATCCATTATCTATATAGACCCTTCTTAAGATGGATGGATTAAGGCATGATACGCAATTCTTGAATGAGAGATGTGGGTGGAGAAGTGCTTTGTACTATAGCAGTTTCATTTAGAAATCAGAAATCTTTTGTAAGTAGACAGTGAGAGGAGCAGGTCAGTGCCATTGTTGTCCAAGGGAATGTGCTGTCCAAGGTCACTTTGGCCTCTAGATGGCAGCCCTAATGCTCACACCCCAACATGCTGAGACAGACAGAAATACCTTCCTTTCAAAAATGGGGCATAAAAACAAGCCTCACACTGGGTACTTCGGACCTAAACCTACAGGCAGTCAAGACTGCATTGCAAAAAAACCAGATTTTTTTTTTCTCTCTTCTTGTTTGTAATGAGGACTGTGAATTTGCCCACCTCTGGATGCTACACTTGCCTGCAATGGACCAGGAACTGTTACCTGGGAATTGACTGTGACATTTCTGAAGTTGCATGGAAATCAAAGCAGAGTGTCAGCACCTCCATTAGGCCTCACGCTTGCACACACTTGGTTTGTGCTTTGCCTGATGCACTGGCAGCTCTCCTGTGGGCAGAGTCAGTGTCTCCTCAGTACACTGTACTTGACCTTTGGGGATGTAGGGCTGTGAGCCTAATAAGAACGTAAACCCCACTTTGCCAAAGCTATCTGTACAATAAATTGCTTTATTGTTTCAATGAAAAACTACAGCCAAGCATTTAATGGCTCCCAGCCACAGCCACTCTATATGGTTCCCTTTCCATTTTAAGGTTTGACTGTTTCTTTTCCAAGCACGGGGCCAAAAGGATGATTAATGTCAGTAATGTTGACAGATGTATCTTCATGCTCTATTTTAGATGAGATAAAACCAGCCTTTTTAAGGAGAAGGGTCATTAATGTTTCCTTATTGGAGGTGTTGGCAGTGGGAATCATGTGAATCTATCAAAGCTGGATAATAGCAGAAAGTGTTAATGAACTTTCTAATTGACCTAAAAGTTACTTAGTTAACTTACTTGGAAATACCTCATTTCTGTATTTCCTGAGAATGCATAATCATCACTTCTTGCATCCTCTCATCACCCTGAGAGCCAAGCGCTGTAGTCTGAGGCAATTGAGAGATGGGTATACAAGCCCAACTTGCATTGAAATCAAAACACAGCAGAAGCAATGCATTTTGAAATTCAATCAACACTCTGACAGCATCTCTAAGTGCCTTGATACTTGCAACACTCCTCCTCAGACAATTTATGGGAAGTGTGTGGCAAAACCCTGCATGAACAAAGTGCGCAAACAAGGGAGATGACACCCACAGGGTACATAAATGTGACATTTTTTAATTGACAGTTTTGGAAGGTGATAATAAAATAGGAAGAATGTCCTCTTGGTGTGTAATTCTCTTGAGCTCGTGCCTGGAGCTGGTGCCTGGTATGAGTGACAAGCCTGGAAGTGGAGCAGGACTGAGGCAGTTGTTTCCACAGCCAACAAAGCTGGGGGCTCAGGAACGCACTTCTCATGTTACAGGCAGTTCTCAGATCACGGGCTTGACAGAGGTGGGATATACTCTTCCCAGTGCCAGGAAGAAGCAGAAAGGAGAATAAATATATAAAAAAAAATGGGAAGCAACTTTTAAGCTAGTTTTTCATTTGGTTGTTGGGGGTTTCTCCTGCTTTAATAAAGCAGAAGAAAATTTGCAAGAAATTTATGTTCTGATTTGAATGCTAGTAATGCTCATGGAAATCCCTTTAGTGAATACTGGATCAGGTCCAAGAAAAGCAGGTTATTAACCTATATTCATCCATAACTGTTCCCTTCTGCATGCAATTTTGTTAGATCTTGACAGTAGATTTAATGTGAACCTCATCAGCAGTGGACCTGGATGAGACACTGGGATCACATGCCTCTTAACTCTGAGCCAGTCTTCGCAGAACAGTGGTGGTAAAGGAGGATGCCTTGACTACATGGTAGGTAGATGTAATCTTGACTAGAGCATCCCATCAGGATCTCTTATGGTAAGACCCAGCTGAGACATATCTGACTTCTCTCTGTTTTGCACTGAACTGCTCTGCCAGGTCAGTGATTTTAGCACACCACAACCAGAACAGCTCAATAAAATGGTTTCTAGGTGAACATTTTTCAATGAAAATATCTGTTTGGTTGTGGCAAAAAAAAAAATGCGAATTAACCCCCCCTTTGGAATAGGCAAAAGATGGACCCAAAAATGGCCTTGTAGAGCCAGGACCAGAGTAAGGCCAGGCACCCAGAAGCAATCTCTCCCCCAGTCTGGGGGACTGGAGATGAGAGGAAAAAGGCTTCAGTCCTGGCTCTGCCAAAGACTGGGTGCTCTTTTGATGTGCCATTGCAACAAAAGAGGTCAGTGAGAAAACTCATCTCTTTTTTCACTGCCTAGGGACAGGGGAATGGTTTTGGGGAGTTTTGCACTTGCATCACCCTAATTTTGTGCTGTCCTCAGTAAACCTGTTTGAGTTTGCAGAGCCAAAAGTTTTGAGCCAGGAGTACTTGTGCTGCCATTAAGGACAGAACTTCTACGTGGATCAGACTCTTCTCCGCTATCTGGAGAGCAAGTGTGTATATGGAAGAGGTGGTGTGAACATTCAGTGACTCTGGGCTTGAAACTAAGACTGAACCCCGAGTTACCCATATAAATATCTATCAGAACTTGGGAATTCACACTGAAGGTTATACCTAAAATACGTCCACCCATATTAAAAGGCTGGAAATATACTTTGTGATAATTTGATACCCTTCCTTTCTTTCCCTATCCTACCTCTGTACTCTACAGCTATGACTGGGGTATCATAGGGCATGTGGGCTCAGCCTAGACTGAATACACTTTTGGGGATGTGGTTTTGGGTCTTGAGCCACAAGGTGACTATGATTTCTGGTGAGGTGGAACTAGCCCTCACACATCCCACCAGCTGTCTGACCTCCTGTGATACTGCGGTACAGGGTGCAGAGTAGGAGCGTGCCATGCATGAACACAGAGGTTCCTGGTGAGGCACAAGGCAAGGAAGCTCACGCTGTACCCCCAAAAAGGGAACAGGAGCTGCACCCTCCACCGTCTTGGGCTATAAACAAAACCACTTCTCAGGTCCCAGGAAGCTGAAAGCTGCTCCAGATCCACGCTTACATGAGAAGAAAACACACCCCATGGTTCTGCCTACAGGTTCCTTGCTGCAGCCTGAGCCAGCCCTCCCTGATGATGTGTGGCCCTTGAGTGGCATGACACTGAGCCTCCTGGGAGTGGGGCTGACCAGGCTGGTGCTGGAGTAGGCTTCCTCAACTTCTGTTTCTGCTGGGTGCTGCCCCTATGTAACAGCCTCCAGCCATCTGGAAATTCAGTATGGCCCTGTACCTTCCATAACAAAGATTTTGTTAAACAGTTTTATATTTCTAAATGGTACACAGCTCTGTTGCAAGCTCTGCAGTACCTGCCTCAAGCAGCTCATCTGAGCTGTTCTTCCCATGCTAATCTCTGATCTGTGGCACGTATACAGCACTGATGAGAACAGGACCTCCCCTTTGCTGCACCATATTTGCCAGAACAGGCATAACTCAAGATAACTGGATTTGAAACAATCAGAGCAGGAAGCAGCAATAACTGGCCTGGAGGGAAGGCAGGGAGTTACCCACAGACAATTTTTTAGGGGGTGCCCAATTTGTGGTATCTGAGCTCTTTCCACACTCCTTTACCCTCACTTACAAAGGCAGGATGTAAAGCTTGCAGGATCATCCCTCATCTCCCTGGCTTGAACACTTGAGTTTAGATCTGTACTCTCTTCTTTTTAGCTGCAGTGTTTTGCATGTGGTGACGTGTGTGTATGACAAAGACCTCCAGAGCTGCATCTGGTTCAGACACTGTCTTGTTGCTGAGGATGGACCAGGTGATGGATATTCATATTATTTTTTTTCTGGAGTACATGGACCTGAAGGCTGGCGCTGGTGCAGCTGATGTTTCCCATGGCGTATATCCCACAGTCCGTACAGGCAGCCCTCCCAGTCAGGACCTACATATTGTGGGGGTCAGGGCAGGCCAAGGCAGGCCTGCAAGTGCCTTTGCTGATGAGCTGACAGCTTAGTCACCAGGGCTCTCCACAGAACTCTGTAAACACCACCCACATTCCCTGCATGAGTCTTTGCCATCAAGTTCCACCAGAGCCCCGTCCTCCTGCTCCCCATGCCAAGGGTCACGAGCTGGGACCAGCAGCCAGGTGCCAAATGCGGGCTGTAGCTCAGTGCAGCCGGTCTGCTAGAGGTCGTCACACGCCTCCTTAAGCAAACAGGGATCCACGCCAGTTGATAAATCATTTACGAGAAGTCAGAAGCAAAGAACTAGATTAACCAGGTCACTGGGTGTCCTGAGGGAATGACGTGTCATTGGAGCTGAAACAGCAGATCCCACAGTTGCAATCTGTTGCCTTCTTCTGTCCTGACAGCAATTCATGGAAATCCCTGGAACTAGACACCAGAGATGGAAAAACCCATTAGCTCATCCCAGTCAGCAAACTAGTTAAAGCAGTCACTCCCATTGTACATTTTCTGGCAAAGTTAAATATGTCTCGAGAGGGGATTTCCACCAGGTTTCTTCTCAAGAGGAAACTGTTCCACCTCTCAGGAAGGCTGCCCTGTGGTGATATTTTTGCAAACCAGAAGTAATTCCAGAACCCAAGAGAGAAAAGCCGAAAAGGATTCTGCTGCAGGAACTGGGGCAGTGATGTTTTTCTGCCTGAACAGATACGTGCCACACAGGGCACGTCTCCCACTGGAAACTCCGTGGGTACACATGTGTTTACACACAGCCACCGCCGTGTGCTCATGTGTGTGTACAGACACCCATGTCCACCCTCTTCTTCCCAAGGTGGGGGATGACCTTGTGCCTTCATCACAACCAGTGTGTTGTAGTGTGGTATCACACCTAGCTCACACTTGTGTAACTCCACTGACATCAAGGTACAGTGTGTTGCTCTGAGGAGGGAAGACACGTGTGAAAGACGTGAGGCAATAGCTGATGGTGGTGCTCCAGCACCCACTTCCCCTTCTAAGCAGAGAGAAGTCGCTTCTCCTCAGCCGTGTCAGGAGAAGAACAGCCCCTCCCCCCACTGCTGGGGGCTCCGAGGCTCGGCACATTAAGGGTTGAAAGCACTCGGAGCCCATACGAATACTTGAAATGGTGCAATGCAGAGCTGGGTTGCTAAGGTTGTCAGCAGAGGCCGTGGAGATTTTGGCAGCTAAGCTTTTCAGCACCTGGGAAGCACTTTGGGACAGTGGGGAAATAAATTAGCTGTGTGATGGCATTTAAAACCTTATCATTAGTTTCAGAGCTAATTCTGCATTTAGATGAATGGGTGTAGCTCACATTGCTGAGCTGGAACCTGCAAGAGATAGTGAGGATTGCTCCCTGTTCCCATTTAGAAAACTTTTGGCCAGCAAAACTGTAACTTGCAGCCTTGGTGGCTTAGGTCTGGGAGCCCCTGCTGTGGCTGGGGTAGGCACGGCAGCAACGCCAGCAGCAAACAAGCCCAGTGCTGCCCAGGACTCTGCTTACTAGTGCCATGGGGTGTTGGCTGCGTGCCGCTTAGGAGAAGAAGGCGGGGTATTGCCTGGGTGTTTGCGCTGAATTTGTGACTCCTCAACTAGGCATTTTATTTGTCTCTCACAGCTGGCACAGCTGCCTTCCCTACTGGAGACTCCTGAAATCTAGGCACTGTGTTTTGCACAGTTCTAAGGGCGGGACTTTCCTCTCCCAGCCAGCAGTGCTGAGGCTGCCCTCCTGAGCATCCTGCACACTCAGTGTTACTGCAGGACAACTGACGTGCTGACCATACCTAGTTTTGGCCTTGGCTTTCTTCTCTGCAGGGTTCTTACTTTGTTCTGTTTAGCATGAAACATACTGAAGCATGAACAAGGGTTATAAAAGAATTACATGAACTGCAGAAAAGGATCTAACCAAGGAGGCACAGGTCAAACTCTGGGTCTTGACCAGGTCCCTGCAGTTGCTGTGAGATACTAGCCAGCTGACCTACTGAGCCCCTTGCCCCTTGCACTGTGGAAGGATAAGAGCAGGTAGAGCCCAGTAATATTTTAACTAAGAGATTAACTCTCTGCTATTTCAACAACAGTGGGTCTTCTGTTTCTGTGGACAAAGGTGCTGACTTAAGGCTCCTCTACATGCCAGCCTATGCTCTCCTGCCACTGATCAGAGCACTGGCTGCCCTGACTTCAGAGGAAAACTCAATTTAACCCTCAGTCAGGAAAAGAAGGAAACCTCAACCCCAGAGCCAACAGCCCAGAAAGGTGTTGTCCTGACTCTACAACCCATGTCTCTGGCACAGTCTGGGTGGCACTTAGTTCCTAAAGGAGGGTCAGAGGAAGAACAACCCATCTTCCTTCTAGATGCTCAAGATTCACCCATTTCTCTACAGCTATAAAGTTCCAATGCACCCCAAAACCACACAGCATGGTGAGAAGAGATTTTGGGAGGCCTCTGAACGATCCTGGTACTCAAATGCATCCCTCTCCCACTTTTGAGACCCTTAATCTCTCACACCTTGAAATTAGTGGGCGTTTTGCCATTGCTCTCAACAGACACAGTGCCAGACCCTGAGAGGCAGGTCCAAAGCCCACAAAAATCAAGATGGATCTTTCTGCAGACTTTGTTGTGGCAATGGAAACAAGTTTTGCATGTGGCACAAAGAAACACCAGGCTCATTGGAATGGCCTGTTATAAAGGTTATATTCCAAAGATGAAAATATGACGTGTTTTATTTAAAAATGAAAGTTAAGATTCTTTCAGGGAAAGCTGACCTGCCCTTCTGTAGTGTGACACTGAGTGCAGCAGCATCCTGCAGGGCCTGAGCCCCAGTCAGCCAGAGGAGCCAGTCTCAGAAAGTGGAACTGACTAATCTGAGTCGTCTGGGATGAGCTGGGCATGATTTCACTCATGCCCCGTGTAAACAGTGTGAAAAGTAAACGAAGATGATAAGGAGCTGGTTTTTTTATTGTTGTTGTATTTCTTGATTCTGTGTGGGAGTGATTATCAACATAGGTGAGGATTTTAAATATCAAAGCAGAAGCAAACAATGGCAACATGTGGCCCTGGATGTTCAGTCCTGATGTGACAGTGAAGGTTCTGTTCTGGGTTTTTTGTGTGCTTGTATAGAATCACACTTAGAAGGCTTAGTTTCCCGTAAGTGCTCAGCACTTAAAAACAACTAGCCTCACTGGAGAACCGGGACCATGATCTTTATCTGCTGACCATGTGCTTTTAAAGCCATTTCCACTTAAGAGGCAACCACTTTCCTTCCACCTCCTCACCTCAGACATTTTCACCAGACTGTATAGGGCAGAAATTAACCCAAACCTCAACAGTGAAGGTGGGGAGATCCTGCCCAGCATGCAGATTGTTTGCAGATCCTTGCACTGTGGTGGAATCAACCAACACCCTGGTACAGGGCGTGTGTGTGTGTGTGATGTGGTTGAGGAGCACGTGGTCTCTGATTTTCAACTGCCTACCTCTGTTCTGTGCGTGGCCTTGCGTCAGTTTCAGGCATAAGAACATCATGATATCATAATGATATATCGCACTCTGATGACACCATCACATGGAGTAAGCCACAGCAATCTGATCTCATTCTGCAAATGTGGAGATGAGTGTTACTGCTTCACAGGACAAGTGGGTGGCAGGTAGACGGAGCTGGCACTACCTATATTGTCAGCCCTGGGTGGGAACGTGACCTGCTGGGTTAAATTAGGTGGCTGGGAGCTTAACACCTCAGCTCTAAATCAGCCTCAGTGGTTGCAGGTGAGTCACCAAACCTATCTGCATTCACTTCTTCCATTTGTGAAATGGTGACAATAATATTTCCTCACCTGATGGGGGAGGGAAGGGAGCGTGTGTACAAGAATGAATAAATGTTTACAAAGCACCTTGTAAGCAGTGCACAGGCTCTGGCTGTGCTGTGCTGAGGAACCCGTGTTGTTCCCTCCACTCCGGGTTGCACCATACTGTGAGCACACTGTGAGGTGTAAACACTCCCCTCAGAGTCAACAGTTTCAAATGAGAGCAAATTAGGTAATTCCGCAGGAGAGAAACAGAGTGAAGACTTGATGTGTTACCAGCAAGTTCAGTAAGTTCCATTCAAGAAAAAGCAAAGTAACTTTGTAAAGGAAAATAATAAAGGAGAAAAACAAATGAGCTGTGACAAGTTGTTGGTTTTTTTTTTAATGGTACCATGATCTTGATTTCACTTCCCAAATGGTAAACAGAACAGAGAAGTGAATCCCCTTGAAATAAAAGTGAAGTTAATAACGGGATGCCTTTAGCTCTTACCACATCCTGTATATGCTGATTGCTCTATTTGTAGCTGGCAGGAGCCCTTCTAGACTTTTCTTTACCATGTTAATTCTTTGCTGAGTCAAACCATGTTGTATAAACAGTTGGAAAAAAGCCGTCCTGCATCTCCCCTCTGGCACCGCAGTGCCCTGCACACGCTGTCCTGCGCTGGCACTCGCCTTCCTTTCCACGCACCCTCGTGCCTGTGCCCACACTGCTGCTCTTCTGCCCTCCCACTGGTACAGACCCACACTCCCCACAGCTGGCAAAAACCACTCAGTGAGCACTCGCAGTGAATGAGCAGTCACACAGCCCTACCCACCCTTTTTCTTCTGCAGTTTCAGGTGCTCAAATGCAGATGCATGATGGCCACTCAGTAACTTGTTCCTATGTTCACTAGCACTAGTTCTCATGCATGTACACAAGTCCTTAACCCAGCACAAACACGCACACATACAAATATGCACACTCTTCTTAGTCTAATACATGCATTCTCACCAGTGAGTACACACACAGAAACACTTATTTTTTACTTTTTCTGATACTACAGAGAGCATCTGCAGAAGGATCTGGACAGGCTGGATTGATGGGCCAAGGCCAGTGGTATGAGGCTTAATAAGGTGAAGTGCTGGGTCCTGCATTTTCGTCAAAGAACACCATGCAGCACTACGGGCTTGGGGAAGAGTGGCTGGAAAGTGGCCCAGCAGAAAAGAACATGGAGGTGCTAATCAACAGCTGGCTGAACATGAGTCAGCAGTGTGCTCAGTGGCCAAGAAGGCCAGTGACATTCTGGCCTGTATCAGCAATAGTGTGGCCAGCAGGACCAGGGAAGTGATTATCCCCCTGTACTCTGCACTGGTGAGGCTGCACCTCGAGTGCTGTGTTCGGTTCTGGGCCCCTCACTACAAAAAGGGCATTGAGGTGCTGGAGCGGATCCAGGGAAGGGCAACAGAGCTGGTGAAGGGTCTAGAGAGTAAGTCTTATGAGAAGCGGCTGAGGAAGCTGGCAGTGTTTAGCCTGGAGAAAAGGAAGTTCAGGGGAGACATTACTTCTCTCTACAACTACCTGAAAGGAGGTTGTAGCAAGGTGGGGGGCAGCCACTTCTCCCAGGCAACTAGTGACAGGAGGAAACAGCCTCAAGCTCAAGGGGAGGTTCAGGTTGAACATCAGGTAGCATTTCTTCACTGAAAGGGTTGTAAAGCATTGGAATGGGCTGCCCAGGGAGATGCTGCAGTCAGCATCCCTGGAAGCATTCAATAAATTACTGGATCTGGCACTTCATGATGTGGCTTAGTTGACATGGTGGTGTTCGCTCAAAGGTCAGACTCAATAATCTTGAAGATCTTTTCCAATCTTAATGATTCTATGATTCTGTGAAAAGTATGCACTTCACAAATGCAAACTGGTTATAACAGTATACAGCTCATCTAGGAGGCAGAGCTAACCCCCTCCATAGCATTGTCATTGCAACAGCCCTTCTTCCTGGGATGAGTTTCATGGCTAAGGGTTCAACTGCTTCAGGAAATATGGCTTAGACTGGCATATTAATTCACCAGCATAGATATTTTTGTTGGCCTGATTTAGGCTGGACACTTATCTTTTGGTGTGTTACTGGATTTTGCTGCTGCTGCTTTTCATTCTGCTTATACTGTTGGAGGTGACCATAGGACCCTCCCTTCATCAGCAGACGTGCTCTTTTGAACAGTTTCACTAAAAAAGCCTTTACCGTCCACCACCCCGCACCTGCTCCTCAGGTCAGCCTTTCAGTGACACTTAGAAATTTTAGTTTGCATTTTGAAACAGCTCCATTTGCAACAGACACTGTCATACCCACTACAGCTTGAATCTGTAGGGGTTTTAACCATCAATGATATTATAGAATCATAGGTAACAGACTGGTCATCTTTGAGCCATGCATCTTGAACACACCTGAACTTCGGAGGAGCTGCACACGTCTAACCAGCATCCTGGCATTGTACTGGTGGGTCAACCAACTGCAAACTTCAGTAAAAATCTGTGGGCACAGTTTCTCAGCTGGATATACATAAACTGAAAGTCTGTGAACTTTGGAGTCAGAAGACTTTTTTAAAATTATTTTTAATATATCTAACAATGCTTACTCTGTATCTAACAATGCTTACTCTGTAGGCCTAGAGATAGCAATTCTCCATCCACAGATAAACTAAGTAGCACAAGCTGTGCATGTGCTGTTATGGCAGTGCAAAGCCTCAGCTAGAAGGACACTTTGATGGAGAAATTTATTTCCAGGTAATTTCAGTTCTCTCTGCTGGGTGGAAAGAGAGAATGGCAGACACAGAGACACCAGTTACTGCAGAATTACATGTGTAGATACTTGTCCACTAAGAAGTGCCCATACCATTGGCCGAACTCTCATTTCACACAAGACATCAAGCAACCATTGAAGGGGAAAAGTTCCTGCTGCTAGGAGATACTGCTGGACCTATTATCCAGTTGGACCGGCCACATGCAGGAGACCTGAAAAAGAAAAGTTGATCTGTTTTCCTCCTTGACCACTTGAAGGTGGTCCCAAACTTCTGATTAAGCTCTAAGTACTTGCCAAATAACACCTCTCTTGCAGAACTGTGGACTGGGATATTGGCATTTCCCAAGTGGCACAGAGGGCCCACATCCTCACCCTTCCAGGAGAGCTAATCCCAGATGTTTGAGAATCACGTTCCAAAATAATGTTAGTCACCTAAAGAACATAATTTAAAAAAAAAAAAAATAAAAACAATAATGTTGAATTCTGTATGTTTGCCTTTGACTCTAGTCTTTGACTCACACTCCAGAGTTTTCATATTTTTCTCTGCACTAGGTAGCAGAACAGAATGCTTTTCTTAACTGAAAACTTAGATTCTCTTACAACCACATGATGTATGGAGCAGAGTTTTATAGAACAAAAAGAGCAGTAAAGTAGAAGTAGCCTTCGTCTTCCTCCCCAATAGCCCGCAATCAATGTCTCTCATGTGTCTGCAAGACCTTTTATCCCCTTACAGAAAGCAAATGATTTCTGAGGAGGAAGCATCCTGCTGTTGGTCCCCAAGGCTGCCTGGGCTTGGCAACATCGAGGTAACTGTGCTGTGGAACAGGACATCATGTCATCCCATCAGCACTCACTACCTGTACTGTACGGCAGCCCAGACACCAGGCCCAGTGTGTCTGCTCTTGTGAGGAGCATGATTAGCTCTTCTTTGATAACAGTAAGTCAGGCTTTGCTTTTGTTTCTCAACCAAAACCCTACCTTTCCATGGACCCAGGGTCCCATAACAGCACTGGTGGCTGGGAGCACCCAGAAATGCTGATTGAAATAGTGACAGGCATCATTCAGGAAACGGTTTCCCCTCCCTGGTCATCCACATAGCATGTGGCAAAGCTCCTACCTCTCTGGGGCAGTCACCTGTATATCTGTTGCACTTCTCCCTTTCTAGTTTCTCCACAAAGGTTTGTGTATGCAGGAAAAATTTGAAACTCAGAAGGCATCTGTCCCCTCCCAGCCTGGCTGCCTTCCCACACAGAGAGGACAGATGCCTTTGCTTTATCTCAGCTCTCAGCCTCTGGTCCCCAAACTGCAGTCTCAGAATCAGTGTGGTTCTTTACCGACTTCACAAAAATAAACAAAGGCCTTGTAGCATTTAGGTCTACTAGTAAATTATTTACACACACAACCCCCTTCCATTTCCTATTGCATGGGTCTTGGTGTCACCCCACCCTGCCAGGGACCATGTTTGTCCCTGGAATGTGGTCCCTACTCCATGACAGCCAGACACTGATGTAAGCAGGCTTTCAGTGTACAGTCTGCACTTCACCAGCTGCTGCCCAGGGCTGGACATTGCCCACAAGGCAGTTGAATCCAGCCTCTGCAAAAGTGGGTGTCAGCAAACCCAGCCTGAACGGGTACACTGCTATGGGTGGTTTGGCACGCAGAGGCGACCGAGTTCAGGCCAGGTACGAGCTTGTCAGTAGATCTCACCCAGCGGGAAACAGTATTGAGAGGCAGCCCAGTGGCAAAGCAGTAACTTCCCTTGCAACTATTTTTAAAAGCACCTTTACATCTTTTTTTTCAACTTGCCAAGTACAAATAAACTTAAAGCATCAGCCAGTTGTTACTTAAGGGAACTATTGTTTTGTAGACCTCTGCAAATGAAATATTATACTCCTCAACCTCCCTTCATGGGAAAAGTCCCCCATTCAGCTCTGACTTTGATGCTGTTTCTATTCTGTGCTGCCTTTAGCAGACTTTTGTTCTTGACTCAGCATGGTCCATCTTACACTGTTTCTTTAGGTCCTGCTTCACAGTGGGCAAGCGGACATGGACTGAGTGTGTGCCCAGGTTATACTATATGTTTTTCATGCTGACCCCCAGTGCAGGTCTTTTACGTGCAATGCTTGAACAGTCATTGCCCATGTCCGCTGCTGACCCCCACAAGCCAGCTTCTAATTCAGAGCAAGAGGCTTGCCCAATTTCTTCCGAAAAAGCTTGCTTTGTCATCTGTGTGCACTGAACTTTCTCTGTCATGGTGGTTTGATTTCCAAGTTTAGTTAGAATCTTCTGGAGTTCCTCCAGGTCCTGCCAAGCCTTGCTTGCAATTATAATACATGGTTCTCTGTTGGCAGCAATTGCTGTTGCCTTGTTATCCCTCTTCCCCCTTCACTGATTTTTGGAATGGTATTCAGAGGGCCGTTTTCATCTCTGACAGGCATGGTCCCACCACCTCCTCCCACCCCCGTAAGCTGCTCTTCCCTATTTGGAACACTGGCCTTTTACTTTTAATGGATTTTTCCTCCCATCTATCAGCTCTGACTCAATTTTTAATCCAAGACGGGACGTTTTCATCCCCTGGTTGCCAAATTTGTTTCATTCTTGGAAAGGCCATTTTCAAAAAACCTTTTGAAAGCATAAATTACTATGATCATGACTTGTTCCTGATGAACTTCTCTAGAACTCACAGAAGTCAACTGACTAGTGGGTCTAGTGCTCTACCAGTGTTCCCTCCGTGGCTGTTGGTCCACCAGCGTGACTGACATGGTCCCCATTTTTCTGGAAGCCTCATGCTATGCCCTGTCTCACCTTTTTTAAAAAGGCAGCTGATCTCTGGGGCAGGGCAGGAAGAAGGACACTGGGGTTCTGCACTTTGCACTGTGGGGAGCAGCAACAGGGCTGGTCATGGACATGAGGGGTGCTGACTCCAAGACTGTGTCACAATGCCTTGTGTTTTCCTGGATAAACCCTTGAGTCCAGGTGTCATGCAGAGCAATGCCCCATCGCTGGTCCCAGCAGCTGTGCTGGGTGTTAGGATGCTACTCTGGGCACCATCATTCATCCCTGTGTGCTGTACAGGGTCCATACAGAGCAGAGGCCAGCAGGCAACACCTCGGACTGGTGCAGGACTGCCCAGGTCTTCCTGGGGAAAGCAGAGTGGTGCATCCAAAATGCCATTTCACCATGCCCCAGGGAATGCCATGTGGCAAAGCCATCCAAAAGCATCCAGAGCAGCATCCCTGATTATCCCTCACCATCAGCTGAGCCTGGCCCTTCTCCTTTGATGAGGAGTGCTGGTAAGCACCCTCTCACCATGCAGCATGGCCCAACCACTGCTCAACCCCACAGACATCTTCCCAGGATGAGGACAACCCAGTTTAACTCTTCTGTGGCCAAGCATGCCAGTTAAACTAGGGTGTTCTCATCCAGGGAGCTGGTGGGCACCACCAAGCCATCCTGTCCTTCGCCTTTTGCTGCTTTCCCCTGAAATAACAGTGAAATAATGTGTGTCAAGAGACACATCCAGAAGTTGGCCATAGACCGGAAGGTTCCAAATTGGAGGGGCCAGGGTTCCCCCAGGATCAAGGGGAAGGTGCAATTGCCTGAGCTAAGTGCCATGTCCAGCACATTTGGATCTGGGTCTTAGTCTAGCAGTAGTTTAGTTTCACAATTTACCTGTGAAGTGCTTCAAAGGGCGCTGAAAGAGTCTGCAAAGGCCAGCAGGAGCACGAGCAACTACTGAAGCCTGCAGGGAGGCTCCCAGGCTTCCGTGGCAGGCAGCAGTGGGAATTTTATCGCTGACTCCCAGAGGAGCAGAGTTAGGTGATCATACAAAGCTTTCCCAATACGAGTTCAAATGTATGAATTTACCGTATCTAACGCCTCCCTGAAATCCAAACAGACTCAATTACATTCTCTTTCTGTAATGAATCAGTAATTATATTGAAGAACACTATTATTTGTTTGGCATGACCTATATAAATCCAACTTGGGGAGTGCATAGTTGGTGTGGTGCCAGTGCTCTGTGCCTTGCGTATTATTGCCTTATAAACACAACCATTGTTTGAATTTCAGATCAAAACAAACCGAGCCACGTCGCTTGTCAGTTATTAGATATCTTTTTCCCAAATGCTCACCCAGGCCATAGTACAATAACAATAATTATTATTACATACTTCCTTATTATATGTTTATGCCGAGGTAGCACATTTGCCTTTTTCCCACACATTAGTTGCTTCTCCTGACTCTTATGATTCACTCCTGCCTATTTCCCAATGTCCATGAGCTCTTTCTGCATTCCCGGCTGCATTTTGCCAAGACCTGCAGATTGGCACAGCGACCCGTGGTGCTGTAATGCACTAGCCTGCAAAGGGTTGCAGCCAGCACAGGGGCTTCACTCTTCAAGGGAATATGCAAACAAAAGAAAGACGCGGACCCTGCCCCCAGGTGCTTTATAAATATTTAACTTGGTCTGATAATGTGATAAAGACTGATCATATGATTTGGACAGACTAAAACCCAGCCCTGCTTGGGCAGGGCTGGAAATGGACCCTCTGTGGGACACAGCGGGGGAAGGGGACAAGCCAGAGCACAGTGATGATTCTTTCAACAGACACTGCCGCAGCTGGGAATAGGATTCACCTTACCCAGCTTGGGACATCCAAAATGTACTTTCAAGTCCTCAACAAGTTGCCGACCTGCCTTTACAGTCACGGAAGAGAAGCGGTGCTTGGCTGTTGGGTGAGTCAGCCCTTCTCAAGATAAACTTCAAGATATGTGAGATGAATCATACACTAGAGGTGCCTATTTGTCTCCATTGACTATGCAGGAAGCCTGTCCAACTAATTAGGTTTAGACACCTAACTTTTAGGCACCTAAAATCAGACAAGAGGAATCCCATCCTCACAGATGTTCTTCGTTACCGTCTTGACAAAGGAGGCAATGGGAGAGGCTCCCTGGAAATTTCCTACCAGATTTGGACCTAACTAAACTCCTCCATACTCTGTGAATCACCTCCATGTCCTCCCAACGGAGCTCCTACAGGCATGGGGTGTTCCAGCCATGCCCAGCTGGTAGAGATGAAAGCACGTTCCGTGCTGAGGACTGAATGAGGCAATGGTCTTGTGGGAAAAGATATAATAGTGGAGCCGAAGACTGTATTATAATGTATTCAGAGCAGGCAGGAGGAACACAAAAAAAGAAAAGGAGATGACCTTGGCTTCCTGCCTGGTGCTAAAAGTGTGTTTCGATGGAACGGGATAGGTGGGAAAGCAAGATGCCTCCCTAATGCAAATATCTCATGGAGCTGTAAGATGCGTGGAGTACAACCCATGTGTTTGGAAACAAGGTTTTGAAGAGTTCCACCACAAAGGGCCAAAATGGTATTTTTCAGAGGGTTACAGCTGAGCCTGTTGGAGGTTAAGCAGCCAACAGCACTGCAAGCAGCACCTTCTGACACCAGCATTTCATGTCAGACAAATGTCATGACCCGAGATGATCCTGAGTAGTTTTAGACTTCCTCATTTAAAAAACAAACAAACAAACAAAATGGTGAAAGCACTTAGTCCTAGCACATTTTTTTGATGAAAAAATCATGGAGAAATTCCACTCGTTGATGTCTGCTGAATAAATCAGCAGCCAGGGCTGCTGTGGCTGGAAATAGGCAGAGGCCAACAGAAATCACTGTGCTGCATTATTGCCCTGCTTGGCTTGGGACTGTGGAAGCCGTATTTGAAAAAAAAGTGGAATTTGTCCTGGTTTCTGAGGCCTGTCCTTTCCATGTCCCTGATCATTTGTTATATGCATTAACTACCCTGTTGATGCAAGGGCAATAGTTGTTTTGATGTGCAGCAGGTGTCACTTGCTCCCTTTTTTCCTGGAAACTGCCAACAGCTTCTTTAAAGCTTCTGGAACTTCCCTTAACCTGAACGACAATTTATTTAGGTGAGAGATATTTGTTTTTTCTCTGCAGTGGTAGACACAGCCCCGTGCAGATTAGGCCAGGTTAAGGGCACCTATTTGAAGATATGCCCTTTCCGTACACCATAATCAGCTCCTGAGGTTGGGCCCAGCAGGGATGCTGGGGACCCCCACGTGCTCAGCTGACACCTGGAGGAAATGGGGTGCTGGCACACGTAGCTGTGCAGGTTGTCCCATATGTGTGGACTCTCTGCAGGGAGGAGGATGTGGTGCTGCTTTGGGGACCTGCAGTGGGATGGCACACCACTCTCCACAACAGCTGCTTCTCGGATCTGCTCCACCAGTGATGAGAAACTTATCTTGCTCCATACCTCACCCTGCTGTAGCCAGGCTGGGCACTTTCTCAGCTCCCATTACCACACACGCAGGATTGGAAATCCCTCCTCTAGCTTCATGCAGTTGCAGCATGTTCAGGGAGGAGATCAGGAGAGACTTGCTCCTTGCCCTAGAGGGTTTGTAACTTCACTGAGAACAGGTAAACCCCTAAGAAGAGGGAGGTTTCTCCGCAGGAGATGGTAGGTGCCAGCAGCAAGTGGGCAGCAGGGAGATCTGCAGCACTGCGTGAGGGGCGTGCTGGGCTTTGCAGCCCTGTGCCCTGTGTCCAGACAGGGTGTGCAGACCCCAGGCAGGGTGGTGGGTGCCCTGCCAGGGAGCTGGGGTACAGTAACAGCCCCTCACCCAAGCGAGGGTCAGAGGGGTAGATGTTCCTCTTCAGGCATCTTTGCTTTCCACTACTATGCAGCAGCTGGTCCTGGTGATGCTCTTTTCCTCCAGCCCCTCAAATCTACTGGCACAGTAGTCTGTGTCTCAGCCCTGCTCCCACCCCCCCCACAGGCTGCATGTCTCTGGGTGCAGCTGGACAGACCCCAGGATGTGGCTGGGCCAGGTCCTGAGCAGTCATGACAAACAGCTAAACACCAGCATGGGCTTGTTGCCCTGCTATGTGGAAATATATTAATTGCATTAGTATTTCCACTGGAAATTATACCTTAGATCCATTAACTTAGCCAATTTCCTTACTCTGCGTCTGCTAAAAGGACACCTCTGCTTTTTCCACTGCAGTGTCTTGTCAGTGTCACCAGTGCTAAATTTGTGGCAGGCTAGTCACATCCACGTAACACTTTCAGAAGAGGTCACACATTACCTCCACCTCCTGTCTCTACTTCCCCTCACTTCCCCCAGAGGTAGCCCAGCATCTGAGCTACTGAGAAACAGAAACCCCTCTTTATGAACAACCAAATCAGATCCC
The DNA here is from genome assembly GCA_013399855.1 of Oxyruncus cristatus. Classification (NCBI taxonomy): domain Eukaryota; kingdom Metazoa; phylum Chordata; class Aves; order Passeriformes; family Cotingidae; genus Oxyruncus; species Oxyruncus cristatus. The sequence continues at coordinate 2,581,548 of VXAY01001702.1, forward strand.
AAACCCATTATTAATTAGTAAAGATGTCCTGTAATTTAGATCACCTCGGATGGTCTTTAGGTCATTCACAGGTGTAAAGTCAGAAGGATTAAGGGCATATAATATTTGTCTGGCACCACTGCTACCAATTCCAGCAAAAATAATGGAGCTGGCTTCTTGGGTTTCCTGCCACCACAAAGTACACACATGCACACACTCTCTATTTTACGAATGTTTACATACCCGAGCTGCCAGGAATCTCACGCCCGTTGCTTCCCACCAACTTAACACACTTTCCTGTATCTCTGTGAATTTGTTTTCTCACCGAGCAGCTGGTAATATCCCTTTCGCTTGGGAGCAGGCAGAGACTGGGCTTCCTCGGGTGCCAGAAAAGCCTGGCAGAGGGCGCACCTACAAGCTGTGGTTTCCATCCCAAGCCATTTACACCTCCCAGTGGCTACCCAGAGATGTTCGTTCCATGGAAGAAATGCAAAGCCAAAATAAAAGGAACTATTAAAAAGTTACAGACAGGTGAGAAACGACCACGCTGACATCTGCCTACTCCCCCTGAAAGGCCACAGCGTCTGAGGTGGTGCCTGGAACAGAGGAAACATCTACACCGCTTGCAAAGACCAGCAGAAATGCACTTCCACACCTCCACCTCCAGGGGCACAGCCAACAAAAATAGTCAACAAAAATAGCATCGGACACAAACGATATGAATGGAATAGTGACTCCAGAAAGCCTCGACTCATTTTACACCCTCAGCAAAATTAAAGGCAGGAGGTTTGTCCTTCCTCTGTCCTCAGCCTCTGTACAGCGGAGCACCAAAGCAGAAAGGACATGTCTATTTACCTGAAGATTCCCATGTGAGCAGGGGAGTGAAATGCCCAGCTCATGTGAAACTCACAGGGGAAAACCTTGCTCATGACGAAAGCACTTCCTTTCCTACCTTGAAACTTTGGGAACTGAGCAGTAGCAGGGGGAACAAATCAAACTACCCCACCCCTGTCTTGTTTTCAACAATTCAGACTTTTTTGTACTCATGTTCTTGCTCAGTAACTCTGACGCAAGCAGACCTGCAGACTTTCTACTGCCAAATGGCTCCAGGTGAAGTGCAGGTGCCTTAAGACAGCAACCTTCTTCTGTTGCTATGGGAGCTGTACCATCATCAAATATATTTGTGACAAAGCTGGAACTTGGATTCACGTTATACTTGATGCTCAAAGTAACTTCTTAGTACCCTGATGGGGAGTGAAACTGGGCAAACAGTGCAGCCCCCCCCGAGACTGTTCTCCAGCCTTTAGGAGAGGCCAGCATGTGAAACAGTGTCCAGCAGCTTGAGGATGAGACACTGCTGATTTGTACTTCCCAGTGCTTTTCTCCTGGCTGGCCCAAAATCTGACATTGCACAGCTAATCCCAAATTTGTGAGGCACATGCATTTCCAAGCCCGTTAGGGTTAGACAGAGTATAAAGCCTAAAAGTAGACCCTAACTCTGTAAAAATAATCAAACTGGATCAGGCCAAAGGTCTGTTGTGGCTTTCCTCCAAGAGCAGCCAATGCTAACAGGGGAAAATGGGGGAATGAGAGTGATACTTTTGCTGTGCATTGTCCAGCAACATGTTGCAGAGGTTTGCCTTTGCCTTTAGTAAACCTCCAGGGACTTTTCCTCCATAAATTTGTCAAATTGCTTTTTTGACCCAGTTTATACTTTTGACCTCCACAGCATCATGTGCCAACAAGCCCACAGCTTTATACACACACACGACTGGAAAAAGTAATCCTTTAAAACTGCTGTCTTTATCATCTCATTTACTGCCCACGTTTCTTCCCCATTTTCTAGCCACTCTGGCCTATTTCAGCTCTCATTCAGGAAACTGGTTCTTAATTCTGCTGTTAAATGTATATACAGGTCTGATGCAGAATCTTATCCCTCTGTATTTTCAGACAAGTTGGGCATCTGCTTGCATTGGAACCAGGAAGGGTAAATGCTCCAGAAGCTGCTTTGTTGCTGAGGACAAGTTTGGGAATGGCTTGGGGGGGTCCTGGAACATTTATTCCCACTTCCCATGCCCAGCTATAGTATCCCAGCTGGAATGTGCTGGGCCTGGACAGATTGACCCACATGAGAAGACTAGTGAGCATGGCATTGCATTCATTCACTTTTTCAGTAATCTTCATGAATAATTGACTTTCATTTATTCATTTACCATCTTAGTTCATTTGCATCTATCAAAGTTCTGGCACAGCTCTGGTGGGTGGTGCAAGGCTCCGATTTTTTCATTCCTCCGCTCGGTGTGAATTCATGCCCACACAAATTCCCACTCTGGCCTGGAGGGCTCTGACTTTTAGCCACGAGGTGGGGTGAGCAGCTAAATTTCTCATCGAGCATGTGTGCAGGCAATGCAAGGCAGACCACCATGCAGTCAGGGTTTGCTAAGCTCAGTCACCGGAAAAAAATTCCTTCTCAGCTTCAGATTTTGCTGCTTGATCCGTGGAAATGTGCAACCTTAAACCCCAAGTTTCCAAAACAAATGCATACGCTGCAAGTGAATAACACAAAAGCAGCAGGGGTGGACGGCTATGCTGGTGGAGGAGCTGCTGGCCCTGGGCTCTCCGCTCTCCTGCACTGAGTTCAGCCTCATACCCTGGTGGGCCGACGGGGAGGAACCGCGCAAAAAACAGGCTGGGAGCGACTCGGTAGTGAAATAGTTATCTCGGCTGCCTTTCTCGGTAACTCTTGGAAAGTCCCCGAAATGACGTTTCTAACCTAACAATTAAAATGGGTTTAATTATAGAGAAGCTCAGAGCCCTGGGAACAAGCACCATCTACAGAATGAGTAAACAACTGCAGAAAATAATAGGCTGTTCACTTCCCTACTCCTCACTTCTGGCCAAGGCAAGGGGAAAACAAGAAACTATAAAGAGAAGGAAATTCGAGGAACCTGATTGCTCTCCCCAAGTAAATAATAATAATAAAAATAATAATAATCATAGAAATCTGGAATAGCCTGAGCCTGCGGGGGTTTCAGTTGCTTATTTTGGCTGCTCTTGAAGACCAGAGGAGGGGAAAAAGATCAGCCGCCAGCGCAAAGTCCAGATCCCGCGACTCCAAAGCAAACAGAGGAGGAAGTGGATCATACGTTTGAAGTTTTCAGTGCAATGGCTGCTCGGGTCAGCGCTCTGCAGCCAAAGTCAGGGGTTTCTGTTCTCCCAGCCAAGCCGGATCGCAGGGCAGGAGGAAGAGCCTGCAGCGCCAGGCTGGGCCCCCCTCTCCCGCCTGCGTGGGGCAGAGGGCCCAGATGCCATTGCTCGGCCTTAGGGGAAACACCCACTGAAGTTATAGTTGGGAAGAGCCTCGCCTCAGCTGGGACTAAAGGAGATAAACAGACAGAGGCTGAGAGCTGAGGAACCCTGGTACTGACAAGCCTTGAGCAGTTCAGCTCATTTTTATTTTTACACAAACTGCCATCATCTTCCCCCTCCCTCCCCTCGTGTCGAGATCAGAATGAATCATTGAATCATACTTTGTCTACTAAAACCTGGAACAGATTACTTGCTTAGAGACTTTCTTTTCTTTTTCAGTTTTACAGTGTTGAATTCTGGGGACTGGAAGAGGACTCTTAGGGGAGAAAAGGCAGGATTTATCAAACGCCCTTTTAAAGGGCGTATTTTAACAATTTAAATTAATGTGGATGTGAGCTATTTCCCCTTGCAGAACTTGCCAGGTTTCAGTAAAAACTGGAAAAAAGGAGTAAGGCTATGGGGGGCGGGGAGCGGGGGCGGTCGACACAAAGCCCGCCAGCGCGCACAAACTCCGGGCAAGCGGCCGTACCGAACACAGACTCTATCAGTTCAAATCCAAGCAGACAGAACCCCACTGGATTTTCGCGGGCAAACACGTCCGGCGATCGCGGACCGCGGCGCG
>VXAY01001702.1:2586987-2711570 GCA_013399855.1 Oxyruncus cristatus
CGTCGGGGCAAGGCGGCCGCCGCTCCCACGGCCGCGGCAGTGGGAGGCGGTGAGGAGCCGTGCCACGCTCCCGGGGCTGCGTGGGAACGCCGGAGGAGGTGGTGGCAGTAGCAGTGACCGGCCCTTCCTTTCTCCCCGCAGAGCAACAAGATGTTGAATTACAGCCCCTCGGGTGTCAGCGGGTGCCTGCTGGACAGGAAGGCGGTGGGCACCCCGGCGGGCGGCGGTTTCTCTCGGAGGCACTCTGTCACTCTGCCCAACTCCAAGTTTCATCAGAACCACCTCCTCAGCAGCCTGAAAGGGGAGCCGGCTCCCATGCTGAGCCCCCGGGAAAGCCGCTTCCGGGACCGCTCCTTCTCCGAGGGCGGCGAGCGCCTGCTGCAGCAGAAGCAGCCCGGGGGACAGGTCAACTCCAGCCGCTACAAGACGGAGCTGTGCCGCCCCTTTGAGGAGAACGGCGCCTGCAAGTACGGCGACAAGTGCCAGTTCGCCCACGGCATCCACGAGCTGCGTAGCCTCACCCGCCACCCCAAGTACAAGACCGAGCTCTGCCGCACTTTCCACACCATCGGCTTCTGCCCCTATGGTCCGCGCTGCCACTTCATCCACAACGCGGAGGAGCGCCGCGCAGTGGCGGGGGGCCGGGAGCCCNNNNAGCCCGCCGTCACCGACAGACCCCGCCTGCAGCACAGCTTCAGCTTTGCCGGCTTCCCCAGCGCTGCTGCCAGCGGGCTGCTGGACAGCCCCACTTCCATCACCCCGCCGCCCATGTTGAGCGCCGACGACCTGCTGGGCTCGCCCACCTTGCCTGACTGCGCCAGCAACCCCTTCACCTTCTCCAGCCAGGAGCTGGTCAGTCTCTTTGCCCCCAGCATGGGGGTGCAGGTGCCCGGCGGGAGCTCCCCCCCCACCTTCTTGTTCAGGCCCATGTCCGAGTCCCCCAACATGTTTGACTCGCCACCCAGTCCTCAGGACTCCCTCTCTGACCAGGAGGGCTATCTGAGCAGCTCCAGCAGCAGCCACAGCGGCTCAGATTCCCCTATCCTGGACACCTCAAGACGTCTTCCCATCTTCAGCAGACTCTCCATCTCCGACGACTAATCTGGGGTTTCCTCTTGCCCCTCCCCACATCTATTACGATGTTAAGCTGAACTCCCCCCCACCCTCTCCCCAGTAGTCTGAGCTGGATGTTAACATGTCCACCTGCCTGCCATATACTCACTGGCTTAAACCTTAAGTGCCAAATTACGATGAAAAGCAATAACGTTTACAAAGTTAGTGCCTTTTAACACTTTCACTGTGACTGTATTACCTCTCCAGCTGCAGAGGGCACCAGCAGCTCTGTGCACTTCCAGATGTGCAGGAAATGTCCGAATCCAGCTCCCTCCACTGGCCATGTACTGCATTGCCTTCTCCCAGTTCCTTCCTGACTGGCCAGTTTCTGCTAGACCGCAGGCATGTGGGCAAGCGTTAACATCCAGTCCTCTTTCTCCTCTCCCCTTAAAGACTAAATCTTGCCTGGATCCGCTCAGGTCTGCGGGAAGAAAAGCTGAGAACGGACAAAGATTGTAACATGAGTGGGACTTCGACTGTGAGGAAGAAAACAAAACACACACAAAAAAAAAAAAAGAGAAAGCAAAAAAAAGATGGACTATGAGAGACTTGATTTTGGTGCTAAAACTTCCCCATGTATACATGTGACATCTTAAATAAAGGAAGAGAGGGGGTGGGGCCAACAGAAGTCATTCCACACACACACAAGTTCGTGTAAACAAAGTTCCAGTAGACATAGCTTTAATGGTTTTGCTCTAGAGTACTTTAGATCTATCTTAGAGCACTCACGCCAAGCTTTTTATTATTTTTTTCTGGGTTTTTAATTTTGTATAACTTTTCAGAAATTGGAGAGCAAATTTTGCTTGTCACTGCACAACAATATAAAAAGCTTATTTAACTTATCAAAACGTATTTATTGCCGAAACCTATGCTTTTTAATTTTGTTCATATTTATCGGGATGATGAATCCATAGAATATATTCTTTTATGTTTAAATTATGATCTTCCATATTAATCTTAAGATTGTGAAGTGTCTTTTCCTTTTTTTTCCCACAGTTTAATATATTATACTACAATGACATTTTTTTGTAACTTTACACTTTTTTGGTTATTTTATTTTAAAAAATGAAAAATTAATTTAAAAAAATGCAAAAACTGTGTTTGGATTATTTATTTTAGAATTCCCTCTCCCTTTTTTTTGTGTTGGACTGCAAATGGAGTTAATGTGCTTCTTTGCCTTTTCTCTTCTCCTTCTCTTCCCCTCTCCCAGGTCTTGCCTGGGCTTTAGAATGTACATACCTGAGCTCTATTGCAAGACAGCATGGAAGGAAAACCTTTTTCTTCCTCTTATTGTAAAGATTCTTCAAGGAGAAAAGCCTTGGGCTCAAAGTGCCTATCTGAAGACATTCCAAATACAGTTTGTCTTTGCATTTCTGTATTCCAAGTTTGGAATTTTCCTTGCCAAGGTGAATGGGACTGGCACAAAGAGAATAATGAATGTAACTTTTTTTCCCATTACTGTTCGCTACGTTGCTTTTTCTTCCTCTTTGTGTGAGTTTATTTAAAAGAAAATCTCTTTTGTAATGACTGTTTGCAGTTGAAATCAATAAACCCCAAGTTTTTTCAAGAAACTGACAGTGGAGCTGGTTTTACTTGCAAAAATTAAAGGGGCTGGTTTTAGACAACCCCACAAATGCAGATGCTTCCGTTCTCTTGACCCTTGAGGTGCCCACTCTGCTCAGGCAACCCTCCACCATTCCTCACTGATTAAGTGGACCAGCCCTGCAAGTGCATGTGTGCACAGATCAACGGCAGCAAATACTTGATGTGACCCGCCCTGGTGGCCTCTAACCTTCTCTGTCTCTAATGGAGTGCTCCTCCTATCTTGTGTTGCTTATTCTGTTCCTGTGAAGTTCTTTCTGATCGGTGTGGCTTAAACCTTGGTTTGGCTTTTGTTCCTTGTGAGTTTTGTGTTCCTGCACAGCTCCTTCCCCTTCAAGGAGACCTTATGTGTGTTATGAGTGAGGCTAAAGTGGTATGTTGAAGTGTACCCCAAATACCAGTTCTGACTTGTTAACGGTACTGGTCTGCTTGCACAGCGGGGCTGTTTGGTGTTTTCACGTGGGAGAGGAATGTAAGCCCCCAGCAAAGTCTCATTGTATGCACACATCACCCTATGGCACTTAAGTGCTTGTACATCTTGAAGTATCAGCAATCCTGGAAACTTCCAAAGCCATTGGTTTTGTTTCGGAACACTTCTTTGCTCATGGTGTTGTCTTGTGTTTTTACCTTTGAGTTTTCCTATGGAGTAAGCTTTTGCTTCCAAATCAAAGCTGGAATATTGCTGCCAAACCACCGATCCTTCAGCTGTCTTAACATGCCTCAATGTTCAGGAGAGATTACCTAATTTATATTGGAAAAGTTCCTGCTAAACAAAGCTGTAGGATACCTCAAGGCTTACACCACTGTACCTTCTCTGCTGTTGGCTTTGTGCAACACACTTCTGTGGTCTAGCACTAAAGGTGAGCTGGGTGGAGCAAAGATGGAGGAAGAGGAGCGTGGCTGGTAGAAGCTGCTTCCCTTGAACACTGCAAAAGCTGTATGGTGAGTCTGCTGGCAGATACCGATGTAACTAGCATGTGGTGTGGTCTGTGTGCTGATCCCTGAGAGAAGAGCCTTGGGTGCAGCCCCCAGTACTGCTCAATGGCTGACTGTGCAGTACTGTTCACCATAGCCTTGCTCCTGGGCATAAAGGCAAAGAGCCCCATGTGAGGGATGCGCTTCTGCCTGGGAGACTGCCGTTGCAGCATGCACCCAAGTGTGCCTCCTTCCCTGCTGCTGGAAGCCAAGCCATCAGCCTCTGAAGAGTGAGATGTGCCTGATCTGGAGAGGATCCCGAGCCTATTGCAGGGCATGCACGCGGAGCTTGAAACTGCTTGCTTCCTCTCTGGACTTTCTGTGCAGCTCTTTAAACAAATAGCCTTTGACCAGTTAATAATTGATGAAGAAAATAGCTGTATCAGTTGCACAGTGCTATCGGTATGACAAACAACTGGGAAAGCTGTGCTAAAAGTAGGTCTTTGCTTATGGTACTTGAGTACTTCCCTTTTCCTTCTAGTACACTGGTTCTGGGAAGCCAGCACCATTTTTCTTCTGTGAGTTTATCAATGATATATGCTCTCTCACTCTTGCTTTTTGAAACTAACCTTGAGCTAGATCATGCAAGGAATAGAGAAGAACTGAATAGAATGCAAGAGCCTCCAGCAATGCAGGGGTTTGCCTGATCTGATACCATTAGCATTTATTGCAGCTTGGGTAAATGGCAGGAGAGACTTCTGCTTCTTTCTTGCTTTTACCATGGATGAGTTGTCCCTGCTGTCATCATAGGGTTCGAAACTGTGTCCCCTAGAATTTCACCATGGGTTGGTAATAGCCTAGCCAAGGCTCTGAAAGGTATAAATAGTTTTTCCTGTCATGACAGTTTTGAGACACGCATTCCTCTGACTCTGCTCTCCTCCATGCTCTGGCTTACTGATTTAGTGCACCAGACTCTCAGAGTGGCCAGGAAGAAAGGGATGGTCTGTGCACTGGTGCAATTGCTCCTGGCATACTCGGTGTGGCAGGGCAGAGAGAAGCACCCAAAAGAGTAAGATACCTGTCGTCCCATGTAAGGTGCCATGGCAAAGTGTAGAGCCCTGACTCAGTGCGCTTTACAGATTGCATTTAAAGTTCTTACGGTGGGGCAGGAGGACACCTATGGTGGCTCTTGCTGCTCTTCATGTACATTTTGTTGTAGTCATGTATGCTTGCTGTGGGCTCCTAAAATGAGACATGGCCCATGCCTCTGGGCTGCAGGTATTCGCTGTTTTTTGGCTTTGAAGTCAGGTGAATCTAATGCTATCCACCTTCAACATGTCTTGAAAATCAGAGCTGGTGTATATGGCTGGCTGTGCCAGTTACTTCTTGGTACGGAATATTGTGATGACTTTGATCTGCAGAGCTCCAGGTGGCTCAGATTCCATCCTGCTAGCTACATCCCTCCTTCCTAATTCCTACAACAGCTGTATGTCTCCTAGTGACACTACTGACTACTCCTTTGCTATGAGCTAGCTGCGGCTTTTGTACCAAAACACTTTCAGTTCTGCAGTCGGGCTGTAGAAGCAGAGGCTGTCTCATTCCCCAAACTTCTCCATAGGTAAGGGATGAAAAGTCAAATAGGGTTTCTTTCTTGTTGCTAATGGTTTTGTTTTTAAAGGCAATTGGGAACTTAACTGTCTAGTTTTGGCCAACCTTTGTTTAGTATCACTTGTACATCGATGTGGTGTGCCAGATTGCAAGTAACAAAAAAAATAAACATTTAAAAAGAGCCCTGAAATGCTCAAAGTTCCTGGTCCTGACCAAGTTTGTCTCATCAGCACAGTCATGAAATTGGGAGGCAGAAGGGGAAAGAAATTGAAGAAATATGTCTGGAGGACTGTTATAAGCTGGCTCAAATTTTCTTTCTGTGTGGTTCCTATGCAGTGAGGGCAATGGTCTGTGAACAGGACTTTGAGCTGCTGCTGCAAATCACATAGGGAAGGATGGGCTTTGCCAGGCCTTGCACAGCAGAGAGGAGGTGGCAGAGGGGCAGCAAATGATGGGGTCGCCATTAGAGACTGGCAGCAAGGGAAGACCTATAGTCCACACAGCATGAGGATAGCATGAATGAGAAAGAAGCCATGCTGTCTTGAGTCTGAAGGCTAATGTTGTTCAAGTGCATAAAGGCTAATGAACTGAGTCTCGCCAGTGGGGCTCAGGAACATCAAATTGAGGGGAAGGTCTGGATAATGTAGCCTGCTGGATACTATCTGATGACTATGCCCAAGGATATGCATGACTCTTAAGATGCAGTAATACATGCAAAAACCACAGTGTGCCCTTTACACTTGCTAATTGCTGCAATTTGTGTGGTCTGTGTTGGGGAAAGCTAGCATGTGCTTGAGTCTGGAGAAAGAGGCTTTGGGAGAAGGTGCCGTGGTCAGTGTGTGAACAAAGAGGCATCTGGCTCCAGTATTGCAGGTGTTGTGAGGGCTGGAGGCTGAAGACATGTCTGGGGGCGGCACTGACACAAAAGCACAGCCCCAGTACCTGCCTGGGAGGGAGGGAAGGGCTCGTGTTTCAGGGAGGCTCCTCATGCCCTACATTACTACAAACAAGCATCAAGATGTGGGGCAGTTCTGCTGCTGGGAGGTGGTGTGATGAGTGACCAGATGCTCTGGTGACAGGCAAAATTGTGGTGGGTGAAGTGAAAATAGACAAAAAATTAAGAGTGAAGAATGGTGCCTTCCTTACTTGGGCCCCAGGTAAGAGGGGTCAGGAGGAGCCTGTATCAGAAGCAGTTTCAGGTGTGTGAACCAGCCATAAACAGGAAGAAAGCAGCAAAAACAGTGTTAGGGAGGAGTTCAGCTGGAAGGAAGGGATGATATGAGTCGTATAGGGTCTCTTGGGCTGTGAACACCAGGACAGATGGTGAGACTGGCTCGGTGGGGACGGTTCGAGCATCTGCTGGGAACTCTTGGAACAGCTCTTGCCCTCAAGGCTGAGTTCAGACCAAAATGTTAGAGGATGATTCTGCCTGGTGATGTAAAATGTCCTTTGTTTGGAGACTCCTTGGCCCCTTGAGCAATGCCTATTCCTCACAAAGCCAATGCTTATTCCCTAGAATACTTCCAGCGAAAAAAAGAAATAGTTCCTCTAAGGCACCCTAAACCAATACCTGCTGTGACTAAGCCCTGTGGGCAGCTCCGCAGATGATTTATATCCTCCTCCTCCGAACTGAAGGGGTTAGAGTGGAAACAGACGCTGCGTTAAACATAGCCGAGGGCAGCGAGCAAGACAACTCTGCAATGAGGTGGGGAGGAAGCGGGGCTGTGGGGCGGCTGCTGCCAGGCGTGACGCCGGTTCGGGTTTCCTCGTAGGCAGAACAGAGCTCCTTTTGGCTGGTGCAGCTTTATGGGCTCGCCTGGGTTTATTATATTGCAAATATTTTGAATTCCGCATCTTAATTTCCACAGAGGCTTTGTTTCACTTTTGCTGCTTTTTCCCCCCCGGTTTTGATTTTCTTTTTTTTTTTTTTTTTAAATTACCACTGCCTTAACCTTTTTTTTTTTTGACTGGGTTTTGGTCAAAGCTGCCGTTTTCTGAGCAAACAGAGGACTGGCGTTCTCCCTGCCTGGACTCCAGCTGCAAATTAATCTCTTTTCATAGTTTCATTTTATGTCCACCCACTATCCCCACCACATTAACTTAGTCAACACATGGGTGAAATTTTTCCATGCAGGATCCTGCGGGTTGTAAGGCTATTGTGGAGCACGTGACTGCCAGCTCCAGAGTTTTCTTCCACCTCTGGGTGGAAGGAAGTTTTCTCATCCCCCACATATGTGAGCAGTTGTCGGTGGGATGTGAAAAGTTTTAACAACTGTAGTCGGTGGAAACATTTCAGGGTTCAGCATTCTCTGTGTATTTAAAGTCCCACCACAACAGCTGGGTGGAGGCAAAACTGTAGGTATGGTATGTTTGCAGTACCTCTGGTGCTACCAGACTGCTGCTTGGCAAATGAGCCAGTCGGGTGTTTTTCAGTGGAGTCCTGCCGTCTCAGGGGGTTTATCTCACTCCCAGAGAGGACAGAAAGTGCAAGTAATCATGATGCTGACAAAGACGGAGGGAATCTGCTTGGCCTATGTAGATGTATTTTGTATTTCTACATGATGCCTTTTGCACATGGGCCTAGGAGAACTTTACAGGTATTTTGGGCACTTGGCAAATATAACTGTACCTATTCCACGGGTTTTAAAACCCTGTTAGATATACAACTGCCAGGTGAAGAGGCTTGTCTGGCAGTGGCATAGTATCAGAGAAAGAGCTGCAAAAATAATTCAGGACTCCTGATACTTTTTCTCCTGTCTTAGTCTCCAGGCAACAGCAAATATTTCTCCTGATTACTCTGGATGAGCAGATGCCAATGTTGATTCACAGGAAAAGGATGTAGCCACGCAAGCCATAGAAATGTTGCTTGGGATGATAGCCACAGCCCCTAAGGAGACATGAAGCAATGTGGAACACATGCCAATGAAGCTCTTGCTGTGTTTGCTATAAAGAGATTTTTTGAGCAGTCTTAGGTGGGAGCTTTTGTTATTTACCCTAATTACGCTACATGGAGAGCATATACTGTGTTTCACAGCTCTGGAGATGCTGGTAGGGCTTTTGGGCACTGGGAAAGTCCTGGTTTACTAAGAAGTTACAGTCATAAGATATGAGGAAACCTTTTGTTCAAGGCCCACAGCAGAGTGTAAAAGGTACACTTCTGCTTGGAAAAAGGATGGCATTGAAAATCTGCAAAGAGGCTCCCTGTTTATTTTCTCTCAAACTCAGAGAGAAAGTGCTGTGTTTACAAATAACACTATTTTCCCCATTATTACACTTTAAAATTTATCATGAGATTAAAAAGCCAAGAACAAATCAAATTCACCCCCTTTTGAGAGTGCCCACCCAAAAAGCTAGGGGAGCTGCAGAAAATAATTTTCCTCTTAAGTTTAGGTAGTGTGGGCTTTGGATTCATAGACTGAATCTGCTGACCAAGGTATTTTTCTTCTTCCAGCACTTTTCTGAGCAGAAAAACACTTTCAATGTGGATGAAAACAGAACTGGAGATTTTTTCAAACCATTTAACAGTTTGTTTCAAAAGCAAGCAGTTTGGAATAACTTGAGGGCAGCAGCTGCGGGAGTCCGGCGGTCCTGTGATGGAGGCTGCAGACAGGCAGTCTGTAGGGTTATCAGTGTATCATCCAGGTTGGCAGGTACTTCTAGTCACTTAGACCTTCTCTTTTAACTGTGACAAGACCAATTTCATTATCCTCAAACCACCTCTCAGGCACAGAGAGTTGTCTAGTGATATCCTTAATGTCTCCAGCACTGAGGTGTCCACAGCATTTCCTTGTCAGGCAGTTTCAATGCTCAGGAAATTTTAACCTCTCTATATGTAACCTAACATTGAACCTGAATGTCTCCTACACAGGTTTGTGGCCACTAATTTTGTGTCCCATCGTGTTTGGTTGATGAGACTGGAGCCAAACTTCCAGGTGAAGTTCCTGCAAAATGGCACATGTGATTTCACCTTTCAGCTTTCCTGCCAGCTAATCTCTTCCCCAGCCTGTTCTCAGACAATATGATTTTCCAAACCTTTCCATGCTTCTCTTCCCATGCCTGCTAAGAAAATAGCATGTCCTAAATCTGCCCTGGACTTTTGTTTTCAGCCTGGTTCTGCACTTAGTGGTGCTGTCCTGCCCTTGGTTCTTGAGATAGTAAATTTAACCTTCCTGGCCTAATCTGGGATGAGGTCAGGAGAAAAGCACAATGTCGAATTATATTGGTTCTGCTAGGAATACAGTGGGAATCACCCTTTTGTCATGACACTGTGCTGCCAACTGGGGCCCTACTCCATTAGAGTGGGGTGTCCTGGCTCCCCTCACACAGCCTGACTATGGTGGGCACCTGGTTCTTCAGAACTTATCCCCACTGTGCATATATAGTATGTACCTCTGATATTAACACTGTGCTTAACAGCACCCAGGATCCCTGGGCTGTCTCCCCGCTGTCAGCGTGAGGTAGCCCAGGGCCCCCACCAGTGTGCTCAGAGGAAGCCATGATCCTGCCCTTCAGTTTTCCTTCCTGAAGGAGTAATGCTATTCCCCATCCCCAGGGAACATAAGCTTTGAAACACGAGTTGATTTGTTTCCATTTACCATTGTCTTGGTTTACATAAATTACAGCTTTTAACAGCGGTCATAAAATTATCTGCTTTAAAAAAATTCAGCTGTAGAGGTTGGCCTTGTGGCCTCCCTGTGGCCTCTCTGATCAGCTCATTTCCAAGGGGCAAACATACATTGGGAAAAGAAACAGCCTCTTCTTGTTTATCCCAAATGGTCATCTTCCTTTTCTATCAGCAGCTGGCTTGCCTGGTTTCCTAGTGTTGGTAAGTATAGGCAAGCACAGCAAGCCTTTCACTGTGTGCTGCTTCACCATTCTGAATAACTCTGTCAAGTTATTTAAATTAACTAAATCATCCAGCACCCCTCACCAGTGGCCACAACATCATCAGCATCTTAGAATTGAGTTCTGCCCTGGAAAGGAGGCCCTTTGACAAAGCAGTGATGATCCTCACTCAGAGATGTCAAATTACCTCTGGGTGTACTGCAAGTAAAATATTGTCCCATAACATTTGTCTCATCTGGAAGCTGAAAGGCAGGATGGGTGATTTTAGGAATTGGTCTTGACCTGTGTTAGGATTTCAGCAAAAAGAATCTGGCTTCCCATTGTAGTAAGGAAAGAGGATAGACTAGATGCCTAGTGTATCTACAGGGGAAAAAAATGCAATAAAATCTTATTTTAGTAGCTAAAATAGAAACTATGGATTTAAATACCCATAAGGATAGGTGAGCTGGACAACCAGCAATATCAGACAGACATTGTTGCAGCAATGGTACCTGCACTTTATTTCTGTCAGTGAGTTTAGGTAGTGATAGAGGCTGTTTCTTCATTAAAAACTGGTAGACAGTGGGGTCCAGGATGATAATTTGTATAATTAGGATTTCAAAAAAAAAATACATTATTCCCCCTTCTCTAGTACATAGAGATTAACTGTGAAAAGGCCAGAGCTAGCAGAAGTGTGGATTACTTCAACTTTTGCACATCTGTTCTGTGTGCTCCCATTGGTAGGACTAGGGCTGCCACGACTCTCACAGGTGGCAATGAGGGGTGATGAGGGATTCAGCCTGTTCCGCTGCTCCATCCAAGTAAAATACAAAAAGCGGAGAAGAAGCATGAATACAAGAAAAGTAAAATCCAGTTCAGCTCCAGGTAAAGGTAGTGTACCAAGTCCTTTTCAGTGGTGTCTGACACATGAAACTAGTCCTTGAACTGCTATCAGTCCACTGGTCTGCTACTAAAACAAATCATAATGTTCAATATGACGTAAGAGAGGAAGAGAGGAAGCCAAGAAGAAAAAAACAAATCACAATTCAAGATCAAGCATCTGAGCAGTATGGAAACAAATGCTGTTGGGGCTGGAGCCTCCAAATCCAGCCAACGGCCCCTAACTCATGGGTTGTGCTAGATTTGAGGTGCTTTCCAAATGCACTGAGGAATGAGGGACTGTGAAAAAAAGCTGCTCTAGAAACTGACTGCTCTAGAAACTTTATCCAGCTCTTAACAGCTGTTCTGGATCCTGTTTTACTTGCTTTGTAAACGGTTAAATAAAATTAAAAAACAAAACGAAAGAACCCCAAACAAACAAACAAAAAAAACAAATCAAAGAAAAAAGAGTAAAATTGAGATCAGGAAAACAAACAAACATGTTTTTGGTGGAGGAGCTGGGTTTTGCACCCTAGCACTGCTTGTACTTTCAGATTGTCAGCAATCTGATTGCCAGTGTGCTGAGCAGGGAGGACAGTGTGGTGGAAATACCTATGAAGCAGCGAGAGCCTTATCAAGGTACTGTACCAGGAAATACACTGCTTTCTTTCCTACTTCATGCACGATACTATGATTAAACCAAACAGCATGCCTCATCATAACATGTGCCTTATCGACCTCACTATCTGATGACAACAGCAGCCCTCAGGAGACCAGACTGACATCATGCAAAACCTCAGTAGTTCAGAGCAAAGACTGAAGTATGTAGCTAGGCTACAAGCTGTGTTCGACTCCATTCATCTATTTGTACTAAACTTGCAGGCATTTTGCTAGAGGAAAGGGAATATAAAAATCAAACCCAAACAATGTTTCCGAATGTTTCTGACAGGCAAATATGCTAATTTAGCAAAATATGCAGCAAGCAAAGGAGGTTTTTTCCTCAGCAAGTCCAAGAAGTCTGCTCCACAGCTTTCTGTAGCTTTGTGAGAGTGGAAAGAAAAGGCCAAACCAACACACTGTCACTGCCTGGAGGAGAGAAATGGTGCCACTGATGATTTGGTACTGAGTCCCCCTCTCAGCTGAGCCCAGATAATTGTCATGGGGAGCTGTGAGGTTTGGGTTCATGCCATATCAGAAACAGGGGCCAACTGTTGATCCAGCTGGAGCTCTCAGTCTCCAGCTCCGAAGCTTCAGGATGGCTGGTTCACACTGTCATTGCCAGTCTCCTTGTTTGGTTACTGCTGGGTCATTGAGGCAAAGCACGCTGGCTCTGGCTTGCTGGCCTCCTTTCTCTAATGTAAGATGAGGGGAATTTCTACAGTCACAAAAATAAGAAATGGAGATAGAGAAAGGTTTTCTTGTGTAATATTCACCAGACTTCTCTGGTTTTAATTTGTTCTTCCCATCCTGGGTTCTTCAAAACACTTTCTCTCATTTACGTCAGCATAGATTTACCATGCCTCACTTACTTCAGACCTGGATAGCACCATGGAAAAAGATTTCCAGCCTTTTGGAGCTCCTTCTTTATGCCTTGGACAAAAGAAGATCATATGGGGCCATATTCATTCGAGAACTGCCTTTGTATTTGTACAGAATCTAGTGTAAATGAGCCTACTCCTGCTTGAAGTTCACTGTACTACAAAACTGATCTTAAAAAAATCGTGCTTTTAGGGTTTGATTTTTGGTTAGTTTGTTTTTAATTGAAATGCAAGCTTTCAGAGGGAATATAGCTGGATTTAAATGCTGAATGCATGCATAGCAATAAAAGTAGGGCCCTCCAGCGCATGGATGCTAAGTGTCCATTTACAGCCCCCATTCAGACCAGCAGCCACCCTCTCCCCCTCCCCCCGGCCATGCTGCCTGCTGTGACACCGGGTGGGGGAGGTCTCAGACTTCCACACTCCACGCTGGGCACTGGGGTATTTTGAGATGTCTGTATCTGTTGCATGGATTTGGGGAGCTGCTTTGCAGAAGAGGCCCTGTCTTCCAGAACAGTAATTGTATCCTCACCT
The DNA here is from genome assembly GCA_013399855.1 of Oxyruncus cristatus. Lineage (NCBI taxonomy): Eukaryota > Metazoa > Chordata > Aves > Passeriformes > Cotingidae > Oxyruncus > Oxyruncus cristatus. Next base: position 2,600,001 of record VXAY01001702.1, read on the forward strand.
GTACTCGCTGCTCTCATAAACTGCTGGTTTCTTACCCTCCCGTCACAGCTGCCTACCTCCGGCAGCGATGGGCACGGTATGACTAACCAGTCAGGTTATGAGTGTGAACTCTTTCAGCAGTGTGGAAAGCACTGAAAACTGCCCCAAAAAAAGAAGTCTGGAAAGAGGTCTGATGGAAGTAAGACTTGCCCACCCTTTAAGATAGAGCATTAGATAAATCCAGCTGTGTTGTGGGACTGTTGGAAGCCTTCCAGAACAAGTGTAGGAAGTTTATAGTGGGTTTTGAGACATATTATTTTGTCTAATTTGATAAACATATTTCTGTCTTTATGAACTTTAAGGAGCCCTGAGAACACAATGTGCCAGAGGGGAAAGGCTTACAGAAAGACTTGATAAGAAGATGAAATAATTTTAGAATGTCTTATCCTGCAATACTCTCTAAAATCTTCCTAAAATATTCCTCGGAAGCACACTTGTTTTTTTCTGCCCGATGTATACATTCCTGACACGTACCTGGTCCTGATTCAGTTAGTGCTTTGGTTGATTTACTCTCTTAGCCACCAACGCGCTTGCAACAAACGTGGGTAGAGCTCTTCCCAAATCTCCGTTCGCGAAGCCTAGCCATGATGCTAACAATACTGTAAAGAAATAACTTTTAAATAAACGACACAGTGGAAGGTTGTTGATATAAGGGTTTGGTAAGAAATATGGGTGTTTTTCAGGTTTAGAGACAATTTCTGATCCTGCTTTCCTGAAGAGGAAGCGCCTTTGAATGGCTCTTGTGAAATATGCTGATGGTCTGAGCATTCACATCACCAGCTCCCCATGACAATTATCACTGATTGACCACTTGCTGGCTATCTCCGCAGCAGCCCAGGAATGGATGAGTCATGGAAACAGAATTCCCCTTCACACTGGCTGCCTACCAGGCCCTTCGAAGGAGCTGCATTGACAACAGAGGAGGAAAGTCAGTGCTGGTTTTTTTCTTGCTGTGAATCATTGAGCAAACAAAGCTCTTCTGCTTCCATGGACTTGATATCAAGGCAACGTTTTTGATGAGTGTTACCTAAATAATTTTGTGCTAAGAAAACAATCTCAAGTAGCACTGGGCACATTATTTAGTGTAGATAATTGATTCTGTGCTACTTCAAGCTAGAAAAACATGTATCATGTTTGCAAGTAGCTTTATCAGAAGATGCTGAAAACCATGGCCATGCTTAGGTGCAGCAGCATTTAAATACTGGTTTTCATTTTCGAATGATTTTTCAAAATAGGGTTTGGTTGGATTGTAATAATTTCTAAATGACAATAAGAGAAAGAAATTAACAGATTAAGCCCGGTGTGCTCCCCTGAATAGAGAAATAGAGAATTGCTATCCTCTAGGGGGTAGGGGGGAAGGACACAGGTTCCATTTGATGAGGAAACTCAATTTTTTTTATTTGAGATCTGCCTGGAATATTAATCAATATTCACACAGCTCTGCTACTGCAGCTCAGATAAAAGTACCAATAAGCCCATACAGGGAGGTATTCAGAATTTCCCTTGAGGTATTCTCAAATGAAAAAAAATTCTAAAAAGTTTAAAGGAATTTTTTTCTTGACACCAGATGCATGCTGGGAGAAAAAAATATAAGTCCTGCCTGAATGCAAGGCCTTTGCCTTGAAAGGAGCCTTTTGGGTTTTTTCAGCCCTGCACTCAGGAGACAGCACTGCTATAGTGGAGCCATCCTAAGGCAGGACTGGTGACTGTGTGGGATCTGCTCAGGTGAGTCCTGCCAGCACCTCCCTCCCTCCTTCCCTCCCTCCGTGTCCTTTCCTGCCCATGCCATTCATACACACCATGAGTGGCCCTGTCCTCCCCTCCAAGGTCTTCATCAGGACATTTTTTGCGAAGTTTCCGTGTCACACAGAGTTGCAATGGGTGGATGTGGCTCCAATGATTGCGTGTAATGCTTCATTGCTGTAGTTTGTCCCGACTTCTGTGCTGTGTCAGGATGCAGTGGTGCTGGGATCCAAATTTACCACTGAGGTGCTGTCTATGACTCAGCACCAATTGGAGGTTTTCAACTCACATGCCTGTGATGTGAGGTTGCATTGACGCACTTAGTAAACAACAGTGCATAGAAATGAGAGCTGTAATAGGAATTGTCCCTTGTGTCTGGCATCAAAGCCATAACCAGAGCTAACTGGGAGCCCTCAGCGCAGACACCTCCCCTTCATCACTCCTGCTTTTAAAATGGCAGGGTGGGAGTGTCATGGCCCCAGTTTTTCTTGTGGGAAATACATCCTGACACGCACAGGAGAACTCCTGTGTCTGGTTGTGTCTGTCAGGAGGGCAGCTCCCTGTGCCAGTGCCAGGTGGGGCCTGGTAGCAGGGTGTGGGATGCCTGCGGGCAGCAGCACACCCCTTCCACAGGCTGCTCTCTCGTCATCCTCCCCTTGATGCCAGCCAGGATGTCAGGAATGGGCTGTCCTGGGTGTTTGTAACCACAGTGCCTCTCATGGCTTGTTGTAATTCTGTGCTGCAGAAGAGGCCGCAGCTGCCGGGGCAGGGAAATAAGTGTTGCAGCACCACTGGGGACACCCTGTCTTTTGTCAGGGTGAGTAGTCTGTGCTGCCTCAGCAGTTAAGAATGCTCTGCCTTGCATTTCCATTTCAAAACAATGATATTTAGGAGGAAAATGCAACTTTGTCCCCGGACACAGACAAGGATGTACTGGATTAGACCAACAGGCCATCTAAACTATGAATCCTTGTCCACCAGTGGCCAAGCCTGGTGCTTCTCAAGAACACCTTAAGCCTCCTTGGAGCTGTGCAACGTTGTCCCATGGAGAGTGCGGGGAAAACAGGGACTTAACTTGGAGTAATGCAAGGAAAAGCACTTCTGTCATGCAGAAGTGAATGACACGCTGAGAAGCCTTCTGGTGGAAACGGAGGTGTGATGCCACAGTTTTGTAATGCTACCCTTTGATGGGGAGTTATCCACATTTCACCGCCTGGCAGAGCAAGACTGCTGCACTGGTCCTTCCTGTTAAGCCCTCTTGGGGATGGTAGCCACTGCAGAAGCACAGTGCATTTGTTTAAGGGGTCATCTCCTTGGAAGCATATGATGCCCATGTCCCTCCAGGACATAGTGCTATGGCTCCCTGGTTTCTATGTGCAGTTTTGGGTGGTGGTTGCTTCCCATAAAAAATTGAATGGCCCACAACTGGCTTTAATGAGCATCTGACTCTCCCTCTCTGTCACAGCAACTGGCAGCAGGAATGTCTGTGCTGGAGCACCCTTGCTGGAAAAGAAAATGTCTCTGCAGGGGCACTGGGACATGCTGGGATGTGAGAAATCCCTGCTAGGACTGGTCTGAATATGATGGCTTTCCAGTGCAACTCCTAATGCCAAATTTTGAAGACACTCAATTTTTGTGGAGGAAATCAGTGTGCTCCCCAGGATGAGGAAAATACTGAATGGGTTTGACTGGGTTTGTAACTCCCCATGTAAGCCAAGCTTACAGATAAACTTTAGAAAGTGAGGGAAGTTCTACAAGTGCTAAAAAAAAAACATTTTAGTGCAAAGGGTACTCAAGTTCAAATTGGATCAAATTCTTGTTTTGTTCTAGGAATCATTGAAATTAAGGAATTAAAACAACAAAATAAAAACCACTGCAACCGTATTTTACAAAATCCCAGAAGTAACAGAAAATACCTGGTAATATGTTATGAAAAAAGCTCAGTCGTATTTTCAGATAAGTAGATAAGATCTGAACACAGCCATTAACTTGTGGGTAGATCTGTAACCTTCTGCTAACAGTAACCACACTAACTGCACTTAGAGTAACTGCAGAGCCCCATACCAGAGCTGATGTACCACTTACACCCTGTCTATACTTTATTTCAAGTGCAAGTGATACTTGGCTAGGGGTTTGGCCTTGGTAGCTCCACAGCAGAGGCGCAAATCTGCTTGGGTGAACTGCTTTGCATTTAGCACTTTGGAAGGCACTGAAACTGATTACAGCTGTCTGGCCTGTATGTGTGTGAACTGCGTTTTCGGTGAGAGTACAAGTCTTATTAAGATAGCCTAAAACTGAAAACCTAAAGGGAAAATGAACTTGAGAGGGTTCCTGGTAGAGTGTCTGCTACAACTTGGCTGTTTGAATCAGCAGCTTGTGATGCTTAATGTAAACAAACTGCAAAATGAAATGTCCTTGAAGTGTCCTTGATTTAAGGATTGAGTTGGATACCGAAGATAGGAAGAAATGCCCAAGAGCCTCTGATGTTGCTCTGGTGTTCAGGGTCATGCCTGCTTGTCATAGACTGACTGAGGTAACCAGCACAAAATAAGATCAAACCTCTACTGTTGGCGTGGGTGGCCTGTGTGGAGCACGTGGCACCTGCCATGACCATGTGGCTGCACAGCACTCATCCAAACCCACAGCATCTCCTGTAATGCAGATCTTTGCTCCCTGTCTTCACATCAGAAGACATCTCCTTCACAGTGCCCTCCTGGGACCCCAAAGAAGCAGTGCTGGTGGTGAGACTCAAACCAGACCTCCATGGCCCCTGGGTGTTCCTGTCCTACCTCATGCTCCTTCAGAAACTGTTAATCATCCTGAACTACTTACTGGTTTTGTGATCTTAAACAGGGCTTGAACTCAGCTTTCTAGAGGTCAAAGCACAATATCTTACTGTAACTCATTTTGCCAGCCAACTCTATCCTGAACCTAACAATATTTTAATCTCAAAATCCAACCTCAAAACCCACAGCATTTTCAGTTACTGTATTTCATCACCACACCACACAGCTGAAAACAACTCTTTTTTTTTTTTATAACCACCCTTGTTTTTCTAAAGTGAATCACAAACCATGGAACTTAACAGACAGAAAAGACACGAAGACAAATACTCTCTCACCATCCTGATGTTTATAAGGAATAATGTAATTAGAGTAAAAAAGCGTTTCTCTACAGTTACACAGTTATAACAGAGTTACAGGAGTCAGCCTCCCCATTGCTAAACCAGATAGTCCATCCTAAACAAGCCAAAAAGCATTGTTGCCTACAAAATATTGGTGGCGGTGCCTATCAGTCAGTCCTTTTTTTAATTAGCCCAAGGAAACCCTTACCTCTTCCCCAGAAGACAATTTGACACTCTCATAGATTTTACCATTATATCTTAGGTCCTAGTAAGTGGTCTCCTACTCACTTCATACTGCCATTCTTGGCTGTGCCTCCTTGAATCACACCAAGGAATAATTAACAATAAGGTAACTCTGGTTGTCAATGGGTTGTCAGTCACCAGAAAGATGTTAACCACCAGAGTGCTCAGTGCAGCACCCATGAATAGTGTTCAGCCCCTCCAGGGAAGTCTAGTCTGTTTTAGTCACTCTAGATAATTGGCGAGAAAACTGGGAAATCTGAATTTAAACTGCAATAGAAAGGCTACTGGATAGCCAACCGAGAAAACCTAATCTTCAGGCTGTCACTCCCAAGCAATAGCCACCTTTCTTCTTATGGTGTTTACACTCTGGGACAATCAATGAGCATTTCCCAACCTTACAAGGTGTTTACAGTTTCCAGCCTCTGCTTACAGAAGGGCTGGGATAATGGATCCAGGTATGTGTTTGGTACTTGTGCTGTTGAAGGAGCTGGAAGGAAACTGTCAAGCCTGGGGACCTGGTCTCATTGACACCAAAGGAAATCTGAATGATTCCAGATTTAAAAACATTTATCCAGCAGCAGAAGTATGGGCCTCAAGACTAACTGATGCTCAGGTAGACCACGAGCATATGATGTGTCAGAACTGTAAAAAAATTTGGTCAGAGAAGGGTTGGAAAAAATTCCAGGTGATCAGCGGTGTCCAAGGTGAGGCCAATGCAGGTTGGTCCTTGCACTAGGCATAGCCTAGGGCTGGTATCAGCAGCGAGTGTGCCTGGGGCTACCACGGTGAGTCCCACCCTCAGCCCCACTTCGGGGGTCTCTCAAGGGCGGGACAGATTCAGCACAGGGCAAGTGTTGCAATCAAGCTCTCAGTGAGAGCTGATTACCCTCAGTCATGTCTGGGAGGGAGGGAGGGACTCACTTTGTGCCTTGATCAACGTCATGCATCTTTCTATATGGGGGTTTGCAAAATTAGAGTTCATAAGCCTCCCCCAGCCCCTTCCCTGAAAGCTACACCCACATTTTTCTCATGGATGACTCATTGTTAAAACGAAATGTTTCTTCAGCTAGAGTTTTTCTACGCTATGCATTAGAAACAGCTGAACATCTGCCTTGACATCAGGCTTCTCGGATGACATGAGAGCATGCCTGAGTATGCTGGTGTACATGAACTTGCACACATGTGTACATATGTTTTGTATATTCTTAATTTGAGTTTCTCTTTTGCCCCTTTCCACTCCTTTTCCTTTCAGTTTCTTTTCTATGTTGTGTTCATTTGTTTGATTGTTTTTTTATTTTACGCCTCCTCCCCTCTGTTCTGCGTGGCAACTGTAGAGTCACAAACACTTGCATTCTTTATTCAAAACAACGGTATGAACAGTAATATAAAATGACCTCATCCATTCCTTCATGCATAAAAAGAAAAAGATTATGGAGTTCTTTCATATGATACAAGAAAAGAGAGTTAAAACAGGTCAGTTTAAATTAAACAAAGGAAAACATTAGATGAAATAATAGGAAAAGCATCCTCAGTCTGTCAGATTGAGGAGTAATTTGTTTCTCAAGGGTAGTGGCTGGACTGGACAGTTTGCGCATGATTTTTTAGGAGTGATAATAGTTCTTTATCCCCCAGAGTGAGGTGTGTCTTCAGCACTTTGATGTGCAAGTCTGAAATCAGCAGCATGGGAAACCACGGAGGCAGAGATGTCAGAAATAGTAAGAGGTTTCCTGAGGTGATAAAAAGGCTACCTGTCAGGTTGTTGTGAAGGAGAATTCCAATGACTGCATGCAATATTTGGAAGAAACAAATACGAGTTGAGGTTAAGATGCATTCACATGTGGAGGTTGCTCACCTTTAGGTTATCTCCCACTGGAGTGATCCTCTTTACATATGAGACATTCAGCTCCTTTTCGAAAATTACGCTTTGGACTTAAAATGCAGGATGCAGAAGTGAAAAAAATGCACACATTTAGGCACATGTTCTGCAAGGAAATCCAGAGAGGTTGGGGAAGTGGTAAAGGTAAGGAGATCTGCTTTGGGAAACTAACCCGCAGCTCAGCAGCCGTTTAGCCTGAAGGAGCAGGGGCACCAGCCTTGCAACACGATGCTGAGATGGTGCACATATCCATTCAACTCCTGCTTCTGCTGTCCCATGGCAGCTTGGGGGCTGCTGGCTGTACTGGGGAGGCAAGGCTCAGTGGGGACAGGGAAGGAAGGACCTACCACCACATTCCAGCCCTGGCTGCCCAGCTGCCCCTGCCCTGCTCTCAGGTGTACACCAGGGTGGGGAAACAGACTTAATAAGCTGGCTGTGGGCTGTGCAGGGAAGGAGCAGCACTCCCTCACCTCCTCATCAGCTGCAAGCAAATGGTGAAGGCAATTAACAACTCAACAGGCTGAACAGGTAGGGCGAGCATGGTGGCAGAGCAAGTTCCCCTCACACTCCACTACCCACAGCACCCAGGCTGAAGTCTCAACTTGAATCCAAGTGTGTTAGGTGTGGTATATGAGTTAAGCTTGAAAAGTTTAATGCATTCAAGGGTACAGCCTCAACTAGCAGCTAACAACAGTGAATGAGCCTTGGGGCGAGCCAAGCCAACTTCCACTCAAGCTGATAAAGGTATGATCTTTTGGCTTCAGTGGGAACAGGATGAGATCCTTCATGGCCAGCCAAGGAGAGATTAGTCAAATGATGTAATGGTGCTTTTAACTGCCTGCTCAGCCCTAATTCTGCTCTTACATTGTAGCATGTATCATAGCACAGTCTGTAATTATGTGATCACATATTCCTTGCTCTGTAAGACACCTGCCCTATTTGAGGCACAGGATGAGAGGTAAAGGCAGAAAGATTCTCTCCAGTCCCCACGATGTTGTCCCACATCCCAGAGCACTGCCCTGCAACAGGCTTCCTGCAGGGTCTTAGGCAAGAAAGGGCTGTAATGTGCACATGGCAGGGACTGAGTTATGGTTTCACCTGCAACGTAAACCTGGCTCTTTCTAAGTATAGGAACTTGGTTTTGCATTCTTATTGAGCTCTGAGCATAACTTTATGCAACGGGTAGTCAACAGCAATGATGACTTTAGGTTTAAACTCCCTATACAGTCAGTCCAGGGCCTCTCTGCAGGAGGTTTGAACATCCCTTGGCTTGCCTGCTGAGGCATGGAGGCACACCTATCTTTCAGCAGCAGTAGACCACATTGTTGTTGGCAGCACTACCAGGTAAAACCAAAGATTTTATTTCCCTGATCTGACACCACAAGCTCACTCTGCTTCCGGCCATCTTTCCAATCTCACTTTCTGCTTCATTTAACATGTTCCAGACACTCTGCTGGCCTGGCTTCCAGCATAGCCATAACTGATAGCTGAAAAGCTGGCTGAAGATTTCTATGCCCACTGACAAATGGGAATAAATGGATTGAACGGAGGAGGAGTATAGAAGGAAATTCTGTAGCAGTGAAAAATAAGACAGGAACAAAGTAAGCTTAAAAGGAAAAGGACGTGTGATTTGGTTATGTTACGAAGAACAAGGAGAGCTGCAAGGAAGTAAAGGAACTGCAAAGGATCTAAAGGGTTAGAAGGAAAGAACTTCCACAGCACAAAGAAAGTTTAGGGCATGAGAATAAGCAAGCAGGAAAAACAGATGAAAGAAAACAAAACAGAGAAAACAAAGAAAATAGGTCAATTGGGAGGCGAAAGCAGGAAAGACCATACAACAGACCACTAACAAGCAAGGCTGTGGATGAGTTCCCCCAACTCTGTTTCAGCCCTGGAGCCCAGAGGCTCACCCTTGCAGGGCCTTGGCGTTGTCCTGTAGGGGCCGACCAAGAAGTGACAAGATGTGATGGTGCTACAGACAAGCCACTGTCCCTGCTCCTGGCAGGGCTGCCTGGCCTTTCTGGCACCCCCATCTCACCCCAGCAGTCCTTACTCCAGTGCACTCTCACGGGTGTTTGTGTCACTTAGGTACATCAGCCATTGCAACTCAGTCACTTGTTGACTGGGATCTCTCCATAGGAGAGGCTGTAAACACACACACTGAGGGGCAGCATTCTGGCTTGGTGCTGAGACCCCCCTGAGAGACAAATACTTTGAGGTATAAAATGAACAAACATGTAGCAAAAATCGAGTTTGGTCTCCTGCAAGGGTGTCTGGGCAACAAGATATGTCACAAGAGCATCTTCCTCCAAGTTTTATCTAATGCAGGAATGGAGTAATCCCACTGACGTCACTGGGCTAACGTTGGTGTAGAACTGGTGTGTGTGGCTGGTGAAATAGGTCAGAGGTGCAGCTGCTGACTTCACTGATAAAGAGGAACCTTTGCAACTATTTCCTCCCATGAGCGCTTCAGAACTCACCAGTTCGCAGAGGTTGAGCTGCACTCTTCTCTAGGCTTGGGGCTAGGGGCTGGCCCAGTTTCCTCTAGCACCCCTTTCCATTCAGGCAAGAAGTTTCCACAGGTCTTTGACAGAAAAATTCCAGTTTTGTTTATGTTCCACTTTTCTATGGGTAAAAGCAAGATGAAGAACTATGTTCCTGCTGTTCTAAGGCCCGCATCAAAATTTTTTAGTTTGTCGAATGGAATAAAGCAACTCAGGACTTGGTGTGGTAATAGTTGTGACCACTAATCAGCTGCTTGATTTCACACTCTATTTATTGTACTGAAGTGCAAGAGATTGTTATTATTCTAATCCCATGTGGGTACTTGACTATACAAAAGCTTTCCATCAGAGATGTGAAATGAAGTGTTGTCCTTGGAGCCATGTTAATGCCCAAAGCTGGGCCTGCTCTGTCACTACACAGAGGGTAATTCTGTGCAGTCATTGCATTGCTGCTTTCCAGCATGTTGCTTTGGGATTTCTGAGGTCATGTAAGCTGCTAATAAACAAGGCATGTCTTTCCTACAGATGGATCCTTTTCCTTCACACTGCAGTGTGTGTGCAATCCACCCAACACCCATCACACCTAATCCTTTCCTGGAAGCAAATGTTGAAAGTGCAAAACATCCCCTCCCACAAACAATGAAATAGGGTCGCAAGAACAGTGATGCCCAAGGTGGAGCCCCGTGTCCCCAGCGTGAGGAACCAGGCAGCGGACTTCCAGCATCCCAAGTGATGTAGTGCTAGTTTAAGGGCCATACACACCTCTGTGTGCTTGTGAACAGAGCAGGCTGAGGCAAGTAACTGCACAGAGATCTGAAAGCCGCTAGCAAGAAATGCAGTTTGGTGTGTGTGTGTGTGTGTCCCTTTGATGCTGGGAAGGAATGCTCTGATTTCTTTTCTGCACTCCATTTTGCCTGTGGGCTATGTGGAAATACAAGAAGGTGGAAGCAAGAAGCAACTTGTTCTGTCAGGGAGGAAAAGCAGTCTGTAGCTATTTACACTGCACACCACAGCTTTTAAACCAGGTGGTCTGAGTGCCTGCAATGGTTGAAACCCAAAATTCTTTCCACAGGGCTGTTCATTGCCCTGGTGTGCTGCCTGCTAGCAGTTGGTTTTTGTTCCCCTCTGTTGCAGCCGGTTGATACGATGTGATCTGGGTTTGGTGATTCTTGTCTGAAATCCCACTGTGGTTTTTCTCAGTCTTGCAAGGCACTGTGTTTTGCTCCAGCAGTCTCTCCAAGGCATGACGAGGGAAACTGTTTCCTGTTTGTGTGTCTGTGATGGATGTAGCAGCCACTTTTGCTACACGTGAGGCATCGGGGTTTTTGTTCCTTCTTTCTTCAACACTTTCTGGGTAATGTTTTCCACATTTCGTCTCAACCCACAGTCCTTTTCTCAGAAAACTTTGAACAGAGTCACCCCAACTATATTTCCATGGGTGGGTGGGTGTGTTTATATACACATATGTGTTAAAAATATCCTGCTTAATTCAGGTACCATTAGAATATTCCATTACCTTGTATTAATCTAGTTGAGTCAAGAAACAGTTTAAGCAATTTAAAACAGATGTAAACCACCTCTGTGTATGCTATCTGGAAAGAGTTTACCACTTTAACCCAGCCCTGGTTGGCAGGTCCTGGTGGTTGGAGGGGAACCAACCTAGAGTTCGCTCAAGAGAGACACGACCAGAAGTCTGCTGTTCCAGCCTCGTCGCCCCCCGGGGAGAGGGGCTCTGGGCTGGGCTGCCCCTTCAGCTGCAGGGCTCCTGCTGCCTGGAAGTGGAGCAGATGCTGGCCTGCAGCGCCCAGACCCGAGACAGAGAGGACACTGACTATCGATTACTGCTCCTGCAGACAAATTTACATATAAAAGCCGAACGTGAGAGATAACTAACAGATAAGCCTGCCCATTTTCCAGGTGCTGGAAAACCTGACTGCCTTCTTTATACAAATACAGGTTTAAGTACTGTTCACTTTGGGGTGTAGATGAGTTTATCTTGGTTGGGAATCCAAGGAAATGACTTTTAACCCCTAGCATTGTAATGGGTTGCCCAATGCATCTCTATAAACACGATGCACATTTATAGTGTAATGATCCCTAGGGTTCATTAAATACCATAACAAGGATTTTCGGAAGGCGGCCAGATAGCCTGTTCCTCCAAGCTATATTATTAAGAAAGGCCGAACTGTTTTAAAGTTGGTTGCCTCTTTTTTTTTTTTACTAGACTTGAATTATTTAGCATGTTCTCTAAGGGATTATTGTTTCATGTCCCTTTTCAGCACTTGAGATCTGAAGAGCCCCTGAAATAGTCTCTGCAGGCAGTATCCAGTTAACCCTTCTGTGTTTCCATTGGGGACCTTCAGCTCTGCAGCATTCCTCCCTTCCCAGGCAACAGAATGTTGCAGGCAGTAGTGGATTTTAAGCACAGGTCTGAGCTGAAAAATTATTCGATACAAATGCATATGGCACAGTCCTGCAAAATTTAAGAAGATGAAATCAACAGCAGGCTACACAAATTTAATTAAAATTCATAGAGATTAACTCTGGAAAGCAGCACAACTGAATAAAAAAAAGTTACAAGTTTTATGAAGCTACAAAATACTATATATGACTTATGATGTGTTAGCAAAGTTAAAGTTGAATCAGTATACAGTAAAAAAAACCAAAGAATCACTTCTGGTTCTCAGGAAAGAAAAGGTTCTGCAGTTCATTATATGGCTTGTCTGTGTTGGTGCTGCAGGGCTAGAAGAAATAAAAAGAAATAAAAGGTAATAAAATGTAATAAAATCTGACTTTGTCTCTTATACCAGCAGATCCAAAGCTAAATATGCAAAGGCACAGTTCTGTTTTGTAAGACTGTACCATTTTTCCACATCCTTTTCTCAGAGAAAATAACACACTCAAAGTGAGGTACAGAACTTTTACTGAAAAGTTCCCTTTTCAGTATATTTGGGGAGACTCGTGTATTGCTAACAGCAGAAGTGGGAAAAAGCTGACTAATCATCTAACCCTTCCCCAGGCCACAAACATGCTCTACCCAGCGTTGTGTCTCCTGGTGTGCTACACAGGGTGTGGCATGTCCCAGGGGAGCAGTGGGGACCACGAACCCATCTGCCCACCCTGTCCTCCCACAAGTCATCAGCTGCTATGGCCATGCCATGGGGAAAACTGTGTGGGTGCCTCCAGCCCCATGGGGCTTGGCAAGGCGTAGGTGTGGGACAGGGATCCTGAATGGTGGGCTGATGTTTCTGGTGTTTGACTGGCTGATAGAGACCCTGGGCTCCAGATTCACCTCACCTGGGGATGTTTTGCTGGCTGCTGGGAGGGTACTCTCTGCTGGAGGGCTTACAGGATTTGCTGAGCAAAATGGGCAACAGACCGGTGCTGGAGGCTGATTCAGCAGCCATGCCACAGCGAGGCATCCCTGATGGCCAGGCTTCCCCTTTACTGCCTGCCTGGTAGGGGTGTGGGGCACGAGCGAGGCCCCATCCCAGCGGCCCTACTGGAGGACATGCAAGGAGATGCCTGTTCAGTTTGACTAAACCACCAAGCTACAAGGATTTTTAAAAATTTACCCAGTTTGGCTAAGCCCTCTTGGGTTAGCAAGAGAATTACCAGAAGTTGCTGCCCGTCATCATATCTGGTGCTTCCTGATGGGGTCAGGAACTCCAGCCACCCTGCCCTGCTCACAGGAATTTCAGCAGTTTCACTTCCACACCGGGCAGAATGCCCATAAGCAGCAACAAAAAGTAACGGTTTAAAAAAAGAAAAAAAAAAAAGGATTAAAAACCCCCCCGTAAGTATTTCATAATTCAGAAGATACTTGCCAGCAGAGGCTACAGCTGACAGAAAATGGACAGGCTCTGACAAGGACTTGATGTGAAAGGAACCTGTAGTTTGATGTTCCTGGACATGGTTGGTAAAGGTGGAGTCCAGGAGGATGCCAAGGTTTGAAGGGGAAAGGAGGACTGCTCATGTTTCATCACAAACCTCTGGAGGGTCCAGACCCTCTCTCTGTGTGGGAGCCCTGGCTCTGTGGCAGATTTGAGACCTGTCTGACCTCCCTTACTGAGCCACCCTTTGATCTCTCACAGACTTGCCTGGTGCTCTCCTGAGGGTCACAGCTTTGAGCCTGCTGCTGCCACCCTCCCACAAGCCCCATCGTGCCTGGGGACAGCAGTGTAGCACACTGACTGGTGCCTGAGGGGTAAAGCCTGGGGCACTCACATCCCACACATGACCTGCCCCTCAGGAGTGACCAGCATCTGATACACAGTTCCCAGCCACGTAAGGAAGCTGGACACAAGGCAGGGGCAGCCATGGTTTGTCTTCCATTTCACCAGTGTATTTCTGCATCAGTCTTGACTGCTGTGAGCTTTTTCCCATCCATACAAACCCTGTACATACAGAAAGTCTTATTAAGAAAGGGTTGGTCTGAATGTTGACACATGTTTTGGGGGAGGGGAAGCTGAACTCCTTCATCCACCTCTAGTGCCTGCTTTACCCCAAAGAAAAGGCCGTTCTCATTCACTTCTTTCACTGCAGTTAATTAGTAAGTCCCAGCCAGCCCGTCCTCTGGAGCTGGTAGTTCCTTTAATCTCTCTGTTGCTAGGGCATGCTGACATGCTCCGCTGGTACCAGTTCCAGCGTGATGTGGGGGATTGTAGAAAGAAAGGGGAAAGGGCTGATCAAACAAAGTCAGATTTAAGAAAAAAAAAAGAAAAAGAAAAGAAAAAAAAAGAAAAGAAGCTCTTTTTGATGAGGCTGAGAAATTTACAATGAGAGAAAGCACACGGTGAATGATAAGGCCTAGAGGAGCTCATTAAATTGAGGCAAGCTGAGGAGACTTATCTTATTTCACTTCCTTTCTCCTGCCACCCCCCACCCCCATGATGGAGAACTCTTTTATTGAAGTGGGGAAGGGCAGGATCATTTCCTTGAAAAGTGTTTGATAGACATAAATGTATACTTGTTTTCCTAGGAGTTTTTGTAAATCAACCCTTTAAACATCTGTAAAGCAAGTTGGAGACCCAGCAAAGGGTGTTGCTTGAGAGAAGTGTAGGCTGCAGGTGAAAGAAGTCCCATAGCCCATTACCATTTCCTCCTCTTGGCTCATCCAGCTTCCTGAGAAATAGCAAGATAGAAGTTAAATAGGACACACAGACCTCAGAGATGATAGACATCAAATAAGAGTGCAAATGTGAAATGTTTGCCTTGGAAACGGTTTTGCTTCAGCCTTTAAAAAACCAGAGTGAGCATGCGATTTGAAAAGATCCATGTATTGAAACAAAGTGCTGCCTAGCTAAACCTCACACAGTTGTTTTCTTGGGATCTCTGGCATGTGCTTTTCCTCTGACTGTGGCCAGTGCTTTCTGCCTCAGGAGCAGAGAAATCCCACCATGGCATGTCTCAGTGACCACAGATATCTTGAAGAGCTAGAGAATCCAAGAGGCTGCAGGCTGATAGGGAAGCTTTGTAGAAGGTCTGTGCTCAGCAGAAGAAACCAGGGTAGGGCTTAACCCCTTGCTGGCAATGTGAACAGTGGCAGAGTGCAGTAATGGACAGTGCAGTGTTTCTTTTGATTTGAAAATTAGCCAGATTGCTTATCAGAGCTCTGTTCTGAGAGCCTGCATAAACAATGGACCACAAAACGGAAGTGAGCACCTGCCCCATGCAGCCTCTTACTCATATTGTCAGGAGATGAGCACTCACTTTCTTGCAGGCATAGAAAGGAGTGGTGTGACTGCAGCCCTGCTGGCCAGCCCAGTTCTGGGCACTGTGGTGGGGGCAGCAGTGGCAAATGGTATGTTTTCTCTGCAAAACTCCACCAGCCCTAGCATAAATTTTTCCCAGGTTCTTGATGGTTTCGCTTGATCCTTTCCTCCATGGGCTCTAAAGGAGGCTGATTTTTTTGAAAGCTACGTCATAGTCCTTTTTATAAAGCAATCCATTACTGCAAATAATATGTTAGCCTACCTTGCCTGGAGGTCCTTCTCCCTACTTTAATACTTCCCTTTGGCCAAGAATTCCCCGATTGCTGTGCAGGTTAGGGATGTGGACTACTCACTCGTACTGCAAAGGATAAAGTTAGCTATTTCCAAAGATAAGAGCAGCCTTTAAATGTGCAAATATGTTTTTGTTAATCTCTCCTCCTACTTCGAGTAGTTTCCCCTCCCCTCCAGCTATAGGAGCACACAGGGATCCTTGCTGCATACAGTGATGGATTTTACACAGTACAGCTCAGCCTTAGTACAGCTTTGCTGGTTTAATCTCTTTGAGGTATCAGCCCATCCTTGTGCAGGCTGCTGTAAGACCGTAATTTTCTTTTGCTAAAGGATTCTCTCTAAAGAGGGATCAGGTGTTTGGCATCTAGCACATCTCTCACTCTCATTTCTCTGTCCTCCGGTCTTTCTATCACAAATGTTGTCAGCAGGAGTATAGCCAAAGATTTGATGAGATATGGTGGAGTGGGATGTCACAGTTGTCCCTTACTTTGCCTGGCTGACCCATGCTAGCAAATAGACTGGTTTTGCTAATATAATCTGAATCAGTAAATGCATTCCTCACATAAACATAGATTTAGCTAATGGGATGTACTGGTAGGGAGAAACTCTCTAGGGACCTTTCATTACCCTTGGTGTGATATATTCATGTGTGTGTGGGCACAAAAATGGAGCATGCTGCTCCTTCAATTACCGTGCTCATCTCCACTCCTTCGGGGTCTCGTGCAGAGCAAGCACATGCAAGTTCAGTGGGCCTTTGTTTGCTCAGTGTGATAAGGAATTGTAAATTAAGATGGAGAGATAGGCAATTATAGTCTTCTTGCTGTCTCATCCGTTACTCTACAGCACTATCTGGTTTAATGTCACCTGATAGTCATTTTGCACTTGATGCTAACAGTGGTAATGTGCAGGACAGTGGAAAACTTGTCTGTTGTTTGTGGGATTTAATGCCCCTGTACCTATCTTTGCCAGCTTGGCAACACATCTCTTTCCCTTCTTTCCAAGCATAATGTTTTTGCCCTTGTTTCTTGATGAGGAGTCTCCAACAATTACTTATAAAACCTGTAACTGTCACTGTCACAATCTTGGTTTTTAGATGTGATACATTATGTGCTGCCATGTATCATTGTCTTTACATATGGGTTATACATGATTTATGCATATTGAAGAAGACAAGTCAAAACAAGACCCAGTGGATGAAAGCACAACAAATTCAGATCAGAAGACACATTAAGAGTGGCAGAACAGGGGGGTACTGTGCTAATGGTGCAATTTGCCCAGGCTGAGGAGAGGTAATTTTTCTATCATGAAAAATTTCGCCCTAAGGATAGATAAGAACTCTGTTAGAAGAGGGCAACACAGCCATTATGGTTTGCTACTTCTAGTGTTAACCTCTAACAAACCACAAATATTGCGTAAGTTTCCATATACTGCACTTTATCAGCAGGGTATTCTGTTACTTGATTTATGATCTAGGTCACTGTTTTGGTTTAACAGCAGTTAGTAGTAGTGAACATGTCCCGGAGTAGGGTCTAGGAGGTGCTTGGGGTCTGAGACATAACTAAAACCCATGCGAGGCTGTCTTCTTCTCTCCAACAACTGGCTGACACTGCAAAACACACAGGAACCCTGAAAACAAAAGAAGCAGAATGGGAAGGAAGGCGACTCACAGCTAGGCAAGGGGCCAGTTTTCTCTATTTTCTCCTCTGAGTCTCCACTTCTGGAAGTCCCTGTTTGCACGGCCTTACTATCAACTCATTTTAGCTGTTCATTTTTGGTGAATCATAACCAAAGGGAACCGAAGCACTATCTGAAATTTGCTTCCTCTTGGGCAACAGAGAGGCTGGCTGAACTCCTTCCCCTTTTGGCTGTCTATGCTGCTCTTTTGAAAGAGCACCATTATAGCAGTGCAACTGCTGTATTTACAGCGTTGTTGTGGTACAGCTTAAGCTTCCTCAAGCAGTGAGCTTTTGAGCATCTTTACTGGTGAGAAGAATATATGACAGTGGAAGGTAAGTTAGAGTTTCTGGGCAGGCATGATTTTAAGTGTGATGACATTACTAGTGAATTCTAAGTTTTTCATACGTATGAAAATAAAAACATGTTCCCCACTTCACCAGCCTAGTCTTCTATGCCTTCAAGCTTGGTAGGCCAGGTGAGGGAAGTCGGTAAAAAAAAGTACCAAAATGAGAAAAGATAATTTTCTAATGACCAGCTGAGATGAACCTGAAGAATACTTCTGTCTGTAAATATTTCCAGCACTTGGGACTATGTAAAGTTCAGATCTGGGTTATTTACACCCATCACTTACAGTAAGGATGGGAGGTTAAACAAAAATTGAGCAGCAGAGACTGAATGTTCCCAGGTAGAGCCTAACAGTTTGTAAGAGAAGGAAAAAAAGATCAGGCTTCTGGTCTTTCTTAGACCAAGAAAAACACTAGTGATTCCATTGAAGCCACTTGCTCAGTAACTAAAGGCAGTAATTTTGGACTTTGGGCAAGGGATAAATTTTAGTCATGTAAAAAGCACCTTGGAGAAAACAGCAACAAGCATCAGCTATCAAAAAAACAGGGAGCTCACAGGAGGTGTAACAGCAGATCCACCTGGAGAAATCATCAGCTCTTCTTTAATCTCAGACTCAGCGAAATGAGCATGTAAAAGCTGGGCTAGATATATGACAACAAAATCACAAAGGTCAAGCAGCAAAATGGGAGCCAATGAGCAAGAGACTTAAAATGACAAGTAGTTTTTTCATCACTACTGTAGCAGCAAGAGGAAGATGTAGGTGACTGAAAATGAACTGCCCAGTGAGGAAGAAAGTTTCCAGATGGTTCATGGCTAGAGTCCCAGGGTGCTTCATGCCTTTTTTGCATTTGTTATTGCTTCAGACAAATATTACAATCAATGTCAATGACACAGGAGGGTGAAATCACAAAACTAGAACAAAGACAAGATCAGAAGATCCTTCAGATAGTGTTGAAGTCAGTTGGGCCAGATGAATTTCATCCTTGGGTGGTTGCTACAGCCAGTTATTTAACTGCAAAAGCTCTAGGCGTAACCTTGCCCAGCTCCTGGGATGTTATGGAGCCCAGAGATCACATTTGGAAGCCTGGAAAAGTGCAGACGTAGTTCCTGTCTTTAAAAGGCAAAAAAGGAGGAGCCAGGGATTACAGATTGTTCAGTTTAACTTCAATTCCCGGAAAAATACTGGAACAAACAATCAAACTTTGGTAAGCACCTAAAACAAAACAAAGAGATGAATAATGGCCAGCATGGATTTGTCAAAAACAAATTGTATACAATGGGTCAAATTTCCTCTCCTGACAGAATAAAAAACCCTAGTTGATAAGGGAGAAGCAATAGAATTCCTGTGTTTTGACGGTGGTGAGGCTTTCATCACAGAGTAGCATGATACTCCAAAGCAAATTAATTAAGGGAGCCTGTGGTAGATGGAGCTTGTCTGGGATGATGGGTTGCTGATTGGAAAACTGCACAGAGAGATTAGTTATTAGTTATACTTTAAAAATGGAAAGATGGATCAAAGAAGAGTTGCTTGGGAGTCTATACCGGGTCAGTCTGATTTAACGGGATTATGAGCAGCTTGGACAATAGAACAGAGAATATTACATTCTTGGCTACCAGAGATCTGGAAAGGTACTATGGGTAATCTGAAATATAAAGCTACAATTAAAAAGTATTTAGACAAATGGCCTTAAAAACAGGATTAATTTCAGTAACGACAGTTCTCACTTTCTATACATGGGCATCACCACAAATAATTAATTCTATTTATATAGGGTACTGAATTTTTGTCCAAGTAGCAACTCTGCATAAAAAGATCTGAGAGATATTCCAGGTCACAGTCCAAATATGAGTTAATTGCTAATGAAGAAAGGACAAATGCTTTACTGGAATGTGTGCATAGAGGATGTACTCCATAAATAATCACTCTGCTCAGTTCTTCGTGAGGCTGCAGTTGGAGTGTGATGTCCAGCCGTGGGTGCTGTCCTCAAGACAAAGTCCAGAAAACCACTGGGGGATAACCAGAAGTCTTGAAAAACAAAGCTAGGAGCGAAGAATGAACAAACTTCTTTAAGTCTAGAGAAGACTGGGGGAAGATAGGGTTACCACTGTCAAGTGTGTGAAAGGTAGCTGGGAAGAAAAGGGGAATAAATTGTTCTCCATATGGATGATGGATAGGGCAAGTAACAAGCTTAAACTACAGAAAGGGAGACTGAGACTGGATGTTAGAAGGTAGTAAGCAGTAAGGATAATTATACAGAGAAGTATTTGAGGAGGGTGTAGAATCGCCATCCTGCTTTTAGGAAGAGGTTAGACATGCATTTGCCAAGTGTGACATAAGTATAATGATTCTGCCTTGGGACATGAGTCTGGACTAAGTTACCTGCTGAGATTCCTCCCAGCCATATAAATCTCTGATTCTCTCCTGGTTGCTGGAGGAAGCAAGGCTGATGTTGTGGAGCACTGTGACTGCTCCACATTTTTGGTGTGCAATGCTCTCATTGGTGAGTGAGAGCCAAGAGCAGTCCTGCAGGAGCTGTGTGCACTGCTTTCTGGTTCCAAGGAAAAAGACTGCAGTGAGAGGTGAAGTCACCAAAGACTCCGATGCCCTTGGATTGTGAGAATATAGTCCTGCATGTTTTATCTCGCATTTGTCTGCATGTCTCTGGTCCTTACATGGTGATGATATGTGACGCTAACCTTGATTGATCAGTATGAAACAGTCTGTTAAGCTGAAAGTCTGTCACTCTGACTATTCCTAGGATTGCATGCCAGTTGCAGTCTCCTGTATAGCCAAGCAGAGCTGTCCTGCTCCATATAATTCAAGACTGCTTGCTTCCATTTTGGTGGGAACCAGAGGCCAGTTCAGCCTGCAACCCTGGCACCAGTGACACAGGCTGGCACTAATGGCCCTAAAGCTGCCACACTGTCAGATGTTGGGGAACAGAAATGTCAGAAATTGTTTTTTATCTGGAGTCCCTGCAGGCCATGAGGGACACAGCTTGCTAAAGATTATTTTATGCAAGGACTTAACAGAAGTTTGTGTTTCTCTAGGAATTCAGTGGACGGTAAGTGGAAAAGCGTACAAGCAGGAAGGACAGAAATATTCTCTTTTTTTTTTTTTTTTAGTTTTCAAAGACAGCTTTTACAAATGTTAGCATATAGGTAGAAAAAAAAAGAGTACTTATTTTAAAGAGATGTCTAACCCAAAGTCCCTTGAAAAAATAGTAGAAAGCAAACATGCAAGTCCTTCAACTCTATGTCATAATTTACAGCAGGTTTCCAATCGTGAAATCTCTCAGAGATGTGGGACAGATGTTATGGTGAGGAAAATAAAACAAAACCAGATATTGGGATGGGACATGCAGAGAAGCTGAAATGACACCATGTCGTAATTCTTAGGGGAAGTCTCTATACGGGTTTCCAAAATACTGTGCTGGTGAGCAATTAGGAACCCAGATGAGCTATATAAACAGAGCCACTAGAGGTCTGTAACTGTTCCCATGCAGTTTCCACAGAGACCGTCATTCTCAAGAGCAGCTTTGGGGAGGGGTCTACTTCTGCCCACCATATTCTAAATGATCCCTTTAATATTCTGTCCACAGCTATTTGTGTGAGAAATACACAAAAATGGAGGTTTTCCAGGGCTTGTTCCTGTTCCTATGGCAGTAGATCAAAGGCAATAATAATACAGATTTAATTAATTCAGGAGAAGGAATTCCTACTTGCAGAGGTCTTAACCCAGCAGTGGAAAGAAATTGTCACTCATAAGGGCAAAGGTGATAAAACTGGCATGGATTTGTGAGTTGTTTGGGGTTTTTTTGTTGGTTTTTAGTTTGTTTTTTTTTCTGGTTGGTTGGTTGGTTGGTTTTTTGTTGTTTGTTTTGTTTTGTTTTATTTTTTCCACACTAAGGTATTCAGGAGGGGAATGAAAAAACAAATGTCACCTGAGCTTCAGAAAAAGTAGACCTTATATAATCAGCAATTTATAACTGTGTGTGAACCATCCAGCTGCAGGAAATCTGGACAACACTAGGCCTATAGTCTTGTCAAAAGAAATCTCTCTGAGAGAATCATATTTCCCCATCCAGGTCGAGTTTGGAGAAATCCCTATCAGCGTTATTCTGAGTGCCCATCCTCACATCAAAGACTAGCAGCATCCTCAAAGGAGGTAAAAACTGCAAAAGTTGGGGAGGATCTCATCTCCACCTGCATCCATCCAACTTTGTGTAAATCACAGGAGCAGAGGGGATGAAATAATTGGGAATTATTTGGGAAGAACCAAGAATTACTGACTTAGACACCAAGGAGTGCAGACAAAAATCCTACCACAGAGCTAACATCACAAAAATTAAGAAAGGCATTTTTGGGAGACAGAGCAGAGGGCAGGCCATCAAGGTGGTTGGGTTTTCTAGAATGCCTTAAAGAGGAGAAGGAAAGAAGAGAAAGGAAGTTTGTTGATTTTACTTGAGCTAAAAATTACCATGATATTAATCTGATGCAAGTCTACAATGGGAGATCTCAAGGAGGCCAGCAGAGAATGGAAAAGTAGAAAGAATGACTACTTTCCCATCAAGAATATATTGTCTGAGTGGGAATAGTATAGGAGAAAGGACCACACAGGAAGGAAAATATTAAAGAATTCTGCTGATGTAAAATGAATTATTTCTTCAAATAATGTCTTTAAAAAGACATTTTTTTCTCCAACAAATGTTCTAAAATAATGTTTAACTTATACCTGTGACAAAGCTCCCATTGCCTTCTCCTTAAACAATTCCAGAATATCAAAGATAAAGTCAATTTAAGAATCTGCTATCCTTCTACCCCGTATGCCCTCAGTTTTCTTTCTGTCTGCAGCTTACCTAACCTGGCATGAGTTTCTTTCTCAACATGGGGGAAGTGACCCACATGATCCTTTGTGTGATTTCTGCAAGGGTGCTACCAACAAATAGCACTGAGACAGCACCAGAGCTCTGCTGAAGCTGATTTTATAGCAAACCTGTGGCCAGTATATAGCATGGTGTAAGGCACCAAATACACTGAGGGTAGAATCTGCCTACCTAAAATTGCAATAAGGACATTTTTGTCTTGAGCAAAATGGTGATACAAGGCTCATATCCAACTAGGGCAAGCTGGTAATTTGTCTACCACTCTGTGAAACAGGCATTAATTGCAAAAATCAGATAGATAAGGACTCACTTGGATCCAATGGCTTGGTCTGCTGCAGGCATATTTGCAGAAGTCCACTGCACAAAATGATTTAGAAATTGTTTCCAACCTGCAGCCTGTCTCATCTTTGAACTG
This sequence comes from Oxyruncus cristatus, assembly GCA_013399855.1. NCBI lineage: Eukaryota > Metazoa > Chordata > Aves > Passeriformes > Cotingidae > Oxyruncus > Oxyruncus cristatus. Next base: position 2,622,858 of record VXAY01001702.1, read on the forward strand.
CAGCTTATGCCATCCTAATGGCACAAAACTTTAAGGCTCTGACATACAAGAAAGGATCTTTACAGTGCAACATCTTACAGCCAATCTTGTGGCTTTTAGCTGGTATCATGCATGCGATTCCCAGCACCGCATGTGGTAATCCTTACCTACACAGAGACCTCTCTGTGTCCATTCATTCAGACACATCACCTGTGCCCACACTGGGGCTCGCACCAACCCATGTGCATGTGTGTGTGGTTTCTCATCATGTATGTTTTCACTGAAAGAGTAAGGTGAGGGAAAATCAGCCTTTTCATTCCTAGGAAGGCCCTGAACAATCATGTTGTATACGGATCTGGAAAAAGGAGATAATGCCATTTGGAGGAGAATTTAGGTGCTCTGAAGAGACTGACCTCTTCATGCTGGCATCATTTAATTTATCTGTTTCCTGGATATTGCCCCATTAAACCATTTGCAGCATGGCCAAGGGCCGGCTATATAAGGCCTAATTGCACTCCCTTATGAAACTTAGAAAAATCACTGACACTTTTCAACTTATTTTTTTGAGGTTTAGCACATATCATGTCCTTTCATTTCCTTGGGAATTATGTTTCTCATGGTCTTTTGCAGAGTTCAGTCCCTTTAGTAAGACATTACAGGAGCTTTCTCATAACCTACTGGGTTATACCCGACAAGTGGTCAGTCTGGTCTTCCCTAAAGCACTCTCTTGGGCTGCAGGGGTTGGCAGAAGACATTTCAAAGGCCCAGATCATACTGATCAGTGGGTCATACCAGTCTGTGGGTCACAGTGAGCCAGTGTGCATGAAAGAACAGCACAGAAGCTGCAATCAGGTAGGACCTGTATGCTGTAATAAAGGGAAATGGGGCAAGTCTCAGCCTCAAGACATTTCCAGAAAGAGGTGAGGTGATGCCTGCTGATGACATTGCTTTTGATATAAGAGATCTTAAAATTAATTTTTTTAAAAGCATTATTTTTTATATTTTATAGCCAGCAGGTTCTTTTGTCACAGAGGCCCCTTACCGCAGTTCAGACCTTATTGCAGTTTGCCACTACAGTTCTAGGAAGAGTCCTTGGGCTATTTGCTTCATAGCCGGAGTTTGGAGTCACAATATTTACTGTAACCTGAGCTTAAAAGGTTTTGCATGTTATTAAGAAAGCAAGCTGCAGCCTGCCCTCTTCCCCCGCCCTTTCTTCAGGGTGGCTAAAGTACCGAAAACGTGCACACTGCCTTTTATCTGGCTTCACAAAAACGTATCTGCAGTAGTGTAATTTTTATGTTAGTAACATGTGAAAAGAATGTGTGAAGCCTATGAAAGTATGCAAAGACTCATGCTAGTTCTAAGTTTAATGACAGTGAGATATGAGGCTGCCACACCACACTGAAGCTGCAAAGTTCTGGCTCTCTGAGCCAGCCTTCAAGGAGGCTGAAGGGTGTTTGCCTCCTGTGTGCCATTTGTCTTGTCAGGAATGTGCTAAAAACAAATCTCTCTATCCTGGTAGTGATGTCTGGAGTAGGCTCAGTCCCCACGTGAATGAGATTAAGGCACTCTGCTTTTTGTGGTTCCTGATAATGTGGAACTGTCTATTATGGATGATTTGAATTTTTCTCCAGGACATCATTGGGAAAAGCAAGCTGATACCTACACTGTGAACTTCCATATGTCAAAACATTAGGGATTCTTTTGATTTATCTTAGATTTGAATTTTCTGGGGAGGAAAAGTATAAAGGGTCCTGATACAATTTTATATTTAATGCATAAGTGCAGTGTTCCAATACGTATTTTTCCCTATAAGATAGAGATTGACTCTCAGGTAGATCTTCAATTTAGAATGTCTTTTCTTGAAATCCATGTTTTTTCTCTACCCTTACCATCCTCCTTTGCAATGCCAGAAAATGAAGACTGGTACATTCCTGAATGCTGCTCTAAAATAATCATCCAAAACCAGTCAACTTTTACCTCAGAGCATTAATGAACCCCTTTAAACCACCAGTGCAATGTAGTAGGTGCTTATGAGAACAACATTCAGCCACGTATCGATGCTTCAGATACTGGGTTGCTTGTGAAGCAGGCAAGTTTCCAAAGCTGGGATAGCATTCCTGTTACCACTTTCCCATGCCAGCTGTCTCAAGGAGCTGTTACAAGAGGTGGTAATTAGGTGCTCGAGATCTACGTTCGGTCTCTCCTTCCCCTCACCATGCCCCAGACATCCCTCCAGATGAGGAAAATGCTAGCTGAATATTAGGTCATCTCAGTGCTTCTGTATGTAGACTCCTGTTTTCTTGACCAATTCTCCTGTAGCTTGCTCTGCTGATTCCCAGGTCCCAGTGCACTGGGGTTATGGCTAAATATACAAAATAAAGGCAGACAAATGAGTGGCTACATCACAAAAGCATATGACTGGACATTTTGTTTCACAAGGCTGATGCGACAATCTGAATCATACTGCTCCTCCCACACAGAAATCCCCTTCTGCTATAGTTATGCCTTGCATACCTAATAGCTTAGTAATAGGCATAAAGCAACTTCTCTGCAAAGCTGGGGAAAACCATATATCCCAAGTGGCTAAATGCCACCCTCTTCAGCTTTGGCCTAATACTGACATCTCCAATATTGACACTGTGATAATCATTACGAGAAGTGCCAGTGGAAAATGATTGGATGCAAAAAGTGCAGTTAGACAGCCAAGAATAACTGGAATGTCCTCTTAATATTTTGGTTACTCCACATGCTTTCACACGAACCTTGATGGGAGAGTGCAGCAGCACAACAAAAGCAGAAGAGTTTGTGGAATTATTCAAAACTCTCTGCTGCTCCTAACGGGCTTGTTTAATCAGAGGGATTGGAGATGGAACCATCTCCGTCTCCACTGTGGCTCATGCCTGACATTCACATCTATCTTCACAGGTGAGTGAAGTCTTTCTGAAGCTGCCCAGGCACTGGGAAGGCTCAGAGTCCTCATGGCTCTGCAGTGGGTTCAAGGCATGCAAAACAACCACCATTTTGTTTACCACCTGAGGGAGGCTTTCTGGAGTCCACATGCCATCAGTCACATGTTAAACCCAGGCATGGGTCATCACTTCCAGCAAATGCCTGGAAGGGAGAAGGGCAGAGAGAGCTGAGAAGTCAGTGGTATCTGATGGGTAGGTGGCCAGGAGCTGTCAACCACTTTATCCATGACTTGTATGCATGTGTTACAGTACACAGCAGAGGTTTCAGGTACTGATCAGCAGTGTCATATGGGATAAAGAACGAAATTTTGGCAGCATATGGGAAAGATTCAGGCTGCGAGGAGGTGGAAAGGAGGAAGACCTTTTGTGTGCTATTACAATGGGAAACTGCCACCCTTTCTCTTGGGTGTCTGGGAATACAGGGGCTGTGAGTCCTCTAGTTCAAGTTTACGAGTCTAAATCACTGAATTCAGTGCATTTTCATATGACAAGTCTAGCCCAGCAACTTCCAGCATGCTTTAACTGGGCCCAAAGCACTCCTGCAGAACAGGAGGAGTATTTCCAACAGCTCCTTGAAAGCAGGTAAAGAAGTGAGGTTGGTGTGGCTATAGCCTCAGGTAGTGAACATATTGGGGCTTCACAGGGATGGGTGGGAAAGGTGGCTGGTGGGGGCACTGGACACGTTTGTCTAGACTCTGCAAATTTGCTTTCCCATGCCCCTGGCAGTGGCTCCGTCCTGCCATTGCCATCCTGTCCCACTCTCCCTGAACCACAGGCCCTGCTGCCAGCCCATCCCCATCCTGCCCTGAGAGCACCTGTCTGGCACCCACCTCCCCAGTGCCCACCACTCCCAGCAGCAGCCCCAGCCAGCTGCATCATTTGTTTTGGAGGCCTGCACTAATTCCCTCCGCCCTCATGCCCCTCTGTTTACAGAAGTGCAGCCACTTCCAGCTTGTGATAGAGTGGCCGCCAGGTGACCTTGGCTTAATGTAAATATTTTGCTTCCGCTGGAAGGAAATGTGACATACATTCAGGGTAGAAGCTATCCAGAGGCTGCAGCCTTGGGAGCCAAACTGCTGGGAAGCCCCTGCCACAGCGGTCTCAAGGTACCAGCACTGTCAAACATGTAAGACAGAAGGATCATGCACCGGCAAGGGGTCAGAGAGATTTGCTTCTCAGTGACAGAGCAAGTGCAATTGAGGGGCAGCATGGTGTGCCCCACACACAACACAGCAGCGGGGACTGAGGGTGCCCATTCTGCCCGGGCACGGCAGAGCAAGGCCCAGCATGGCTCACCTGCCCTGGCACACCTCCCATGGGCAGATGAGCAGTAGTGTGAAAGAAGGTCATGGTGGAGAGATACAAGCACAGGCACTTTCCAACACCCACAGGAGTTTGGAGTAAAGACACCATCAGAAAAAAATCACTACATGATTATTTTTATTTCTTAAACTATGTGGCTGTGTAAGCAGCCATGTGTAAGGTGGCTGGTCCCAGTCTCCTGTTAATGGGCTTTGCCCTGCACAGAGCACAGGCCAGTTTAAGGCCTGGATGGGTTTTAAAAGCTGCCTCCAGCTGAGGGGTTTTTTTTCTGTTGGTGACCCTTGTGATCACCTGACTCAGTCTGCTTGACTGTAGCCCTGTTTAAAAAGGAACAGTAATATGGTGCTTAAAGGCATACTGTACCAAGTAGCTAGTGTCACATTTAACATCTGATAAATATTAATTAGTGGCATTTCAAAGTACGAAAGGTGTTGGGATCTCATGTATTGGCTGGAGAGAAATGGATCTCCCAGATTTAACCATAATCTTGCTGAATTATGCATTTTACTTGGCATGGCTGGTTACTCTGGAGTGGTGTCCGTTCATTTGGCATGCCTCGCTGGCATACCAAGGTGCCAACTTCCTGCAGGACAGCCCAGCAGCCTACCCAGGGAATCAAAGAGCCAGATTATCCAGAACAGGCAAACTGCACCAAGTTGAGGGTTTGTTTTTTGGTAAGTATCCAGAAATTAAGGCTCTCACTTGTTGAGGTTTTAGGCCATGCCTAGGCCCCATCCTGATCAACTGCTGTGAGCTTAATTATCAGCCTTTGTTTCTCCAGACACTCAAATTTGTTATGGAGAAAATGCATGTGTGCTGGATTCACTTGTGAAAGGCTCGACAGTAGATAATTTAAAATCAAACTACAGACTGCCATTAAACCAGAAGCAGAAAGTTCCCTTTCACAGGACAGTGCTGCTCGTACACTAAAATAAAAGCTGAAAACAACTGCACAGTAATGCTCAACCCATCCACAAAACCATAGGCAGGCACATTGACTTTTTAGGAAGATCCCCACTGAACGTTAAACAAACCCTGCCATTCCTAGCACAACTGCCTGAAATCAGCGCTTCACTCCCCGCTACGTGCAGAGATATTTAAACAGCTCTTGCAGCAACTGCTGACATCATCATACTGAATCCTGTCTGGGAGACCTCAGAAATGAGTCACAGAGAGGGGAATTAACCTCTCCTTAGAACTGTCACTGGATTGGCCAAGAAGCAGCGGAGAAGGAAGGAAATGAACTAAAAATTTTCAGAACTGGAAATTTTCATTGGGTCATTTCATAATTAGAAATGCACACATACATATACAGTCATATACACATATATGTACATATATATACATGCAGACCCTCTACAGCCAAAGAAAGCAACAGTAAGCTGTTGCAACTGAAGCATGTGCCACACAATCCTAAGCAGGACGTTCTGTTCATAGTAGAACATAATGTAGCTCCTGGAAGCTCAAGGATGAAGCAATAAAAGTTGTGTACTAGCCAGTTCAAGGTTACACAAAAACATTAAGCTCCCTCTTGTTTAGAAGACATTGAAATGTGATATATGAACACAAAAGAAGTAATGTCTTTAAATTTTGAAAAGAATAGCTGTTTTATCCTGTAAGGGTCTATGGGATCCTCCACTCTGCAGAAAACAAAAGACCTCTATTTTCTTGACAGGATGGAGGGATTCATTTTAGATGGAAGCAGTATGCATGTGATTTTCCTCATGTGGTAAATTAACTGTAGCTAGCAGGTCTATGGGCTACTCACGTTTCTATCTGATATTCAGAGTTGTGCTGTGGCAATAAGCAGCGAGGCTGTGGGAAGTCATGGAGGGCCCACACCTTAGCATGGGTCAGGCTGCTCTTATATGTCTATATTCAGATTTATAACTGAAAGTCATGGCAAAGCTGTTGCCTCAGGACACAAGTTGACGTACTGACTCCTTGAAATTGCCACCAGCAGCAGGTTGACCACTGCCAGTGCCCTGCCAGGGCACTTCCATGCTTGTCTGAACCACCTCACGTAGGAGAGTTATGGAGAGAGACTTTTGGCTGCCACAGCGTTTGGATATGCCGTGTTATGTAGTGCCCATGCTACAAGCTCTTGCTTCTCCCTAGAGCAGCCAGAAGGAAGGAGTCCTGGAATCACAGGGCTGAGAGACAGTCCGTTCTGGGCCAGCAAGGTGCCAGTCCATGAACTCACTTGCCACTATGGATATGAAATGCTGGGAAAAGGCAAAGAAGCTCACAGCCATTACAGGCAGGTAATTCCCTGACCAGATGATGACAGACCTGTCTCCCATCAGACTCTCTGATTAACAACAGATTAACCAAATTCTTTTGAGCTTTTCTTGTGCTGAAAGGACAGCCCACATATCCAATAGTAGCAGCTCTTTTTGACTGGCTTTTCCTTTGACATTGCCTGGGGTACCCTCCCACCATCACCCTGCAATGTAAATTCACTTTTTAATGCAGTTGGCTTGGATTTGGGAGGAAGGTAAAGTGCCAGCCACCTAAAAGGACAGCCAGAGGACTTGCCACCTAAAAGACCAGCTGGCAACAAAGTGATTAAACCTGACAAAAAAAGAGTTGAGAGTAGTTGTATTATTTTGGGGGTGGTGGGGTTGCAGGGAGTGGTAGTGTTGGTACAAACAAAGAGCTCTGGACTCAGTAAAAACAGCTAATTCAGACAAGCACCAAAACTGGTGCCAGTTCTAGATATACTTTGGTGCTCCTCTTGCAGTGTTCATCCAGACTTGTCCCAGTCAGCACCAGGAACTGCCGACGGGTGCATCTCATCAATAAAAACAGGCTAGAAGAGACTTGTGATATGTTTCCTACGTGGTTGCCTCAAACAAAGATGTATCTCACACCCCAAGTCCAACTTAGCTGAGCCAGTTCCAAAAGTCGGCTTGGTATCTACACTGTCCTAAATGGGAGCTGGGGAAGCCATCAGCCTGAGCAGCAGGAGGAAACCTATTCTTCATTCAGAAGGGTTTGGTTTTGGCTTTGAAAATTATAGATGGGGGTGGGGGTGAGGAGTGGCATCCTGTGAATTGCAGTTCTGTCTGCAGCTTTCAGTGGTCACAGCCATCTCTATATGAATACCTGCGATGAAGCACCTGGTTAATTTTCTAAGCACGAAGCTCTCCCATACTGAGATGTGTACTTCAAGAAGAGGAGAAACAGATACATGTGGCACGTGTTTCTGAGATAGAAAACATGAAAAGTTATGCACAACAAGGACACACAGCACAATTGCTGAGAGATAGCTGGGAGGGCTCTTTCCTTTCAATCTGTCTATCAACAGAAGAGATGCTTGAAGACTGCACCCATCCTGAAACTATAATTTTCTTTTGCAGAGAACCTAATAAGCAATTAGGTTTTAGCCTGTTGCCTGCAGGGAAATGGTTTTGTAATAGAAGGAGCACTCTGAACGAAATCAACAAACAGGAGAATGACTGTGTTTGTTTTTCCATGTACTGGAGGTGAAGGTGCAACCACACTGGGGTTTCTTTCACATCCTTTCCACTTGACACAGGGCAGGGGACAGGCACAGACACATGCAGAGCTGCACATCTATGCGGAGGGAGCATGTAACTGTAGCAATGAAAGCTTTGGTCTCTGCCTTTCCCCCCTCTCCTTTCCCCTTCCCCCCCCAATATGTGCCATGCCCTTCCTGTAAGTGGAGTGGGAGATGTGGGGCTCCTGGCATGCCTTGATGCTTTCCCACAGGCTGTACTTGCATGAATGTTTTAAGCCAGCACTTGCCACCAAGGGAGCTGCCTTGGTGTCTCACTGCCTCCAGCTACTTGCTTCTATTCCTCAGCTCTTGTGCAATCACACCAAAGTGGACTGGTGAGTGCAGCTGGACCACAACCAACCAATACCTATCAAAAGGATGCCTTTTTTTGAACCCACCTCTGTTCCCCACTCCACTTCACTCTCTTGCGCTAGGAATGAACCTCGTGTGCTTTTGGCAGTGACACAGACTTATGCAGACTGATGTTCACGGTCCCCTGGCCTGGGACAAGGGATGACTTGGGTGAGCTGGGGCCATGCTGGTCCCAGGGCATCCCTAACTGCCTGTGTGGGTGGTGGGAGAAGAGAGTGGCAAGCAAGCTAAACTAATCAACCAGAAGCAGTGATGCTGGTCAAATATTAAGGTTAAATCCATACATGTACTCATAGAAATGCACTTTACCACAGCTAATTTCACAAGGGGCAGGTATTTTTGCTTGTTGATTGCAAATCTAGAACCACCAGTACAGTTCTGTCCATGCTACATATGTTTTGTTGGTATGTCTGAAGGATGTGTGCCCAGCACAGGCACAGACTCAGCATTAATTTGGAAAAAGATACTTATCTAGCCAGACAGAGGCATTTTTTCCTCCCTTCAGCTGCATTCAAAAGACAGACATTATTTGGAAGTATCTTGTCTGTTTAGTCAGTGCACAGGGAGCATTTGCAAATGCAAAGGCAACAGTGAGTATATGCTTTAATCCTGTCTTATATAGAGCATTCCCCTTATCCATATATTCCTAGCATTTAAACTATTGAATCAAAGGCAGGCCTACAGCTGGAATGAATACTTTAAGATAACTAGCCCTCTCCATGTCTTGGCCACCGGATGCCCATATGGGCAAATGTTTTTAATGTTTATTTCCTGTTAGCCCTCTTTGCTCCTAGCAGATAGAGAGTGAGGTGTTTCTCTGTGTGTTCTTGTATGTGCTAGGACAGGCACTCTTGTGCCTATACCAGTACTTGTAAGCAGATGCAGATATAGATGTGCCCATACAGACCCATATTACTAGTCACGTTTACATCTGTATATATACAGGCCTATCCTGCCATGCAATCAACATATACACAAGTTTGCTGCAACAAGCCAATTGTCTTATTTCTCTCCTGAATTGCCAAATGCTGCAAGCTGCAGGCTATCTATTGTGGTTACCCTGATTCCCAGGTTTCTTCTGCAGTTGGTGAGTAAGCAGCACTGCAAGTTTCCTAACAACTGGTATGAAGTTTTGTGTAAATCACCTTCTAGGCGTTAGACTTTTCCCAGCAAGAGAGGGGGGCGGGTGTTTGGAGGAGGGAGAGTTGCTGCCTTTGATGTGGGGATTAGTTCACATGTCAGCGCTATCCCCCTTTTTTTAATATGCTGTGATTTATAGAAGGGCGGCTATGAGAGACAGCCAAGGGGACACCCACGTGGGACAGACACCACCTCCCAGAAAATACCTACAACTAAAGCAGCTGGCATCAACAGAAAGACTCCAATTGCAAAAAAAATGAAAGCATCATAAAAAAGCCCTGTTTTGCCTAACAAATGCTTTCTAAAAATTAGGATATGCTTTAATGCTTATTAAGGAGAAACTGGTTTTCCCAGCAGCAGAGGGGGAGTCTTTCTGCACATCCATAATAAAGAAATTATTAACACTTTTTCCTTTTTTAAAAAAAAAGAAGTTTGTTTTGTATTTTCCCTTCAGAGCACACATCACTAGTGAGAACAAGTGTGGCTCCAAAAATGATTATGCTCACTTGAAATATATTTAGCAATGCGACTCCTCCAGTCAGAGTTTCCACGTTCTTCTGCATGAATATTTTATCAGTGCTTTAGAAAACCTTCACTTCACTTTTTGGTTGAAAGTTATGTGGTTGTTCTGCAATGCAATCTTATGTCTATTAGTGTTGAAGGAAACTTTCCTGATGCTTTTCATGGGAACTGGATAAGGCTCCGACTTACTAGGCTAGAAGCCATATTCAGAGTAGCTTTGCTTTAGCATATCTGAATTATTTAGGCTTACTGCTTTGTGGAGTGGATGGATGAGGGGCTGGCAAAGGAGACAGTGATAGATACAGTAAGAAAGTTTTAACTAGCATTATAGTCCATATTAGTGTTTTTTCAATTTTTAATCTGTTTTGGTACTTTTCTAGGATTTTTATTTTTCCAGTTATCTTTGAATGAAACTTTCAGACATTCTAGTAAAGCAAACTTTTTTTTTTTTTTTAATTAAAACCCAAAGTTTAATTTCCAGACAGATCAGCTCTTTGAGCTGATTCCCCGTCTGGCTGCTCTTGTGTTGAACGCAGTGGGGGTGACAAGGCTGTGGCAGCCCAGACTTCCAATTGAGTTGCTATAAAACTCTACCCCAAATAAGCAGTTTTATCATGTTGTTATCACAGAGGTAACATGGGGTCTTTCTCGGGAATTTCTTTTAACTCCTCTCCCATCCAGACACCTGAAGTCTGCATTCACCTTTGATTCTGCATTACGTGCGGTCCTTCTAGCACATCAGAGGCATCTCAGTGACTGCCTGGGCACCTTACCTTGAGGAACACACAAAAGCCAAACCACTTCTTTGCTGATTGGTTTCCAGTGGTCTCCCACGACTCCCTCCACTGTTCTTTTAAGCATGAAGAGGTTATTGTGTCACCCCCCAGCAACTCATAAACACCACTGACAACCAAAGCGTGACACACGACAGGACGCGCCCCACACAACTAGGCTTTGTACCCAGGGCAGTGCAGTAAAGTGGCCACGTTCAAGAGTGGCCTCACAGTGTGACTTCTCCCACCCCAGCTGGGGCTGCTCCATGTGCTCTGACCCAAATGCTAATCGAACTACTTAAACTCAGAGTGAAGGCACAGACAAAAGCTCCTCTGGCATCTCCCCAAGCCAAGTGGCGCCCTGGCCCAGGACTCCTCCACGGGTATGTTGTGGCAGCACACTAGCACAAATGGGCCTGGCTCTGCAGAGCATGGCAGAGGCATGCAGGTTGGTCTCTCAGGTGCCTGTGTATACACTGCCTTGGCTTACTGCTGCTCTTTTGTGCCACTGTAAAGTGACTGCAAATACAACACTTCTCAGAAACATGCACAGAGTAACATGTTATGGGCACATGCACCCTCTCCCCCAACACAGGTAACAGTATAGTAACTCAGAGAGATGCTCCCTTTCAACCCAGACTGATGCAGTGTTGGGGATGGTATGTGGAGAGAGATGGGTGACTTGGTGGACCGGAAATGATAACCCTTTCCACAGCCTAGGAAACACACCACATGTGTTTCTGGCAAAGGAGAGTATTTAAGAGACACAGCACATGCTGCACTACTTATTCTTCTTCACAGATGGCTCACTGGGGCTAAAAATCAAAACAATTTCCTACTTATTTGTTCACATTGTCAAAATATTCGACGGAATGAATGTCAAGCAGTATCTTGAAGATAATACTTTATAGAAAGACAATTTGGAGATCAATTTGCACCCCCATTTCACTGCACTTTCCAAAAATGGAAAATCCTCCTCTCCGGTCTCCTGGCTGTCATGTGGCAGGGTGGGCAGTGGCAGCTGATCACAGGCACAGACATCACCAACTTGTATTTTTTTTCTACACACATATTACCATTTGGGTTCTCAGGTCTGTCTTCATTCTTAATGCTAGCTTGAATCTCTCCTGAAGGTTTAAATAAGTTTTTCCTTTAAGTAAACAGACAGCACTGGCTGATTAAACCCCAGTATTTATGCACCTATTTTGCTAATGCTTTTCAGTGAGAAAAGTAACTCCTATATTATTCAGGTATGCTCTCATCTGGGAGAAGAAGGATTTCTCAACTCCTGTTTGTATTGAGTTGGGAATATACAACTTAAGCAAAACTTGTTAAATGATATATATACTACAGAGTTAGACAAGTCATTTTCCAGTAGTTGCATTTCAGTGTAATTGAGATTAGAACTTTATGATTTTTGTAGCTTACAATTAAGAATTAAAGAATGTAACATAATGTAAAGCAATAATCAAGCAGCCAGTCAGTCAAGCAGAACAGGCTTACACTTTTGCATGCATGAGAAAAGCAGAGAATTTGAAAAATATGCTGATTTGGGGGCTTTTTTGTTCAGTTTTGAAAGTTATGTTGGTAATGATGGAGCTTAAGTCAGACCAATATAAATAGCAACTTAAAACTTTGCCATGGTCTTTTCACTTAAACCCATAAAAATGTAAGTATAGGTTGGAGTTCATAACCAGCTGGACCCCTCACCTCTCAAAAAAAAAAGCAACCAAGATTGAAACCAAACACTCAATTTGATTATCCAACTGTTTGGCTCAAAGGTGCAATTGGCTTGTCTTTCTGTGGGCCGTATGAAACCCAGATGAAATGAACACTGAATCCTGACTGCCAGACACAATTCCCGTGCTTCCCAAAGGTGAGCTGCAAGTCATGAATCATACAGCATCATGCATGAAATCCTATGTGAAAACATCAGGTGGAGAATAAGAGCTCTTTCTGCATGAGATACCTTCACTCCCTCATGTAACAGTGAGAGCAAGGAAACAACTGTAACTGCCGATATCTCAGAAACAGCCCTTGAATGTTTCTGGTTTTCATCTACATTTAATAAATTTGAGATTCTCCAAAAGCATGTGTTTTCTCTGACGTCTCACAGGTAGGAGGGACGTGAAAGAAAACATGTCATCCCTTTCACAGTTTGTGTGATGTACTAGATACCTGCACTATCATTAGAATTTGGTATTGGAAGGCTTTAGGGAAAGGACTATATTTTCTTTTTGACTTCCCAGTAACAGACATATTGTCAATGTCCAGTGAAGGTTAAAATTATACTGTACAGTAGCTGTGTACCCTGTATATGGCTTTGGGAAGTGACTTCCATACCCTGCTGAAGCAATTCACCATTAGTATGGATGCCGGGCTGGAGAAAGCGAGGCAGCCGCAATATGCCTTTGGTCAGAAAGTTCTCTTTTTGATTCAAGTCTAAATGGCAGCCTTGTCAGACATTAACCTGGCTCCACTGCTTTTATTTACAGCTTAGGAGGGAGCTCAAAGACTCTGGAAATACTGCAGCTAAATAGTCACCTTCTTAGCACCCTGCCTGGTGCAAATCTTCCCTGGCACCTGATTAGGAAAACACTGCAGGGGATTCACAGGAACAGGGCCTGGGGTCAGGAGAAAGAGTTAAACCTTTGCGTGTAACTTTTCATGTGACCAGGCTGGCGGTCCAGTGACTGTGGGCTCCATTGGCAGGCAGTGGCTTGTGGAGTCCTGGGAATTATTATATGGAATTGGGAGAGAATGCCAGCAATGCACACAAGGCTCAAGGGGGAGGATGAAAAGCAAACACCACTCAATGAGTGAATTCAGAAAGATGCATGCAACTTCTGAATGACTTCTTCCCCTTCACTGAACCTGCACACCAGTTTCTACAGGCACCAGTAAAAGTGTCACAATACTGTCCCGTGGCCTGAGAAGGTCCTTGCCAACCTTCTCGGCTCTGCCAACCCACCTGCTGCTCCAAAGCACCTGCTGCCACATGGGCACAGGCCACTATGCTGCCAGCAGCAAGAAGAGCCCTGTTTTGGCGTGCCATGAAAAAAGGTCCTTGCCAACACATCAGGGAGCCTCCTAAATGCAGCTGCCTTCAGCAGGAAAGCGGGGTGCAGCTCTTCTGAATGCGGCAGCTCCCACTGGTGGTGGCAATGCTGTGGGGCCATGGCACAAGCCATAGCCGAGAGCAAGGGGGAAAAAATTCAGGATTGCTGCTTCAGCAATCTGAACCAAGCAGTGGCAGAACAGCCTGTTAGCTAGGGGCAGAGCTCAGGAGGTTCCACGTCCATCGTTGCCATGGCATTTTGGAACTCACCTGTCCCATGGCTGGCCTCCCCAGGTGGCTGCAGTTCAGATGGGGTGTGCAGGCATGGGCTTCAAAAGCGCACTTAGGAAGTGTAACTTGCTGCCTCCCCATCGTGTGTAATCTTGGAAAGATGGGAGCAGGGCCTGCCTCACTTGGCAGGGTAGAACCATCTTTTATTATCCTTCAGGGCTATGGCTGCAAACAAAAAATGCTTTCATTTCAGTTTGGCTATGGCTCCAGTTGCGTGTGCTCTGGCTGCTTCCTTAATTACAGTGGTTGTTGACAACTTCTGATAGAGACCCTCTCTTTGAACAGTCCCCCAGCTCCCCCACTTTTTTTGCAGTCTGAACACATAATAAACTGGTACAACATTCTGTAAAAATAAGCTCACTGTAATGCAGTGATGCCCATGCCACAGTTATGCTGTGTTCCTCTCTTCTGTCCTCTGAATTTGTCCTGCTGCTGTTTATTTCCTCTTTCTGGCTATAAGACATTTTATTTATTAGTGCTGGATTTCCTGTTGCCTGCAGCTGCCCATACTTTACTCTCCCCAGTTCACTTTGTCATTGGAGTAAGTCTTGCTCTCATCAAGTTTGGCTGGTGATTGTATTAAGCAACACTTGACAAAGAGGGGGACTTGCATGGCACCCTGGGCATAGACACCCCCCCTCCCCCCCCAAATAAACAAAAAGCTGCTACAGGGAGCCCTCAGAGGCATAGGAGGAGTGCCTTTTTTATGATTTACTGATGCAGAGATTATACTTTTTTGGATAGCAGGAACACTTCTTGTTTTGCTTGTGTGCACTGTATTACATGGAGGAAGTCAGCTCTTTGACTGTGAATAGTCTGCAGGTCTGACTGAGGAGGGGCTAAAGATTTGCAATTATTTCTGTTTGATACTGTGGGCCATGTCATGGTAGAAACATTGTGTAGATTTTGCAAACGTGAGGTTCATGAATGACTTCCCCGACCTTTTGAGGACATGCAACATCCTCATAGTAAACACAAAGATTGCTTATACAGAAAGTGAGATCATGAAGGGGAAAAAAATGTTTTGCTGCCTTGAACGTGATTTCCCTGCTGGAAGGAAGGAGGCAGCACAAGCTCTTAACGTTCTATTACCAGCAAGGTCAGTTGGAAAAGCTCACTCATCTGCTCTGGGGGGAAGTGCTTCATCTAAATTCTCTGTTATCCAATTGCTATCTGGTACTATTTCAAGTGGCAGAGAATAAGGTTGAAGCAGCACCTAATGCTGCTCTTATTAATATTCTCTCTTTTGTGTTTTATGTGCAAGGGGCTGCCCTAATTTTATCATCTTCTCTTTCTGTTTGGAAGGGATTTGGAGCCTGAAAACTGAGTAAGGGTGAAGTGAAACCCAAGGCATGAAAGCAGCTGAGGTGTGTTTTACAGTCCTGTCAGGATGTGATCCTTTCAGCTGCTGTTCACAGTCAGCAGTTGCTGGCGGAGAAGCGCTGCAGGTGCAGCACCATTTAGACACTTCTTCCTTTGTGTCAGATGTTCGAGAGCTGCCCAGAGACATTAAATAGCGAACTGTCTTCTGACATCTTCCAGGTAAAATGGAAATGGGAGATCCTGAGCATTTGAATTATGAAAGATCCCACTGTGTTACCTGCAAGCCAGTGTTTTAACCCCAGTGTCCTGGCCAAATTCCAGCTCTGCTAATTACATCCTGCCTATGTGAAAATTCCCCTGCATTTGTACACTGCTTTCTTCCTCGCTTGTTTTCAGCAGCTGCGTGGAGTTGCCAGGTGCGGCGAAGTGCTTGCCATGTTCCACCTCAGGCCTGGCTCCCTTTCAGCAAGGAATGAAATGAGCACTGTGCACAGCATTTGCAGTGAGTCCAGATCCTCTGCAGGGATGGGTGTTACAGAAGCAGCATACCCAAGGACCAGTTCTGGGGCCTTGTCACGGAAGGTAACAGTGTGAAGAGGCCAAAGGCTCTAGTGCTGGCATACACCACAGGGTCACAGGAGAGATAGGGGGAAGCTGCTGCACTGTGATCTGATTTTTCTCCCAGATTCTCTCACCTACAAGGGCTGGAATAGCTGGTACAGACTGATCTGGTTTTGGGGGCTGACTGACTTCAGGTTTGTTTGTTCAGTGGTAGAAGCTTTCAGTTCTGCTTACAATGGTCACCATCAATATATATCCAGCTTTTGCATGTCTGGCTGTTGATCAGTGTGGACAAAGGAAGCTAGGGAAAAGAAATAATTCAAAAACTTTGAATCTATAGATTTGTTTCCTTCTCTTCCACTTCATGACTCATATGCACATTGTTTTTGGCTCAGTCCTGTTGGCAACAGCTCTCTTCAACGGACCATTAATGCACCCCCGGTAAAACCCTCTCATACCACTGGAGAGGAACTGGCTGATGGATTATCCCTCTTTTCTGAAGAAGTGAAAGAGATGGCTGGAGCGGTAGTTACAGGGTTCTGATAATAACAAGCAGTAAGAAATGCAGGTCACATACAGAAGCGTAATGGAATTAAATATATTCAATACAGGAGTGACTTATTGGCTCATCTGTCCAATTTTCTTGTCAGTCAAGTTCTCTCTTTGATAATGGCATTTTTACCATAGACCTGCCTGAACAACATATGGAAGCATGTACAAAAATGTTTGAGGTTGCTCCTGACAGAACACCAACTTCACTGGCAGCAGTGGAGGAGAACATGCCCAAGGCAGACAGAGCAGTGACTTGACTTGACCTCACATCCCTCTCTGATTTTTTCAGCATCTTAATTCCATGGGACAGCAGTTATGACCTGTTTAAAGGGGGAAAAATCAAGGTGTGATGCCAGCATGTTTTCACCATATCCCAGAAGGGGAAGTACAGCAACCCTGGAAAAGGAAGGGAATGTGTGTTTTCTGTGGTATAAGCTAGAAAGCTGGGACTCAAAGACCCAAGTCCTCTTACCACACTGTCCATGTGACTTCAGCAAGGCACAACTATTTTAGTCTCATTAGCCCTGTCTTTAAACAGTACTTGCTTCACAGGGATGAGAAGGGGATTAAACTTTAATTCATTAATGTTTGTAAAACATTTTAGAACTTGGATGGAAATTTCCCAGGTAGTGCAGAGAGCATTAAAAAGCTTACCTCCCTCTCCAACTGCCAATGGTTCTGCAATATAAGAGAAATGAGTGAAAACAGTGCTTGCATTTCGGTGTTTATAACAGTGAAACCCACCAGCTCTCCCCCTCTATCCTTTCATGTTTTTTTTTAAAATAGGGAGAGTCAGCAATGAGAAATTTCAGTCTAAACAGAGTGCAGTTGCTCCCTGGAGACTTTAATGCATCTCAGTGGAATTTTCCCTGCTTTCAGTCTTTTGTGCTTCCGAAAGGTCCTGGAAACAGGCATGTGACTGTAAGAGCAAAAACACTTCTCTGTCTGGGTGTTCTACCAAATATTTACACAATACCCAGATAAAATGGCTACAAGCAAGTTCAGCAGGGTTTGAGTGGCCAGTACTGCAACACTGTCAGGAAAATCTAAATCTTAGTTAAAACAAAATTAAAATTACATGTTACAAAGGTTTCTTCAAAACGCAAAACTGGTAACACTGAAGCTGGAAAAATGCTCTTCCCCAAGGTGAAATGTATTAGATTTTGAAAGTAGCTTATTGAAATTGGACTAGCTTCCTTGTTGTGATGGAAACTTCCTTGTTAAAGGAGAGCCCAAAGCTGCATGAGCAGGTGTGTAAGTAGACAGCTGCAGATAAGCTGTCTCCACGCCATCCTGCTTGGTGGCTGGGAATGATGCAACATCAGCTTCCATGTCTCTTGCAGTGCCACAGTAAGGGTGTGTAGTACTTTTTAACAGGGGCCATGTGCTCCCCAGGAACTCTCTCATCACCCAAAGACTGCCTAGCAAACAGCAGAAGCCTGTAAGGTGAGGAAGGAGTTCTGTGGTTTGCAGGCATGTTGTGCCAGAGAGCATGGTGCTGAGTGGGTATATCACATTCCCTATCATGCACCAGCCTCTGGGAAAGTTGAACGATACAATGGACTGTTAAAAACCACATTGAAAGCAATGGGACCTTCAAACATTGGGATTTAGCAAAAGCCACCTGGTTAGTTAATACCTGAGGCTCTATCAACTGAGCTGGCCCTGCCCAATCAGAACCTCTACATACCATAAAAGGGGATAAAAGTCCCTGCGGTGCATGTGAGAAATGTGTTAGATTAGACAGTTGGGATTAGTTCTGCCTCAAGCAAAGACAAAACCATTCTGTGGGATTGTTTTTGCTCAAGGACCTGGGTGCACTTGTTGGGTGACGCAGAGGAACAGGGAAACACGATGTGTATCTCAAGGGAATTTGATTTTTGTGTGAGAACAGTCTGTAATGTTTAATTGCATAAGTAATAGTGGTTGCTGAATGAAACTGCTACTGTATGTCGTAACTACCATGGACAGTGAGGATGGACTGCTTCAAATATACCAGTCGTGAGCTCCTGGTGCAGCCAACAGCACACCAGTTTTTCTGACCTGGAAGACATCTAGGATGGGTAGAACTCACAGTCATGGGCTAAGTGAACTCAACAGACACTCTGGTGGGGGGAATGGCCATTAACTATTGAAATAATCCAAGTAACTGTACAAAAGCACAGGTATTATTTCCTTCTGTACAGGTTACTCTGCTTTTCAAGCGGTTGCTCAGGGAGGCTTTCCCTGTGATAGCAGAGGACAGAACCAACTTCTTGGGCCAATGGCACTTGTGCATTGGCAGTTGGCAGTAACTGAACCCATGGCTTTTCCTTAGGCTTGAGAGCCGGGAACAGCCTGATCCTGATCACAGTACAGCCACTGATGCCTTTAACGGCCTTGAGCAAGTCATACTCTCTCTAAGTCTGTAAAGTGAGTAAATAGTTCTGTGGTTTGCAGTCATGTTGTGAATATTTTAAAAGTGCTTTGAAGACAGAGGAAGGTAAGCAGCTGTAATACACAGTGATCTTCCTACCGTTCAGATTGCTACCTGTTCTCCTTCCATTCTGAACCATCAGAGCCCAGCTATTAGCAACTCTTTCATCATCTCAGATGATTTTTAAGTGAGTTACAGGAATAAGTGCTCCCTGTGCTATTGTTTCTTAATCAAGCCAGTGAGTGGGTTTATCATTCTCTTAAAAAAAAGAGGTGTACATTTCACTACATTATGAGCTGTGGACACTCATGTGCTTAACTGTTGGTTTCTCCGAATTGATGAGGTGAATTAGGAAGGGATGTGTGGCCTATGTTTCTTCAGTAGCATGTGTGTTGTTCAGAGGCTTTTATTATTAAGTCACTTAAATTAACTTGAACAAAATACAGATTTTTCGTAAGTTCAGAGTAAAGTGCAGCCCCATACACACAAAGAACAGTATTTGGTTTCAAAGTTAGTCCTCAAAGAGACAAGAGAAGAAGAATGCTTCAACAGATTTTTGAAAAACAACATCATCGTTTATTCTTTTCTTTGGGTAGTTTCCACTCCACTGGTCCTTTCTATAGATTGGATGTACTGCTTGAAGTCTCTCCAGTAGTGCTAGGTAAAGTAGCACAAAGTAAAGTATCTTTCAAGGCAGTGTTCCTCACTCGTATGGGCTGCAGGGCAGGATTCGTTCCTTCCCAAATTAAATTTGTTTGATCCTTTCCGTCTGAAACACACAATAAAGATAGACACCTCAACCCCAATATTTACAGTTCGAATATATTTTCTAGAGTTAAACAGTGCCCTGCTTATACCAATATATTTTCCAACTAATAGCAAATTTCTTTGGATTCAGAGGAAATATTATGGCTCCACTCCATATGCTTTATTAATACCCAGGCTGAAACCAGAGTCTGCTTCCTAACCAGTATGAGCTGCTCCTCTTCTAATCTTAGTCTCATGTCCACGTCAGGCTGTAAAGTGAATGGGGTGAAGCTCTGTATGTGAATACAAGATATTATATTACTGTGATTAGACACTATATGTAATAAATGCTGTTTGTGAGAGGAAATAATAAAAAACCGAAGTGAAAGCCTTCCTGATCAACCTGCAAGCTGATGGAAAGAACACAAACTGAAGAAACACACACAGTTATCAGGACCAAAATATCCAAGCTACTAGTCATCAGTCAGATCATGTTATGTCCTCATGTTTGCTGCTATTAACTGCATTGCAAGGCATCTCAGGCCTATTCAAATATGTACTCTCTACAGATGACCCACTGAGACAAGCTCCATCATAGCACACAGCCCTCAGGTGCCTGAAGGACTCTGCAGAACAGCCAGTTCATACCTGGGCCGATTCCTATTGTTCTGTAGCAAAGCTTTGAAGAAAGTCAATAAAGCTGAAAGAAGGAGAGTGAAAGGCAGGGTATTTCATGGCAACAGGCCATGACGTTATTAATATTAACAGAGGTGATATTGTAAAAGAAACACAAGGCTTATTACAAAGGTTGTCAAAGGAACACGTGTCTCAGTCTTCCTCCTCCTCTGCTCACTTGTTTGTTTCTGTTAAACCATGATGTTTAAAAAAATCACAGGAATTCTGGAAGTCTGTTTAACACCGCTGCTTTTTGAACAGCATCACCCAGGAATTCCTGGCCAAATGACTCTCAGATTTTGTAAAGCAGCTGACCATACTTTTCAACTACAAGAATATTATAGGTTTTTTTCTGGTTTACAGTAAGGTCCATTTTCCACCAAACAGGGTTTGTATAGGAAGTTTAGTTGCACTTCTAGTAGAAGTATGATACTACTACCCACCCATTCTCACAAATTAAAAAAGCATAACATAGGTTGGGGGTTTTTTTTCTGCACTATTTTTCTAGAATAACTACTAGTCACTAACAGATATTGAACAGTTCCCATTGATTTTGTGTGGAATAGCATTAACCAGTTGTATCCTCAGGTGAAGTAGGTTGATGCTACATAAAACTGCTTAGATTTCTGTACAAGGTCTGATTCAATCTTTTTATCTTCTCTGAGTGATTCAACTGGTGGAACTGGCCTCAAGGATTACAGACAAACACATGTAACCCTTTCATGGGGCTAGAAACCATTGCAAAGTTATTTGTACTGTATGTATGCAAATCAACTTCAGTTCCAGGTAGTCTGGGAGAAGTTTGAGGGGGATTTCCCTGCTTTATGTAATCTACTGTTGCTTCTTAGCTTCCTCTATTCCCATAGCCAGGAGACATAAGATTGACACCGCTGGTAATTTCTCAAACTCAATTTGAAAGCAAAGACAATGTGCTTAGTGACCTAAAAGCAGTTCTGTAGCTTTTGGTAAATCCTCAGATGCTGGTTCGATGATACCTGGAATGAAGGAGGCCTGAAAGAGCAGTCGGGGAATAACTCAGAGGGTAAGGACTTCACTTACTGGCATACTTTGAAAATGGTCGGAAGCCAAGAAGATCTGTGTGCTATCCCCTCAGATATAACTCTGGCCTACCCACAGCACTAATTTCTCATTTCTCAATCCATACAGCGTGCTGCACCTTGCGTGTGATGGGCACTATCAATTTAGTTTCTGAGCAGTGTGAGGCAGTTAAAAGTCCCCTGCAGACCAGACTGCGAGCACAGAGATGTGGCTGCCTTCACCTTTCCACGTGGAGGTGAGGAACAACACTCGTCTTACCACGTGCTTAGGCACATCCAGTCCCACTCAAGATAGTCACTGAAATGACAGGCTGGACAGGCAGGTAGGAGAAACACCCTGTCTGCTAGAAACTCAAGGAGAACTCTGTGCTGCTAAGGCCAGACTGCTTCTGATACACAGGTAAGCCTGCTCAGGGCTCGGCTCCCTACCCAGTATATCATGCTGTACACATTGTGGTGTTATTATTCCAAACTGGAAGATTTATAATTCAGCAACTACCCAGATTCTGAGAAACGTGCTTACCGAAACCCACAGCTAAGGGAAATACAACATGTGAAGTAAGCATAGTGGCATTGAGAAGGAAGGAAATCTCCCTGCAGTGCACTGATAAAAGTGTGCTTGATATATACTGTGTTCAAGCTGGACAATCTGCAACTTGGAAAACACAGGCTAGCTGAAGGAAATTCAGCTTGAAGGCCCTAGGGACTGAATCAGTCTGTTAAAATGCTTTGTTGGTTTTATTTATCACTATTTAATTAGGATGCTTGACCAACACAGTGGAAAGATAGCAACTGTTAAATATTCAACAAGCTGACCTTTCAGTTACAATATTACAATTCTGAATAAAGTTCAGGGAAAGTTTGTCCTTCCTAGGTACTCCAACAAAGCCAAAGGGAATAAGACTGGGCCAGAAAAAAAAAAAAAANNAAAAAAAAAGAGTAAGAAAAAAGTAGGGCAGTACTGTGGAGAGCTGCTTAAAAATCCAGGTCTTGCCATAGGCTCATTGAATGATCTTGGGCAAGTTGTTTCCTGCCCTGTGCTTCAATTTTTCCCATCTGTAAAAAGAGTACAACAATGCTGACCTTCCTTGTAAATCGTTGAGATGAATATCTACAAAAGCAATAATACATTATTGATTACTTATTATTATTTCTGAGAAAGAAAAAGCAAAGACAAGAAGCCATCAATTTTTCAGAGTTTTCTTGATCCTCATAAAAAATAAAAAAAAGTATGACATTACGCAAATTTTCTCACAGAAACTTTTGATAAGTCACCTTTAAGAAGAAATAGTGGGTACACAATTAAAAGAAAGTTTAAAGTGAGCAGACACTCAGGAAAATGCTCCAGATGGTAAAATGAGTTAGGCTGCAGAGCAGGCTTCCACAGGAAGCGGTGAAACCCTCATTGTTTGAGACATTTGAAACGGAGTTCTTCAAAGTGCTGGTAAATATAATACGAGGAGTCATTCTGCACTGCCTCAAAGCATAGCAGCACTGGGATGGCCCAAGAGAACTTCACCTACCATTTCTCCAGTTTTTAGAGGATTCTTGATGCTTTGACTATGGAGAGCTGTAAACTCTCTTTTTATCAATATACTACCTGAGGAACATCTGCCAGGGAGTAACTACACTGTGTTTTTGCAGGAGATGGATTCACTAATCCTTAATACATTTTTCACATTTGTACTTCTAATGTCTGAACTTTATGTGTCCAATAGGGGGAAAAAAGCCCCCCATTCTCTGAGAATTACAGTATGCACCCTACTATTTATTTCCTGTAGTACAATCTAAAGAGAAACTGGGTGGCTAGATTTTTACAAGCAGTGGTTTGCAGAAGAAATACCATGATTTTAATGGGAACCAAATGAGCAATCATTATGTAAATGGCATTATGAAACATAGAACTGATGCTGAAATGTTAAATGCTTGGGTCAAACTTCTCAAAATGGGAACTGGCAGTGGCATGCTGGAACACTGGGGTTTCTTCACACTCAAGATAGAACTGCAAACATTTCCCACTGCTGCTAATGCTGATTCAGCTCCTCTGGAGGTAGCTGTCGAGGGCATCTGACTGCTTCTGTTGTTACTATCTTAAAAATTTTAAGACCTTCTCTGAAACCCAGATTCAGAGCTTTGGGCCAGTTTTATTGACAGAACTTGGTTGGAGCAGGTAGGGCAAGAAAACTTTTTGAAAGAAGCCAGAATTAGAGTTTTAAAACCTTCATTTCCTCTTGGTTTCATACCTGCTAATATACAAAAATATGACGTTAATTGATTCAGTTGGTATAGGAGCACTAGTGATCCTGTCTTACTCTATTCACTTGGGCAGGACAGCCATGATCCCCTCTCATCCCCTCGGACAGGAACGCTGTGTCTGGAGCAGCAGGGCTGTGCACCCCAGCACGCTTCGCCTGCTGCCTCTGCAGAGGGGGGCTGGCACTGCCTGCATGCTGCCCTATTCCTGGCCAGAGATGCAGCAATTTCCTCAGGAATGAATCATGGACAAAAAAACCAAACAACAGCTATTTAAGAAGTTTTCTTCTCCCCCCGCACTGTCCTGACCAGTATCATGTTCCTGACAGTTTATTCCTCAAGAATTTAGTCATCTAAGGTTTCAGTGACTCATGTGATGAACCTTCCACCCATTTCCTGGAAAGAGTCTTGCAAGGTCCTCTACACCACTTGTCATTTTCCTTGAGGGTCTCAGTTCTCACTACATTTTCATACAGTTCAACTTTCCTTCATTTTTGGGGTGGAGAGGGGAGGCAAAAATACCTTGAGTGCACCCAAATTTGCAGTGTAACAAGAAAGCAGTGTGGTGAAAAACATTTGGAAAACAAAGGCAGGCACTGAACCAGAGAATCTTTTTTGGAAGTAGTTGCCTCTTAGGCTGAAATCTGGTTAGAAGAAAAGGAGCTGCTCCATAAAGTGCTGTGTGGTCCAATACAGTCATGAATTTACCAGGGCTGTACCCTGTAAAATGAAAATGAGAAAGATTTGAGGGCTCTCTCAGACCATTGCCTGGGTAGGTGTGACTCACCCTGGGCAAATGCCACTGATGACAAGTACCCTGACAAAAAATATTGAATGAATTGGGCTGGATGAGAACCAAAGTAATCATTTTACATATTTGAGCCAATCTGAAAGACACTTCTGTGTAGAAAACAACTGCTTCCTTTTCCTGGTGAAAGTTAAAAAGCTGCTCACAGACAGCCTGAAGGATAATTCAGCAAACTCTGATCCCAGTGGTGCTGTGCTATGCCGACAACAGACAGCTGCCCAGACATCAGTGATGCCCAGACCATACACTTCCTAGCCCATACAGAAGCGCTACCTGTGCATGTTTATGTTACAGTTAAAAAGGGGAGTGTGGGTTTAGTGTTTTTGTTAAAATATTCAGAAACACCTGAGAGTGTGAGCCCATCAACCTCATTACCAAAGGGGGAAACAGCTCAGCAGCAGTGCCAGTGCGTGCTTACAGACCTACCACTTCCACGCCTAAGTCAGCAGAGTAAGCATCCTGACGTACACTAACGTGCAGTAGAGATAGTTAAGGAATTTGCAGATCTGTCTGCTGAAAGGACCAGCACGTCCAGCGTTCTTATAGGATTATTTCAGTGCTCAGTTATACCAGTGTAACTGGTATGTATACTGGTGTGTGTGCATATATATATCTATATATATATATATATATACACACACCAGCCAATATATACATACTGACATGCATCAGAAGCCTGTTCCCTTTAAAGGGATATAGTGTCAGACCAGAGTTGGCCCGACATTCTTCTTATTAAACAAAAATAAACTTCTACAAGCCCTGATTCCAACAGAAATGTTTCCATGATTTATTTTAAGAAGGGAACATTCCCCTGCAGTGTTCACCACAACCCAAACATTGCAGCACTGTGCAAGAGCATGAGAATCAGAGAGGACACTTAAGAATCTATTTTCACTGCTCCAGAAGAGAAATAAAAAAGTAAATAAACAGAAAAAGCAGTGACAAATAAATTTTATTTTAGTGGCAGCTGCAGTGTTATCTGTAGGATGGCTAAGAAGAGCAGACTTGAAGTGTGCAGGCTTTTCCAGTGATTCCTACAGGACATGTGGCTAAGTGTGTGATGGGGACTTGTGGGAGCCATCTACACTGTAAGGAAGAGATTTATTTTTCTTCGATTGATCCTTCCTGCTCCTCACACTTTGCCTTTCACATCTGAGAATCTGAACAGCAGACTAGAAGAAACTGCCTCACTGTTTTCGAAGCTCAAAAATAATCTGAAGCTTGGGCAAGCTATCCAGAGAACAAATTCTTCATTTGTGGAAGAGCTCATAGACGCTTGAAAGCAATGGGAAGGATACTTCCTCTAAATATCTGGAGCCCTCTGTTCTACAGAAAGGGGCACCAGCCCTCAGTGCTACTGCTTGTTTCTTTGCTCAAATTTGCAAAAAACAGCAAGCATTAGAACTAAAAATGGGCATATATTGAAAGAAAGAACTGATGAGGAAGCACATAGTTTCCTGACACAACTATTGACTGCATGCACATGCACATGCACGCAGACATGTACATGCAGCACACAGCTCCTTAGTCTGAAAGGTCTGTGTACTGAGGAGAGAGAAAAAAAGTGAGTGAATCTTGCCCAAAAGTGACTATAAAGACTAGTGATTTCACCAGAAAGTTTTTGGAAGCCATAAACAAGAAATGGTTAAGTAAAAGCAGGTGGAGCATGCTGATTGCAGGAAAAATGCAGGAAATTGCTGAGCATCTGAATGGATGCAAAAAAAATGCTCTTCTGCACAGGCCTTGGCAGTCACTGTACACCCACTCTGCTTTCTCCTGGTCCTCCCTCGCTACCCTTATCTCCCCAAGCTGCAAAGTCTCCAAGTCTGCAAACACCTTTTGCTTGAGTAATCTGCTCTCCTTGAATTTTGGAACCAGTTCAGGAGAGTTGAAAGGTTCTGCTTGGAAGGCAAAAGACAAGAGGGGACTCACCTACTTTGACTAGGATGAGTCAGAAGCACCCAGCAGTACCCACTGCCTGCCAGGGGCTTCAGGGGAGCCAGAACACCATCTTGGCTACTACCAAAAATGTTGAGTTCCCAAGTGTATTTAGCATAATAGTTAATCAGAGAAACATTACTCCTTTTGCCCCTTCTATTCAAGGGGACTCCCAAAGAGCTAAGCTGTAGGGATCATTCTCCATCTCTACTGAAACACAGTCCCTTCTGGGACAGAGTACTGCAGCTGTTTAATAGCTCATAGCAACATCACACAAGCAGATGGAAAAGAAAGTGAAATGTGCAAGAGGCATTCTTTCCACTTTCCTTCTAACCCTGCTTTTTTCTCCTCTTTGTCCATAGCAATTTGTGCCAATTCTAGACAACTCCAGATGTGTGTCTTTCCCACCAGTATCTGCAGAGACTTGGCTCTGGAGACAGAATTATGCTTGCCAACAGGCAGCCTCCCTGTGCTTTCAGGCCTAAGGGTCGAGTTCCTGCTGCCACACTCTCATCCCTGGCTGTGCTGCCAGATGTGCTGCGGGATGGAGGGCAGACATGCTGGTAAGGAACAATTCTGCTTTCTTCTAGACGAGTATGGTGTTGATATAAAATTATTTAGCATAGGCAAGACACTCTTGCCTTCAAAGTATACTAAACAGTCCCATTAATGATCTGAGGAAAGTTAAGAAAGAAGTACATAGATCAGTTTGATCATTTTGACCTTGTCTACATTTTAACTATTGGATGGTAAAGCTATGTTGGCAAACTCTGCTCTTAGATATTTCTCCTCCTCTCCTAGAATTAAAATCTATTTCTTATATTCTGAGCAAAGAAAACACTAATGGCAAACTGGCTTCTATATAAGTTACAACCGCAAAAACAAAAAGCTTTTTCTGGCAGAGAAATCTTGCAGAGAAATCCTGATCTTTTTTCATGTTGTTATTTTGGCCAAACTTACCAGGTCTTACTGCAAGCTCAAACTTATGCTGCCTTTTCTATATCTTTTAAAACAGAGAGTTACTATATACAACCTGACATTTTTGAAGTTCAAATTCCTAAATCCTAGTCTAGACAGAGCCTTTGGGAGTAAGGTTCCAATTCACCCTGAGCAGTCTCCATTATCCAACACTTCTGCCTAGGCCTTACCTTCCTGTGAATGTCCTGAGAACAGTTGTGATCAGAGTCTGGCACTCTGTACTGCCACTCCCATGGAAGGAGAGAGGGGGCACTGCCAGGGAGAGGCTGGTGTGACACCTTCTGCAAGCACCACCACACTCCTCTAAGTTGCCATGGGGCATAAGTGCACAGAGAGGATGTGTGCTTTCAGCTTCAGGTGGATGACAGGACAGCTTCAGAGAGCTAAACCTTGGCACTGACCTTTGGGAAAAACCAGTCTGTGATTCATACTATGATTCATACATCTAAGAAACTGAGAGAAAATAATTGGAATGAGCTGAAGAAAATAAACAGGTGTCTCTTTCCTGCTCCTTTCACAGTTTCTGCTTCCCTGCACTCTCACCCATTTTTTTTTTTCCACTTAAGTTGTTGAGAAAAACAGCAGGAATGAGGTTCCTGGTATAATTATAGTTTGCTGACAAAATAGCAGCCTGCAGCAGTGATTCTTTTACTGCTAGAGACAGATGTTGCTGGAGTCTAATCACAGTCTTCCCACTAACCAGGCCCTGAGTCTAATCTGTCATCAGCTGAGAGGCCGCTGGCTCCCACTGTGCCTGTGAACCGAAGCTGCTCTGTTTGTTCCTCTCCCCTCGTCCTGAGCCAGGCAGTGCCAGAAGGAGGGTATGTTTCCATTCACTCCTTGCCCTTGATACTACAGTGATACTACAACTTCAATGTGCTGCTTATCTCTCCTCCATGCCTAGTATCAGAGCCTTTCAAAGCCTTGCTTGGAAAGCGCTCAAGTGGTTGTTTTCAACTTGCAATGCATAGCAACTTGCAGTTCAAAAATAAATTTAAGCTAAGTTGAAGGAGAGGCTTAATGAGAACAGCCTGTAGCTAATTCTTCCTTCCAAAATGTATGGTATTTTCTGCTTATTAAGAGAACAAGGCTGCACTCAGTGATGGATCATATAACCTCCATATGTTAATAACAACAAAACCCAAAAGCTGATGAGCACAGAATTAGGAGTAAGAGAGAAAAGCAGAACTGGGTATATTGAAAAAAGTCAGGAGAAGGAATACATGTGGGAGGAAACTGAACAAATCTCTCCTATGTGTTACACAGAGATGCCATTGCCATCAAATGTTTTGTATCTGACATTCAAAGTGCATCAGGCCACATCTTTGAACTTCTCTGTGCTAGTGAAAGAATCTTGACAAACAACAGACGTCACCAGCTAAGAAGTGCCCCTGTCAGACAAAAGTCACCATGGTACTGGATAAACATCTTTAAATTGGATTCTGATCATGGAAGGAAACTGGCTGAAGAAGTCTATTTCAAAGGCATGTTGCTGCAGCATGAGTGAACCAGTGAGAACTAGGAAAGTTCTTAAGCTGGTACCCACCTTACAGCATCTGTACAGTTAACAACTGTGCTGAAGTAGCAGGGGAGATGCTAGGTTGGGGAGGTGTAGACTAAACATCTGTGTTTTGCAAAAGTAGCTCTTAAGCAAGGCATAAAAAGGAACAGAGTAGGTCATCATTTCTGGTCAGAAGCAAGGGCATATTAAACAAGCTGACTTTCTGCAGCAGCCTGTGGCCAACTCAATTTCTTCTTCAGCTTTTTCTGAATCTGCATATGGTATCTGGGCACACACTATAATACTCACCAGATCTCTCCAATAAAGGTGTGCAGGCAGCATCTCAGCCACTGACAGACCGAGGGAAACAGAAAGCATAGCACGAGTCATCAGAAAAGAGGGAAGGAGTGACTCATACAGGAAGAAAAACAAAGCAAAGATGAACACAGAGCATAAGAGAAGCAGCAGACTGTTGGCTGTAAATCAGTTTTCTTGCACTCAGAAGGGTGGGCATTATGGTGAGAGAAGCTGTACTTGACAGTAATGGAAGTTAAAGGAAGTTTGATTAAGATTAAACGGCAGTCACAGGCCAACACAGAAGAGAGACTCTAAGGTTAAAATAAAGACAGGAAGTGACTAAATAGGTCAGAAGCTGTGGGTAATGAGCTGCATAGATTAAGTGGGACTTGGAGCAACTGAGGTAGTTCTGCTAATGACAAGTGATAACACTTACAAAGTTTAACAAATCTGACTCTGAAACCACCTTCAAGGCCTAGATAGCAAATCAGAGATTGCTGAGTCCAAATAGTATCTACATCAGAGTAGATCCTGTATGTATTTTAAAAAGAGATCGGTTTTACAGTCACTTTTTGACCTTGCCAAGCTTCCTGTAAATAGTGTGCTGTTTTGTCTGAACAAGATTTCTTCTTAAGGAGCTGCGAAAAATGAACTGACTAATAGAAACGATGAGACTTAGAAGGGCTACTGCAGGTTGAAAAGACAGATGCAATGGAGAGACTCCTTTCCACTCCTCAGTTCAATAAGTCTTTGATTCGCCAGCTTTGTTCACATCCAGGGCAGCCGGAAGAGAACAGTCACCTTGTATTTTTGTACCTGATGAGAAAACCCCAGATTGTATGTGTGCACTGGGACAGTTCAATGTGTGTCTATTCCAACTTCAAAGAGGCTTTCAATGCTCTTTGAGATGTAGGGTGTGAGGAAGGGTGAGAACTGCTGAAGTTAGCCACATCCTCATTAAATCTTTGCCCTCTCGGAGCAAGCATGCAAGTGGAGAGAATAGATGATATGCATGAGCAACTGAGCATCTGTGATCTCATGACCTTTGACTGTTGTATTATGGGAAATGTATTCTTTGGTTGCTATGCTTTTCTAATTCATTTGTATTTTCCTTCAGTGACTCCCTTTTATTTTCTTTGGTGCTCCTGTGTAATGGTTTCAAGGAACTACAGATATCTCCAAGTTAAGCATGCATACAATAGCTTTAATTAAATGTTTGTGAGTATCCCACAGTAAAGCAAGAGAAAGCAAACAGTTTTGTACTCACTTGTACCTATCCCTTCTGAGCCCTGGCTTGGGTGGAGGCATCTGCACCATTGCCCTTTATTTCTAAGCTGTGAAATGAAGGCAATCAGGTCCTGCTGCTCTGCATGTAAGCGCTTCAGGAATTTCGCTCCCCCTAAAAAGCTACAGATCACCTGTGAAAGGTACAATGCTAAAATCTTTTAGACCAGGCTAGAAGAAATAGAAAATAAATTAGGGGAGACGTTTCTTTACTCCACTTACAAAACAGGAGAATGAGGCTAAAAATATCCTTAACCATTTGTTAAAATACACTAAAATGCCATAGGGAAGAGTAGCATGAAAGTAAAGGCTTTGGTTTTCAATATTCTGAAATCAATCTTTTCTATTCTCTGTGCCATTGGCAGAGTCTCAGTCTTGATGCCACCCTCCACAATAAATTAGATTATTATTATTATTAGATTATTAGATGATTATTATTATTTAGATGGGGATCTTTGCTTCTTTTACAAGTAGTTAGCTACATTTTTTATGCATAGAAGAAAGCTGCAAAGAAATTTGTTTTCATTTCAGGCATTTAAAATAGATAGACATGAGGTAAATGACATTTGGAAGGGGAACTTTCATCATGCAAAGATGGAGGAATAAGAAACAGGATACAAAGGTTATTTGTCAGTTCTTTGAGTCAAATACAAGACAATTTTACAGCTTTTAAAGTAGTGAGCCTGTTTAGAGGAAGAATCTTTCTTTCTCTTGTATGATATGGAAGAGTTTGCAGTATCTGCAAGGATAACCAAGAGGCCTAACACTAGTGATTACTGTTAATGCTTAATACTAGTATAAAGTACTTCTCTTGAGTTTTTCAATGACTGACATCACTAATATTTCAGAGTTGATATAAACTAATTTTAAAACACTTTGACCTAGCTGTACATATTTTATTGCAAATCTGTCCATTACTTCTCAGTGGCTCCCAGAGACAACATACATCAGAAAATACAACTATAATTGTAAGACTAGAAAGAAAAAAAAAATAAAGGACAGTTTGATGGGGAATAAAGAACCCATGCTTCTAACACTGACCGTGGCTATTTTCCCACCTGAGACCAGAGGCATTGCCAGTTTTTGCAGTCTGGATTTGGGTGGAGGCTGCACAGAACAGGGGCTGGCCTAGGTTTGCTGGAGCTTGAGCAGCAGTGACTTTTTACAAGGGAACAGAAAGCATGGGTTGTTTCCCTAACACAGCAAAGCACAAACAACAATAGGGTTATCTGAGAAGACTGAGAACTGCTGACATTAGAAACAAGAACTGGCAGCTGCAAAGAAGAGCAGGAGTGAGATGAAAAGCAGTCCTACAAAGTGAAGGAGGAAAAGAGGCCAGGGAGGATCTAAAATTGGGAGCAGCTAACAAATGCTAACAGAGATGTCTTTCCTCAAGGGCCTGATCCTGAGCACATTCAGGCCAACTTAAAAGATTTCTACACAGATTTTTGAGATACTCTTAGTATTCTTTGCCCCTCTCTTAAGATATAGTCTGCAATCCCACTGCATCTTCAAGGAAATGCTTCCAAAAAATACACTTACTTTTGATGACGGCTGAGAGTAAAGAATTTATTCTGAGGGTTGTGTGAAGAAGGATTTACACTTCACCCTCCTTCATCTCTGCCATGTCTGTCTCATGCCTGTATTCCAGCCCATCAGTTCGGATAGCCCAGTGACTATAGCAAGGATGCAGAAAAACGGTGCACAGAGGGCACACAGCGTGGTCCTTTTTGGTTTTCTGCTCTGATAATGGCGGGTTTTGATTTTTGTTGTTTTATTTTCTGAATTATTTACTCAAGCTGCCCTGAGTGTTCTGCTCCATGTAAAATGAGAGCTGGCAAGTACTGAGATATATAAGTTTCATAGCTCCATCAGCTTAATATTTATTCATTGCCTTAGACTTTTCTGTTTGTCATTTACATTTTTTGCTTAGTACTGTTTATATCTCACCTGTCAGTCTTCTAAATTAAATGACTGCCAGAATGACTGTCTTCACTGTTGCTTCTCTGTCTCCTACTATATCGCAGTTGTGAAACTCTTGCACCAAAACCCAAATTACTCTTGTTTTCCATCCTATCAGGTATTCCACAGACTATTTCTGTCCTCCTCTAGTAGTGACAGTTGATTTTCATCACCAAGACTAAGGCCAGGAAAATGGATGCCTGACTTTCTCCCAGGACTGTGATTTTATGGAGGGCAATTAGTTAAATATTTTCACCACACAGATCCCAAAAATACCCAGCCAATCTCCACGACACTAATTAAGGCCCATAGGGATGCAGTAATCTTAGGCCTTGGGCAACCATAAGTACATTTAGTATTCTTTGGTTCCGCATGTTGCATTTCCCTTTAGTAAGTCATAACTACATTTATTCTCCAAATACATGAGGAACTTAAAGTTAAAGGTCAAAGTTCAGTGCAATCCATCTACTCTGTGACCTAAACAGTGCAATTTACCAACAAATGCTCCCTCAAATTTTCTGCTTTCTTGGGATAAGGAAAGGGAATTGAAAGAGAACAAAACAGTGACTGGTGATTTCTTTACAACTTCTTTTTATTAGTTTGTTCTAAACTAGTTTAGTTCCACCCCCCACACCTATCCCTGACATAAAAGCAGGTGCAAATGTAGCAGAGCTATCTGTACACTGTGAGTGCTGTCATCCTGTTGAGACCCCAAACAGACTTGGAAGCAAGATGACAGGTTGAAAAACGAGTATAATACTCTGCATGGAGCTGGTAAGGCAGCAAAGTCACAATCGTGCAAAGGAAAATGTCAAAAGTTAATCCCAGGTGTAATACCTCAGAGACCAGATGTACGTTGGGAGAGGTGTTGTTCAGCTAATACTTATGTTTTGTTTTCCCTCTGGGAGCTTTAAGGTAGGCCTTAGCCAGTGACTGCTGCATTCTCTATAGATGCCTTGCACGGCCTGTTGTTGCCTTTCCAAGTTTCTTATTCAATAGCACATTCTTTTCTTATTTTTAAATGCTTGCTGGGGTCTTAAGGCATTTTTAACTTAACAATAAAACACCTGCATTTTATTAAGACTTGAAACTTAAGTTCCTCCTCCCTCAATTTTACTGAAGTGTTGCCATTACTTGGGTTAACTCTTTCGTAGTCAGTTTTGCTGTGAGAGTGAAGTTACACATCTGCTACATATAACCCATTTCCACAGTCCTACACTGTATTTGGAGGAAAGGAAAACCAGCTCTGAGACAGACCCAGAGAGCTCCATCCAGTGCTGACTGGCAAGGGGTGCAGAACCCCTAAGCAACAGCTGCAGAGGCTACACCCTGCCTAGCACAACAGCCCTGCAGGAACATGTTTGCTGGCAATGTAAAACTTAAAACTGAAATGTCCTTAACAGCCACTTCTCTTTCAAGAATGAGATCTTTGAGTTGTACCATAGAAACTCCATTAAAATAAATGGAAAAATGTATTATTTTCCCTGTTCCTTCCCTTTTCTCATTTAATTGTCTTAAATGAGAAGCAGAACAGCACTGTACAGTGATTTTTATGCCTGGATGTCCAAGTGCGTTATTATCCCTATATTAAATTAGAAAAATGGCAGCATATGAAGTAATTGTCCAGATTCATGCAGCAGTTTTGCAAAAGGGCTGATAAATTCAGTTCTCAATGTACTAAGCAACTGCCTTATTACCCAATTAATTTAACTTTTTGATATGCGATTATTTGCCAAGTCCACTTCACACACATCACAGAAGCATTGCACTGCAAAGAGCAACAACTGCTAGCCATTTTACCAAGTATGATCACTGAAGACAGGAGAGAGAAGCTTAATGCCACCAGACAGGGTCTGAGGATCTGTACACCATCAATTCTGATTCCATCTCTGTTGCTATCTATGTGTTTATGGGCATGTAAATTTAGTCTTTTATGACTCAGCTTCCTATCTATGCAAGAGAGAGAGTAATTCTTCACAGCCAGCAGGTGAATCAAGAGGTCATAGACTCCTGAGGTTACTCTGAGTTACTCATTCATCTTAGGACTTTAGTGGCACACCTATACAGGAATAATTGTACTAATATGCATCAGACCTGAATGGAGATAACAGGCACATCAGAGGTTCTGAGTTTTGAAGATACTCAAATGGCTACAGAGCCATACAAATTCCTAGGATAACCAGGCAGGAAGATAATTAGAAAAATATTAGTTGGTACCCAGTATATATTACCAGTGTAATTCATTCAGTAGGTGGTTATTATTTATTATACAGTCTGATGCATTAGAAACTGGTATGATTTATACTAATACATCCTTACAACACTAGTATAGAAAATACTATCAAATATGGTGGCACTCATAAAAGGAAATGTACAAAGTTTATGCTGCTCTTGTAAACAAATAATTTCCATTTATTCATACGTACCAGTATATGATTTCAAATCTGTATAGATATCAATAACCATTGGAAATGGCCTTTATCATTATGGCAGAGATAGTTTTAGGGACATAAAAAAACTATTGCTATTTCATAGAATGTGATATGATGCAGGGAGCCAGTACACTGGCACATGTAGCAGTGAAAGTCATACTGTGTGAGAGCAGCAGACAGCCCCTATGACCTAGTGCTAGCTCTGAGCACAAACCAAGGAGTACACACTCGTGTGCCCATGGAAGAGCACAGCTTGCCTCGCCTACCATTTGGAAAGATGAAGGCTGAACATCATTTATAAAGGTAATCGAGAGCAGATTTTTTTACATTTGAGTCATGACTCAGAAGATTCTTACTTTTCCATTCAGTGTAAATATGCATAAACAATCATTCTGAATTGCTTTTAAAAGTATATGTAAACAGCCTTTCAAAGTCTCTCTTAAAACAAATTGGTGTAAATCTCACATTTGTTTGAGTTTACACCCTTTAACTAGCATTAGGAAGCTATGATTTATATTGTTGTGTAGATCACATCTGCTCATAAGCTGTGGTTTGAAAACATTGCACATCTGTGGTACGAAATGTGTGCAAATTAGAGAATTATATGACATGTCATAGTCACTTACATGAAATGTAAGCAATGTATGCTTCATTTTCTGTGTAGTATTTGAAGTCATGTTATTATGTAGCATAAACTACAATCATCTACTGTCTGCTTAGAGAGCAATCCAAACAGAGATTTGTAATCCCTTTGCAATCATTTTCACACAGCCATATACTCAGGTATCCCAGTCAGGAATGTAAGTTACAAACTGTTATGTGCCTTGAAGCATGCTTATGGCCCTTCTTTATAGGTGGCCTGGTCACCCATACTCATTACTTTAGAGTAAATAAAAGGCAGGGTTTCATATTTTGGAGTTGTGCTTGTTGATAAAAGAGGTATTTTCTTTGCAGCAATCTGGGAAAGCAGAGGTTTTTCAGCTTTACTTTCATCACGTATCTGTGGCTTCTTTTTGAAGTTAGTACCAGATTGACCAGAGCCAGCATTTTATAATCCAGGATCTGGAAGCAGGCAGTGGGAGCTGATATAGTCCATCAGTCAATCTCTTTCAACATTATGAAGGGGGTTGTCCCCTATTACAGGTTTGCTGTATTTTTCTTCCTCTGAGTGTCTCAAAAGAGAGCATCAACAAGATTTTCTTCCTTCTGTATCATAGACTTGTTCCTATTTTCATGTCTTTTTACATAAGTTCTTTAAAAATCTAGTAATAGGAATGTTCTGCTTTAAATTTTATTTCTTTTTAGTCTTGACTGTATTTTCCTTTAGAAAACTACTTCTAAAAAACTTTCATCAGAAGACCCAACATTACTTATAAGCACCATTAATGAAGCCTGACAAAATAATAGTGCAGAAGCTATTATCATCTTTACTTTTCATAATAAATTACAGATAAATGAATACAAGACTCATCAAGGTTGTACAATAAATTAATGATAGCAGCTGAAAATGTAGCCTAGGAACTTTTGACACCCACACTCCTGGTGAAATTATATGCCCTGAAAATACCAGGACTGTCTCAGACCAACTGTACCCTACTAACATTCCTCTCATATGACTGAAGTGTTTTTAGGTTATGAAAATTAAAGGAAAAATAATGCAAATCAGTGTCTGACTACATTGTTTTCCCCTTCAAAGTTAAAAGACTTTTTCTTTTTCTTGTCTTAATTTTTTCTTACAGTAGATATTGGCAGACTAAAAGTTGAAATAAAATAGGAAAAAATAACAAGCATATTTTGAGTGATTACTCAGCTGGGGTCCTTTGTGACAGGAAATGCAGCTGTGTGACTAATGGGCCTGACTTTCTCTTGGCTTCCTTCCCCCTTCAAAGATCTTGTTTATTGCCCCAGCCAATTTTTTTTTTTTTTTAAATTGCTAGAAGCTAGAATTTTCCAGGAAAAAAAAAAAATCTTTGCAAGAGGCAAAGGCAGTAAATCTTACAAAGATCAAGGGCTACAGAGCTCTCCCCCATCTACTCCTTTTAGCCTTCCAGGCTCTTGAATCACATCATATCTTCCCCCACTCTGCTCTGAACATGTGTCTAGCAGATCTTTCTTCTTTGGTGAGGGGAGGGAGAACGTGAATCACATTTACAGCATTTAACCCTGAAATTCATAAAGGGAGTTCTAATTCCATTAAGGAAACCAGAGGTCTCCTAAGCCTTTTGCATTTTGTCTTTTTTTTTATTATTTTTCCTCGCTCTCTCTCTTTTTAACAGCAGTTGTGTGCCCATACTCCATAATGACATGGCTGTTACGTGTGAGCTATTGAGATCTGACACTGTATAGTCCCATTAGTAAGGGGCCATGGAATTTTAAACATCGTTTGCATTTGGCCTGGTTTGTAAGTCTGCTTTGTTGAGCTTCCTAGGTAACGGCAGATAGGCCAGGACCTGAACCTCCCCTGAACTGGAAGGGAAGAGGAACTGTGCATCCAAGCTTCTTAGCAGGCCCTTAACCCTGTAATTCAGTGCGAAGAAACCCTGAGTTTCCTCTCAGTAATGGATAGTGTTGGGCATATGGTTGGCTAGAGTGTCTATGCAAGCGGGGTCCTGTCATCCTTTGGAGACGCATATCCTGAAGGACAGTGGTACTGAGCCCTGTGGAGGGGCACAGTGGGCTGAGGGGGGTGTCTGAGCTGTGAAGTGCTCCCAGGTTCCCACAGTTTTGGAAAAGCAAACATGACATTTACTGGCCTGAGGGTGGGCACTGGCGCAGGAGCCTCTGTGCTGCCAGCAGCAGTGCCAGCACCAGCTGAGCCACAGAGGAAACAGGTAAAACTTTGGGCTAATAGGGGTGGGTTTATTTCTGCAAGGAGGTTAAAACTCAGACAGGTAAAAAATAGCCTCAAAAAACATGACACATGAGAAGTGGGAGCCGTTCTCCAGCCTTCTCTAAGGCCCTTCTCTTTGGAAAGCTGGGGTATCAAGTCATCGAAAAAGAGTTTGAGGGCTGCTCTGCAATCTACAACATTGGCATGGTTTCCTGTGCCCTGTAGCAGAGACCAAAAAAGGAAGTGAGCATATTCATTACTATAAACTGCGCAGAGGAACCATCAGAATGGGTACGCTAAAAAAAGAGATTAAACCTTTGCTTATGAACAGACCTAAAAGAATTGAATACATGTGTAGAGAGGGATCATTTTCCACTACCTACAAGAGGAAAAATCTCTGGGGAAGTGGCTGATGCCAAATATTTTCTTACGCTTCATGTGTCAAGGGTCTGGCAGAATCCCTTAAAAAACAAAGCACAGATTTTGTGCAAATTGAGAATCACAGTTCTGGTGATTTGGACTGCTTCACCAAACTTGAGACATTTCTCCAAAAATACAGCAGATGTTTGATGACGGACCAAGTTTTCAGCATTTACATAGATCAGCAGAAAGAAATAACAGAATAACACATTAAAAAGCTTCAGATCTGCCCTGAAAAGAAACTGAGCTGGGTTAGACAGAAAAAAATGTTAATTTCTCAAAACAACTCTAAAATCCTGGACAAGCTATACAGTGAATTTGGAGAGGAGCTAGACTGGGTGCAGAAGTGGTGATCACAAGGATTCATTGGAATAGGAGCTGTGTGTGTAACCTGGATGTACGATCTGAGAACATCAGGGCACTGCTGTAACAAGACTGGCAGTAAGCTTTGACTACAAAGTTTAACAATGCCAGAGACTGAAGGATAAAGGGGATGCAGCCCCGAGGTATATTAAAACTACTCGAAACTGAGCTGTCTCCAGAAGGGAACTAGCCTAACCCTCTTGCAGCTATATGGTCAAAACTGGAGATCAGTAATTTCTGTGCAATGAATGCTAAAAAAAGCTGAATGTCCATACACTCAGATAGAGAGGAAGGATTTGGCACTTGTCCATGAATGTAAAAGGTCTTTTTTTTTTTTTTTTTAATGAGAAGACTGTTTTAGAACACTGACCATAACCCGCTTACTGTGATTGCTGAAGTGGCCTGGCAAAGCCCCCTCTACTCATGAATACAGGATTTATTTTTTTCAGTTATAAATTTATGATTTGCAGATTGGGAGGGAATTGGCAGGTTCAAATTTAATCCCTAGAGCACTTCATGAAAAACCAATGATGCAAAGTCCAGAGCTAGACTTTGTATGTGATGATTTGCTTAAAAAGTTTTGCTTGTGATAGGAATAAAACCCTGTGGAAAGTATATGTGTCTCTCACTGAGAATATTCTCAGCCTTGTTGCTGACTTCATGTGAAGTGTGACTAATGTATCCTGGCTAGGAAATATTATATAACCTCTCTGATTCCCATTTGTACTTCCCTGAGGTAATCTTACTATAACATAGTACAGCTAAACAGGCAGAGGAAAATAAGATTTAGCTCTACCAATCTAGTTCCATTATTCCTAATCGATGAGTTGATAGGAAGTAGTGCCAAAACAAATTGGTTACTAATCAGAAAAAGTGTGTCATTAGGCTGTGATCTGGTTTAGGTCTG
The DNA here is from genome assembly GCA_013399855.1 of Oxyruncus cristatus. Classification (NCBI taxonomy): domain Eukaryota; kingdom Metazoa; phylum Chordata; class Aves; order Passeriformes; family Cotingidae; genus Oxyruncus; species Oxyruncus cristatus. The sequence continues at coordinate 2,662,116 of VXAY01001702.1, forward strand.
TTATATCCAGGTATCACCATGGAACACATGAAGTCAGTCAACCACTGACATTTTGCTTCACAACAAAAGCCCCAAAACAAGACCCCAAACTATTTTCATTCTTGCAGTCTTTCAATTCCCTGACATCTTCAAGGGTGTTATCGGAATCATGGGGCAGGTTAAAAGAAGAGTAAAGAAACAGTCAACGCACAAAAAACTTAGAATAGCATAACCTGCTTCCCTGAAAACTGTAGCTGTGATGTTCCAGTTCCAGAGATGGAAGCAACACTGCTCAGTCCTCAGGATCCACCGAGCACAGTTTATGTGATGCTGGTTGTAACTATTTGCCATTGCACATCAGCACATGTCTGAATTTTATCCTGGAAAACTCTGTGACTTTAAGACCTCTGGCATTAATAACTGCCCTTTCCAGTCTGAGAATCTGATTGAGGTGATACAAAGTTTTTTTTTTTATTATGAACAGATGCATAATAAAACAAATCCTTCACAGTCAGCCTAAGCACTATATGCACAATGAAGACAACTCCATTTGAGCCATGGGGAAGTAATCAATTTATAAACAAACTTCTCCTGCACTTTGAGATGAAAACGCTACACAGAATCAGTTTAATTCGCTCTACTTAAGCAACAAACTCTTATTTCATGTTATTGTTTTCATGGTTTTGCTATACCAATCACACTGCAATTGCAAATGTCTTCACTCTATGCTGCAACAGCAGTCTGACACGTTCAAAAAGCCGGCAAAGTAAAAAGACCTGTGACAGAGATTGTTCCCGTGTGTGCAGCCAGCTCATGCTCAGATACTGTTCATGTTCCATTTCTCTCTGTCCAGTTAACAAGTGGAATTAATATGGTTTTGAATTCTGGGTGTACTTTACCCACTAGTAGCATGTCCTCGGCACTGTGTTCTGTTGCATGATGGTCACCTTGCATTCAGGCTCCTGGCTGTCTTCATCTTCTACTCTGATGCTCTCCTGACTCTCCAATATCTCACCTCATAAGCAGAAACAACCAACCTATATATAAACAGTTTCAAATTCTGGGACAGTATGGAGATTTTCTCTTCCCTTTTGCTGAATCCTGCAAAAAGGACTAAAAGCAGCGTGTTACTTAGGAGATCAAAAGCATTGGACTGTCTTTGGCCTGGGCAATATTACTGAAACTAGATGTCAGATGAAGTCTAAATTAGGCATCTGCTGACTGCACAATGTAGCTGCACCCAAAATGTAGTGCCACTATTGTTACAGGTGAACTGCATGGCCTCCTGTGCCTTTGTTTCTTTACCTGTAACATGCAGGCAGAAGCACTCAGCCATGCAACAATCTGTATTGAGAGTTCATTGGCATTTCTGAAGACTTCAGAGATTCTTGGATAAACAGTGCACCATGAACAGAAACTAGTTGATATTGTATCTTTCTCTTTTTGTGATGCCCCTCTGCTGTTGGTATAGTTCTCTCACTTTCCTGAGTTAAGCTTGCTTGGGAGATTTTATTTCATTTGGGCTTAAAATCTGTTTCCTTCCTTGGAGAGGATGATGGCATACACCTTTAAGCACAGCAAATCTCACATGTTAAGCAAGTTCACTGTCAGGGCCCCTGCTAACTGCTTCCACCTGACATTTCTCACCTTTCTCAATATACTCAACCAAGGATCGTGAGAACAATTTAATACACGTATGTTTTGCACACCCTGCAACCCCGTGCATTTTGAAGGCCAGACAGAGCATTCTCTGCCACAGCAAATGATTTTCTGTAAGCAAGAAGCTTTGGTTTATAGAAAAGACCTGCAACTATATGCCCATGTGATTGCAGATTTACAAGAAAAAGTAGAACTTTTGAGCTCTTGATAGTGAGGTATAGTCCTGTGCCCGGAGACACATTTCTGTTTCAGGAACTGAGCTCTATGTCTGTGTGCCTTCAAGAGGCCTTATGTGTGTGCAACATCATCTTTGTTTTCCTATCTGCTAAATTTGGATTACAACACTCTCCTACAATAGAGGTGTTTAGAAATGTCCATTTCTAGAAGTTTTAACACATGTTAAATATTGGTTGTTTTGATCTTGTTCCACTACAAAGAAACCCTGCAATTCTTCCATCCTCTGCCGTTAAAAAGATCCTCCTCTCTTGCAGTTTTTATATTATTTAATTGAATTGTACAGAGTAGTTTCATGAGCTAACCTCCCTTATGTAACTGATTTTTGCAGAAAAATCCTCCACAGAGTGGAGGAAGATGGGCATTTAGACAGTAAGGAACAATTTTGTGAGTAAAAGTGAGGGAAATGCTGACAAAAGCATTTCCATAAATAACTCTTTCCCCTCTGTGCTCTTGGAACAGCCCTGTCTGTGATAACTCCTCTTTCACAGTGTGTCTAGGACAGAACAACTCACAACCAAAAAGTATCAGCAGGGCTGAAAAGCACACCTACACAAGTGGCAGGTCCTCAAGCACAATAGGTCTGTAGCTCTTGAATTTCCCACTTTGCAGAAATGTTTCAACTTGGTGATGGCATTGGGAATGGATTAGGAGAAGAAAGAATATCCTCATCAATAGCAGCAGGTAATGCTAATGATGACATTAATGAGCACTGGTACTAAGGTGGAATGTTTCAGGTTTAGTCAGTGGTTTTCTGTAAGGATCTCTCTCTGCTAGAGCACCTCCCGTACAGGGCAGAGAACTTGAGGCTGAAGGATTCCTTGAGGAGCAGGGACTGACAATGAGGACAATGTACATTGGACAGTGCTCTGTGTCCAGGAGCTGTGGATAGCTGGGGAGCCCCATTGGCTGCTGTATCAAGAACTGGATTCTGAAACTGGCTGGAGGCATGGGCTTGTCATGCCAGCTCTGTCCTCCATCTGTCTCCTTGAAAGCCACTCTTGGCCCATGCATTAGAGCTACTCAGAGAGGCAGTGGTTCACTTCAGCGCACATGCTCAAACATAGCTAATGGAACTGGAATTATTGCAGCGGTTTGGAAAAGAAGGGAAATATATAATGCCAGACTGGATAAAACATTAACACACTGTCGGCTTGATGTGGGCAGAGCTCCTGCCAGATGAAGCATTTGCACCTGGAAATCCATGAGGCAGAAGACGTGCTGGAGCATTTGTGTTGCCATCAGCAAGGCAGCAGCTCACTCACACGTACTCAGACTCCCAAGAGGCCAGGGCTCAAGGCTCCTCGAGGAGGTCAGTCTTTTATATAGTAAAGCAAACAGTTTAGCTAATCAAGTATTTTTTTTCTTTTCTTTTTCTGAGGTTCTTGGCATCCAGCCCTGTTACTTGCAATCTTTAATTTGTACTGTGGCTTCCTTTTCCCTGCTGCCTTCTCACTCAGTCCAATTTTCCCACACATTTATTTCCTAACTCTACCTCTACACAGGTCTTTATTTTGTTCACACCCAAATTTATCTCCATTCTACACAAAGCTGATGGTACCTTACCATTTATTCCTGTAAATGACTGTCATCAGGAATTCATGAGCCTGAAAAGTTTATGGAAAAAAAAAAAAAGTCTATTTTTGTGTTGTTACTTACAAAGTAACTTTATTCATATGCATTTACAGAAATTGATTGTGGATCAATTTAGACCTTTTTTTTGGTTATACCACTGCCTTGGTCTCAAAATTTACACACACTACTCACAATCTGGCCATGAAAAAGCCTCTTATCATACAGCTTCCTGTAAGGGAGCAGATTCTGATGAAACAAAGTCATATTTTGGCAGACTTTCCCCCACTTCCATGATGCTAAGAAAAGAATGGAAAGGATAAAGGCATTTTTTCTGTTTAGCACAGCAACACGGTCCATGCACTCTGTATCATTTGTGCAGAGAAACTGATGAAGGCAACATGCAAACAAACATCTCAACTAAAATCATAGCAAAATCCCAGTAAAAATATCTACAGCTATTTAGTTTTTACTTGTCAACATGGCAGAGGCTGGCTTGCTCAACAGCTGATAAGAGATGTAGGAACCTGAGTGAGAACTGGACCTCCTGATCACTAGGTTCAGCCTCATGAAATCACCTTTAAATGATCTCTTCTGAAAAGCCGCACAGAACCCAAAGTGTTCCTTCAGTTTGCACACCCTCTAGGAGTTGTAAAAACAACACCATGCTGTAAGAAATGCACAGCCTTCACTATACATATAGATCCACCTGATCTCGTATCATATCTCCTCCTTCCCTGTGGTCATTTCCAAACCCATTTTGGCAGAACTCCCAGGCCTCTGAATGAAGCTCAAGTTGGTAGGAGAGTGTTTTTCAAGTCACAATGCAAACTGTGAACAGCTAACAAAGCCTGACACACATTCTCCATATTTTCACTGTAACTGTTTCTCATAGCCACTTACATGCAAGCCAGAAGAGTTTTAATGAACTGCAGCAAGGAAGGGGCTAAAAGCACTGTGAGACACTGAGCTTGCAGGCAGTGGATGCGCTGTGTGCCTGTCTTCTGCAAGGCAGCAGATCACAGCCCAGGACCAGCAGAGAGGACACAACAGACTGTTACTCACTGGCAGCCCTTGCAAAGAAGTCCCTTCAATTGAACAAAGCCACACATTAGGATGCAAATCCTGCCAAGATGTACGCTGCACACTCTGTGTGAGGCAGTCGGTCCAATACTCATTAATTTCAAAATCCACTACATAAGAAAGCACAGCTCTTTATAAGGTGGGACATGTTTTAAAAGAACAGTTGGTACAGATTCAACTTGTACAAAGCTGCATAGCTTCATTAAATACCAGGGGGTGTTGCTGATTTATACCAGCTGAGAAATTGGCCAGTACTCTTTTGGAGCCACCAACTCTCCCATTGCCAGTCGAAATGCTGGGAAATACAAGAAGAAATGAAAAATGGAGCACATTCATGTGAAAAAGCTTCGATGCAAAACAAATGTCTGCTCACTGCACAAAAGCTGAAATAATACAGTTGTTATTGGAACTGTGCTGCAATAAAACAAGCTGGATGAGTCAACCAGCAGTGTATCTAATCTCCACTGGCTGCCTTTCCGGTCCCCAAGCTCCCCATCTATTTTTATCTCTTCTTTTTCCAATATGATTTTTGGTTTACAAGCAGTAAATCTACAGCTCTTGGGACCCCTATGTGTACTCTTGTCGGCAGGCCACTCAGCATTTTGGATTTTACCTAGACAGTTTCAGCTATAAGACCACAGAACATGGAGGCTAGGATTCAGATTCATGAGACAGTGTGGCCCAGAGAGCACAGCAGAGGCATGGGGCATCACAAAGTTTTCTGCACTGAAGGACGTAGGCACCACACAGGACTGTCTGAGAAGCTTTAGGATGGGCTTGCTTCCAAACTTGAAAGAACACACAGATTTGGGCAGCATTTTATCCAAGCTCCATGATGCAGCATAGGGCACATACAGATACACATATGATGTGCTCAGTGGCCATGAAATTGCTAGGGGAAGAGCTAGCACTAAAATGGCACTGGCAGTCAGAGTTTGCTGCTGTGCCTACACAAAAAAAATGTTGTTCCCTTTTTAACATGGATGGGGAAATTTTTAGTGAAGCTATTTGCACCTGGACCACCTTAGAACCTTATACATTACCCATTACAGAACCTAATATTTGGAAGCTAAGAAAAAGATAACCCTGATTTCAGAATCACTGGGCAGGTGATGGGAACTGTGTTCATGAAGCGAGACTTTACTGTTGTTTGTTGGCTGGGTGTGGTAGCCCTTTCTTGAGAAAAGTGTGGGTGAAATTTGGAATCACAATACTCCTGCTTCATTTTTCTCTGGTAACCAAATTATGGTCCTAGAAATGGAGCCATTATTTTTCTAATTTTTCTCTGTTCTCTTTAATGGTTTCATTACAAATACATACAACTAGTCACCTTGAGCTCATACATGCTGGGAAACATCTGTTAATTGAATATTAGGATAGCCAGAGTGTTATAATGGATAGAAACTACTGGGATATGTTGCTAGCCTAAAGCCTTCCCTTTCATTCCAAGAGTACGTGCTTCAGGGAGCAAGGGAGAAGAGAATATGAATTTAATTTCAGACATTCACTTTTTAGGTGCCCCTGAGGGACATACCCATTTCCTATATAAGGTTTGGTCTGTTTGCAATTAAACTCTCTTCTTTGCATATTTCCGGATAGATTAAAAATAGCAAAACCAGCTTATTCTTGGACTTCTGGAGAAAAACAAAGCCATTGCTTGCAGGGGTTTTAAAACATGGATCAGACTCATAGATCTTGAAGGCAGAATTTGTCCATGAATTTTTTTTATTCTGGATAAACAAGTATTTCCAAAAATAAAAGGTAAGAGCACATTTCTAGAACTGGAGACCTTTTAATGCAACTTAACTTTTGCAGCCTTCATTTTTAAACAAAACTAAATGTTGATAAAAAGTTGAGTACTATTTATACAGAAAGCTCAAGACCAGTTCAAACCTCTCTCACCATTCTCTCAACCAATGGATCAATTTCCAGAGCTGAGAGGATTGCTGAGCTCCAATTACAGTTTTCCTCTTCTTCTTTTTCTGTTGGGATTAACATCATCAATCCATTTAATCCAAAATGTAAAGCTGTTTTTTGTGATGCAGTCATCCATTCTCAAGGACCTTTACAGAAACAACTCATTTATAACAGTGCCTAAATTGCTATCAGATGGGATTGATTCCCATACATCCCTAACAGCCTGAGGTTGGACACCAGATAGTGATCTGCAACTGATAATTTCCTCCCTGCTGTTTAGGTCTCTCATTTGCAGAAACGACCTGGAAAAGAAGTGCCTGATCACCATGTTGTGAATTTTAGTGTCTTGACAGTGTTTTTGCTGTTTTCATTTATCTTTTGCAGACTGCTTAGAAGTCAGTGGACTGAGTGACTGATGGATCCATGAACAATTGGATTAAAATCACTGATACAACAGTTTTAATGTTAATTATTCACACTCTTGCTGACAACAGAACTAGGATCCAATCAAATACAGCAAAAATTATTTGTTAGCTTTCCTAAAGTTCAGAAAACTCTTAAGGCAACACTCAACAAATAACTCCCACTGGCTTCCTAGGAGTTAATTTCTTCTGGATTTTAATTTTACTAGTAGACTGGATTAAAGATTCAGATCAGCAATGAACTTCTAATGTTGAAAATTCAATCATGGCATACATGCACCTCGTAAGTATAATCTCTAATTCCGGTTGTGTTTGAGATTCCTTATCCAAAAAACAAATAATCTGATTACTTTCCTACAACTGAATCTTGATCCACTTTTAGTGCTTCTTACATTGAGAACAGACAAGGATGAAAAACAGTGAGAAAGGCTGTGATTCCACAACAGTATAATCTGACCTAAACTATGTCTGCATCAGCTCTGCCTCCTATAGCCTCTGACCACAGTGCTCCATGTCCTTTCTTATGCCTTCACTGATGCTCATCCAGCCTTGCAGTAATTGTTCCAGGGGATGGTCAAAACTTGTTTTTTTGTAGTGTTAACTTTCATCCAGTTTAGTTCCCTGAACTGTGCTATTCCAGGGCCAGATACAAAACACTGTTTTTGTTGAGGAAACACTGGAGCATAGCTAGGCAATAGCAGCTCTGATTTAGGTTAGCTGGAATGGATGTAGAACTGTACTCTATCTACTTTGTGGGTAATGTTTGTTAAAAACATATGGGGACGACTTACAAAAAGCTGTTTGCAGCTTCTGTTCCTTAAAGATTCAATTTCCAAAGCAGAACTTCCAAACAGTAGTCAGTACAAGTCATTGTGAAATTCATGGGGTATTTTTAGAGCCTGATGTAAGATTTGACAGTCTGGCAGAGTAAATTGTATGAAGATTCTGGCAAATATTTAGGACTAGGCACCAGTAGATTCAGGAGAGTATGTGGACCAGGTACCAGCCTGATAGAGCACAAGGACTGGAAGAACAAGTATACTGTAAGCTGGGACTCAGTTACATGATTAGCAAAGTTGAGAACTGCAGACTGTAAGAGGAAGACTAGCTAAATCTGAGATGAACTGGTGGAATAACACTATGGATGCCGCACAGACTGTGTCCGCAAAATGCCTGGCTCTCACATGCCTGCCAGGCCCTCACTTTCAGAGCGCTGCGATGCCCCAACAAAACTGTAGGACAATATTGAAACTGATGATTCATGAGGGAGAGATTACAGTGCAACAACAGCCATGCGAACAAGGGACACATTTACTGCTGAGTAATACAGCCTTTGGAAAAATCTACAGGGCCATTAGCAGAGGGGAGAAGAAAGACACAGTTAAGCGAGGTACAAATGAAATGGCCCACACCACCAGGTAGCACTTTGTTCCTCTGCTGTGCAGTGGCATAGGAAAGACTGGTGGCCCATTCCATGCCTCCTATGATGGCAGGAGGATTCTTCCCTACCACCCTTGATGCCTAGGGCTGTACAAGAGGCAGCACTTAATACCATAATCCTCACAGACACAAGCAGCCTTGAAGAGGTCAACAGGACTATTCAAGCAACACTGATTATAAGAGCTCATGTTGCAGAATCAGCCGCTTTTTTTTGGTAGAGAGAAGCATAGTAACAAGTCCTATTGTTCTAGCAACATAAGCATTATTTCTGAGGATGTAATAAAGGCTCTGCCGTGTGACAAGAGTCATAAACAGACCATACAAAATACTACAGACTTTTGTAGAAGCAGGACAAAATGTGTTAAGGTTTTCTTTTTAAATGTTCTTCAAAATGAAAGTGCTCTTGATCCACTTTGGTTCTCTGCAATGTTAAGAACACGAAGATCTTTCTGGTACCCTGGCCTATAAAGAGTCAACTCTCTGAGCTCCTACATGTGCTCCTGCACATTTCCAGGACATTTCTTGAAAAAAATTCCCAAACAACAGAATAACCTCCTGTCCATCAGGCAAGATTTCACAACAATTACAGTACCAGGCACAGAGAACTCTGCTTGCCTGGCCCACAGCCACACCGCGGGCGGCAAACTTTCTCACTCTCACAAACTAATTAGGTTCAGGTCAGGTATGTGACTGAGAGAACTCCAGGGAGAGTGGAGAGTGAAGCAGGAAGTGATTTTGATGATTCAACCAGGCATCATCTTGAAAACATTTTTCAAGTTGTTTCTTCAGAAGTTTTGGACATGAAAGGAAAGTGATCTTATTTCTAAGAGTACAGAAAAGGAAAACTTTCTGATAAAAAAATTAAAGTGAGGACTCTTAGTTTAGTAAGTAAAGAAGCAACTGATTAGTTTGCCAAAAAATGTCACAGCAACAGTTTATAGTGTCTAACAGTGGAGTGTGACAGGTGACAAGAAGGCAAAACCACTTTCAGTTGCTATTATCAATGTTCAAGGCAATCTTTCTTTCTAGTAAGAAACTAGAGCTGCAAGGGATATAATTTTGAAATTCCAGCAAAGCTTCCTGCACACATAAAGACAGCACAGGAGTGACTTCAATGTCTGCACATGCAATCAGAGGAATAAAAAAGACTCACTTCTCAGTTTTGTATTAGATACTGCAAACCTTTAGTAGTAGACACACCCTAGGGCTCTGCTGTGCTGCTTTGTGCCTTCTATACTGTGAGGAGTGGCCAAAGCTTAACACCTTCCTCCCAAAGCCATAACTACGGTGCCACAAGCAATACGAGTTCTGTTCCATTCCAACACTGCCTCTGGCTCCTCAGAAAGGCTGCTGGCAAGTTAAAGTAGTGCAATGCCAAAGTACTCTCATATTCTCCATTTCTTAACATCTTCAAATCCCACTTTGTGGGAATTCCCTAGGTCAAGTATAAGGCATTATGCTTAAGGCAGAATGACCAGAGAAGAGCCTGTGGTCAGTGTTACACAGATCATCCTTGGTTCGGTACAGGATCTTTTGAATAATGTGACTCTACCATCTGTAGATGCAAAAAATGTCCAAGTGAACAACCTACTATCTGGATACTGTTCATCCGCTTTCAGGTCCAGTTTTTAGTTGCCTATGCCACAGCTCTGTTTGCTATGTGACACATTGCTGCAATGACTGGTGAAAGTAACAACAGAAGCGACATGGCAGAGCTGTGATGGTGAGAGATGGATATGAACTTCATAGAACCAACTACGTCTCATTCCACTTCTGGGTCTTTCAGATATGTCAGTATAAGCATGGAGGATCTTCTATTGTGTTTGCATTGAACATAAGAAAAAACTTTTCACTGGTGGATGAGAAGTATAGTAGTGGAACAGTTTACTCAGAGAGGCTGTGCAATCTCCATGCTTACATATTTTTTTTCATTACTTGGCTAGACAAAGTCACAGCTGACTTGTTTAAGTGCTGGCAACAGTTCTGCTTTGAGCAGGATATTGGCCTAGAGACTTCCAGAGGTCCCTCCTTAACTAACATTTCTGTGATGCTATATGTCTCTTGGATCCCAGAGTTGAGCTGAGAAACCATGTTTTGGAAGGACTTTGTAGGGTGAGAGGCCATGGCTGGTAACATCTACCAAGCCGGAAATGGTTGGAATGGTTTACGTGGAGCAAACTAAGTGTCTGAGTGGAGGTCTCCCAACACCTACACGTAAAGTCTCCTTTCAAACAGAGACTGAACAGCAGAGATATGGTGAAACACTGCTAATGAGGTGGCAGTACTTGTGGAACAGTGATGCTGCTCCATTCCCTTATGCAACCAAGGCTTCAGCACAGAAAAGGTGTTAGCTTCCTGCAGGGCTCTTGTGACACCCTTTTGTAACAGTGGTGAGAGCAATTGTGCTAGTGTGTGTGTTACCGGCATGCTGAGGCATTGCTCAAAGAGGGTAGGCTTATGGCCGTTATAGGCTGGAATATACCTTAACTTTTTGTTTCCTGCTTCAAAGACAATTATATTTAGCTGCTTCCCACATTAAAGAGACCAGAAGAGACTGTGCTCTTCCACTACACAGAGAGGCAGATCCCAAACTGGACTGGCTGCAGGAACATGCCAGAGTCATGCAAAAGGTGGTAATTCAGTGGGGACACTTCTATGCAAGCTGACAGACATAGCAGAAATATATACAGAACGGACAAAATTCTTTCCACAAAAACACTGTTTGCACACTTCTGCCACACTTCATTCATTCATAGCTCTTGCTGGTTTGTTCTTGGCCCACATTTCTCCCCCACAGGTCAGAGCCAGCTCACATACTGCTGCAATACCTGCATCTCTGCCATTCCTTTAATCCCTCTCTCATAACCCCAGTACTTTCCCTGCTTTCAGCACGGAGATGTCTAGCAGAAATGACAGCAGCTGAGAAGTGCAGGTACTAGTCGGGCACAGGCAGAGCCACAATACTCACGCCAGGTGAGAACTTCTCCATTAGCAAATGCAAGCTGAGATGTGAACATGTCTCTGAATGAATTATGTTTTTTAAAAACTGCCAGGAGTACAACTCAACTCACAGTGAACAAATGGAGCTTGATCTAACAATCACAGGATATCACCTGGTGCTACCAATGTGCTACTGAGAATCCTTTCCTTGAAAAAAGCCCTAACCACAGTGTACATCAGTGTGACACGTACTGACGTGGACTTCCAAATGACTACAAATAATGTTTCAGAGATTGTTTTCTCTTGTATATTAGCTTGAACAAATATTGAGCAGCTGAGAATGCTTTGGTAAGAGTCTGAATCTTAACATGAGACCTTACACAGGCACAGAAAAATATTTAAAGAATGAGATAATTTTGAAAAATGCTGTGATGTTTTTAACATGGGCTGTTTCTCAGGAACTTTTTGCTGATACAACCCTAACAGCAGGACTACCAATGCTTCATGGGACCTCCATGAAGCATGAACCAACTTCATCACCCTCTAAGCTGGCAAGGATGTTTGAGAGTATTTAGGGCAGTAGATCTTGTGTTCTGCTATACACAGTTGTTATATTTATCTCCAACACATTTGATAGTCATAAATATATTAATCTCAGTTTTCTCCATAATATATTTAGGAGCCCTAAACAATGAGACTGTGATGGCAGTTAAATCATAACTACACAAAACAGCAGGATGTATGCTCAAAAGGATTCTTCATGTCAACTCAGTAGAGAGTAAAAGCTTCTCACACACTACAAATACAAATAAAGATCTTTATCTGCTTCCTAATAATTACATAGGGATAAACTCTGTCCACTCTTGCATATATATGTGTAAGAAACCTTCTCTCTATACAGCTCCTATGCAAGAGACTAGCTTCAACTAGTCTTATGCGTTCCTGTTCTGCTTCCTCCAAAATTGTCCACTCCATATTAATGCCTGCCTGCCAAATCACATTAATTCCATAGTTGTATCCCTGTCATAAGTCATTAGTTCCACAGTCTTGCTACACATAATACATACATTCCACATTCTTTTCCTTAATATGCAAATCTTTCCAACCATGGTCTCCTTTGTTTCGGTGCCTCTCTACCCACCAGAATATGCAGGAGGGCTCACAAACTGATCCTCTGGGATATACTCAAACACAACCAATATGTTCTTTGTGAGTCGTATGGAGACAGGAGAGATTTTTATGTGCCCTCCAAGCCTTCAGTTGCTTAAGTATTCCCCAGATTCCTGATGCCTTTCATCTGCACCAGGTGTTTTACACTGGTCATTATGAATTTCCTTTCAAGGTTCCTAAAGAAGAACTGATTTTTTTTTATAGTAAAAAACTTTTCCAATGGCCCAAAGCAGTATTCTGAGTCAAAAGACAGACTTAGGTGAACAGCCACATCACTGCCATTATCTCCTGCTGTCAGAATCTCACTAGGACCTTACTGGACTCATAGTTATGTATTGCATTCAATCAGTTAGAAATATTTGTGTTAGGAAGAGCATCTCCTCCTTTTCATATAAGTTGTCAGTCCTAATGGTTCCTGCCTCTATTTCCTTCAAATTGTTTCCTTTTCAAAATCTGCAGCTGGAACCTACTACACAGTCATCTGAACATTTTAGCTGTTCAAAAATATAGCAGAATAGACAAAGTGGCATTGTGCCCCAACAAAATTCAGGATCTTTCACTTGCTCCAGCAAATTCTCTTACCTGATGACGTGGTACTCAAGACCTACAATCTGTTTCATTGACACAACTGTAGTCAATAGACACTTGGAGCTGGCAAAGCCTATGATAAAACTCTGAAGTTCTGGACATTACTAACAATACAACTTTAGCCCTGGAGTGTGAAGCCAGATCTTCCCATATGTAGGGCATAATGTACAGCACAATTCTTCCTACAATTCCTCCTATTCTCCCAACTGCTGCAATGGCTGGCACCATCTGTCTCTGAGCAGGGAGATGGTTGAAGAACAGCTGAGAACTTGGTCTTACCAGCCAGATTTATCACTATTCTTAATTTGCACACATGCTACTGTGACGTGTACATTACATATGCTTAGACTGCATGGCTGAATGCTCACGTTAAATCAAGCTGTGGATGATTTTTCAGCTGGCTTTGCTCCTTGAGCAGTGGGAGCAGTTCTTGTGCATTTCTGAAAGGCAAACTACAGCCAAGTGGCCAGAGCTGTTATTTTTCCAGCCTGATCTCTCCCGTCCCAACTACCGTGACTCCTTCACGCCCCGACATTCTTTGCTGCTTTGTTTATGCTGTAGAAAACATCTGGGAGGGTATACGGCCAAGGTGAAAGATTCTGGCAAACAGCTCTTTTTTCATAGCTTAAAGGGAAAATATGAAGACTGCCCCTCCTTCTCAGAGAAGAGGAAGGGTGGAGTTGAGAAATGAGATCTGACTGCAGTCAGGCCAAATAGCAGACTGGCTGTCAGACTAGCCCCTTTAAAGGAAAAGGGAATTGGTTTTTTCAATAGAATGAACCACACTGCAGAAGAGGAAAGATTTAACTGAAAGAAACTGGATCAATTTTTAGAGGAACCATTTAGATAATTGTATCAGGAAAATCTTCAAGATGTTGGGATGTGTTAGGCTGAGCATAATATTTCAAGAGAATGCATGCTGCAGAGATCATTTAAAACCAGGGTGACATAACAATAAAAATCTAAGAACATCCCTACACTACGAGGAGAGGGGCTTAATTACACTGTGGGTCTTTTCCAGTGTTTAACTTCTATGACTCCTTATAGAATTGGGCCTTGTAAGGGGAAGGAGACACAAGTTGGTTTATTACCTTTGTTGATGAACAGATCAACTTTCTTAAGCATTGAAGTACTTATGGGCCTACAAAGTATAGACTGTAGGTGAAGAACTGAAGATTTCCCTGACAAGATGTAGTTTATTACTGACATTCTGCAGTGGAACAGCGCAGTACAGATGGCAGCACATGCCCCTTTGCCTTTCTCAGGTTGGCTCTGGAAGATAGGGAAGGAGAGATGAAAATTCCTGCTGGCACGTGAAGGATTTGGGGGATGACAAGGAGATTACGGATTTGCTGTGAGGACCTGAAAACAGGCAGGCACCACTTCATTTCTCCCTGAATTGCAGCCATTCCTAGGTGAAACAGCAAAACTGTTTACAAAACACAGGGAAGCTTAGGCTAGGAGGTGAGGAATCGTGTTATTGTTCATCAGGAAATTGGAACAAAAAAGTCAGGAATCACTCAGAAGCACTGTGCTGCAATGATAAATGAAAAGGTCTGCCTGCAACTGAAGTCCAGCTCTGTCCCCAGTCACACTGAGGATGTTCCTCCCTCTTGCTGTAAAGTCAGTCCCTGCTCACATACAAGGAAGCTCAGCTACTGCCAGATACATCCCACTGGTATGTAGCAGCTACACAACCTCTAGGATAGAGACAAACAAAGCTATCTTAGAGCTCTGAGCAGAAAGATGACACAGGCTGAGTACTAGCGATCCATCTATGATCTGTCATGAGCAGTTGCCCAGCTGACCAGTGAGAGAGGGCACTGATGGTGGGGGCATGCAGCCATGCAAGCAACACTACCTCTTCTACCCTCCTTTCCCTCTGTCTGCCCTTCACTCAGATCTAGTTGGGCTCCAAATTAATTTTACAACCTGGAATGCTGTTAACACAATCAAATTATGACAGAAAAACTCATCTTGAGGGAAGGTAAAAATAAGCTCCATTCTCTGTCTCACAGCTGTCTCCTCCTCCTCACCATGTGTTCCCGAAACCTGGGGCTGTTCCAAGCACTAAAGGCACTGGAAAGCATATCCTTGGGCCAGCTGTGATCTGATCATGGCACATTGGCTGCGGGTAAATCAGAAACCAACCGATAGGCCCAGGAACAATGTGGCCCCTTGTTAGGCTCTGAGAACAGCTATTGCCTTCAGCCTCCCCCGCCCTGTCCCCAGCCAGCCTTCAGCAGAGTGGGATGCCAGGACAGCTTCTGTAACATGTCCTGCATGATCCTTTCCCACCAACCCTGTGTTGAACTACAGCTATTTTCTGTTTTGAATGACATGCTCCTTGTGTTGTGAGAGACTCTGGGTGGGGGCTATTGCAGCCTCTTTGGAAGTGGATGCACAGCTAGTCATGGGCTGATACTAATATTTATGTGCAAGCTGCTGTGGGGCAGTTGTGGAAGCAGCACCTGGGACCACAGTTCCTCTGGAATCCCAGGGGCTGGAAACATCTAGGGAAGCTGCTTCTCACCAGCCCTACAGAGCACGCAGTGCATTGCACAGATCCCAGGAACCAGATTTTATCTGGCCGCACAACTTTGCCGATGTTTTGTAGGCTTTGTAAGTTTATGACATTAAGGAAGCGTTATGGAAATTAAGCAATGGCACAGAGCCAGAGCCCTCTGTTTTTCCCAGTCCATCTCACTGCTAGCGAGGCTGTTGCAATTCTCAGGAGCAGATGCTGCAGGAAGGGGGTTAGTGGTGGGACAAGGCAATATTCTGAGGGGAATGTCTGGAGGGAGAAGAAGTCATAGCCAACACGGATTTGAGGCAGTTTACAAAAGACTGCAGAGAAATTTAATCCTGGTGCATTACCAAGTCTCAAAACTAATAGTTCTCTGCATTTGTATAAAGTAGCATGCCAAAGCATCAATCACGATTGCCCACCGTGTTTGGCAGAACAGGGGCAAATATGCTCTTCCAATCAATTCCTACTGCAATTTTGATTAGACACAACAATTTCCTTGCTTCTTGCCCTAAACAATTGCCACGTTGTACCACAGCTGCATTTCAATAGTGGATAAAGGTTCCAAATACATTGGTTCTACCAAATTTCAGTGTAAATACGGATCTTAAATTAGGATCCTTGCAATTAAAAAAATACTGCACTGGTGCAAGGCACTACTAATTGTTGATAAATGAAAACTACAGATTTGTTCTATATCTTTTGCTAGTCCAAGCTGCTTTATAAGCTAGGAATACTTCACACCCTATACAGGAACTACTTGATCATTATGAGAACAGTCACTTGCCTGATGGGCAGCTCTTATGAGGATACCAGCACCAGATCACAAAAGAAATAGAGCAGAAAGTTAATTTTCCTGAAAATTAGCATTGCTTTGGATAGCTGTAGTAAGTTTCTAATCACATCCAAACTGACTCTGCAGCTGTGACTCAAATGTGTTTATACTTTTCCACTCTACTGACTTTCCTTGTGGAACTCGGACATTTTGAGCTGAAACATCCTTGAATCTGGCCCTGATATTCCAGTGTACTGCAGTTGCACCAGAAGTGAAAATTGCCTGGCTAGATCAGACCTAAATAATTAAAATCCACAGTGAGATGTTTGCAGAGATTAAATCTTCTATGAAATATATAAGTCAGCGAGAATCATACACTGGGCCATCACAGCAAGGAATTTGGGGTGCAGCAAATGAGTATAAAGCCAGCAAAAATTTAACATTAGTAAGTTTTACTGAAGACAACTATCAGGATTTTCTTGATACGTTGAACTCAATAAATTTGCTTTGAATAGCTGTGTGTGTGACAGAGAGAGAATTAGGCTGGAATGCCATAAGGATGGCAGCCAAGCTCTCAGCATCTGGAAAGCAGAAAACAGAACTATATTTAGTGCACAATGACTTGCAATAATTTGGGAGGGGAGGGGCAGACAGGAACAAAAGACAGCAAGAAAAAAGAACAAAACCTAAGTTGGAAGTGTTAAGCAATTAAATGAATTATAAAGAAAATAAAAAAAACACTATGAGGCCGGGAAAAGGATAAATGAAACCCTGGGGAATATGTTATTATAAGAGCTTCTACAAGCAGAAATGCTGTAGGGAGTTAGCAGATATATTTATAAACATGTTACAGATAATGCATACTTCAGTATAAATACCACCTCTAAGAATTTCTGGCACAGAACAGTTAGGGCATTGACCTCTGCTGTACATTCATTTCCTTTATGTGGCTGAAATGCCTAATATGTTCCTCAGTTGAGCATGGGAAACTTTTTCCATATGGTAACAGCATCCGCAAGGGTACTCCATAACTGTGCTCAGTTATGAATGTGCTATGAAGCCTTTGCAAAGCATGTTTAGGTTACCGAGTGTTCTCCAATACCTACTTGTAAACAGAACAAGAACCAAGTAAAAGGCTACCTTTCATAGCTGTTGTACATTCAAAATTAAAATGGTGAAACACTTTCTAAGTTTCTTACTGCCATCATAAAAACAAGGTGCTGAACAATCAAGTTCCCCTTCCATCACTTATACAGTTTTTGTTCTGTCCTTCATTTGATTTAAACATTCCATCAGCTCTTAAATGTCACTCTTGTCTCCGGGCAGATCCCAGGATCTCAGAGCCTTTATCTTCAGCGCTTTAAGGGACATCTCAAATAACAAAAGTAACCTATTGAAACTGAGGCACAGATCTCAGTCATACTGATGCTGGTTAAAGGATAACTAAGATGAAACTAATTGTCAGTTTTAGTGACAAAACAGGAAAAAGATTATTATATACATAAGTGTAAAATTATTTTCTGGTGTTCAAATCAATTTGGCTTTCAGCTTCTAGGCAGCAGTGTGCTGCCAAGAGATGGTGTTTGGCATCCAAGAGATGCCAAAAGCGAGAAGCAAAAGTTACGTCTGCACAGGCACCAATTCCCTAACCTTGGTGAAAGACAGCAGAGATCCAGGGCCTGTGACCTGGGAGGAGAAGCTGAGTTCTGCCTGCAGTGCCAGACAAAGAGCAGATTATTGCCTTCAAAGCACACACCAGAGCAGCAGCCATTTTGAGAAGAAGTACGAAGTGCTTCTGTGATTTGGCTGCTTTAGCCATCAGTCTGTACTTCGCTTGTATTTACAAATAACAGCCCCCCCCAAAAAAAAAAAAAAAAAAAAAAAAAGAAGACTTCTTTCTGAAATAGGCAGTTCGGGAGAAAGTCAAAAGCCAGCAGCCATTTTCCATCTGGCTTCAATATCAGCTAACATTTTTAGGGATACAGCCTCTTACTTCAAGTTGGGACTCTCTAAATTCGTGCTCTCATGTGCCTCATGTACAGGTACAGGCTGCTTTTGAGATGCACTCTCACTGGCTCTCTACGTATTAGACAGCTATATTGCTTACATGTCCTACAGTGCTGTCCCTAAGGAGAGGGAGAGACCTTGTTCCTTGTCGTTTCTAGACCAGACTCTGCTAATTAACATGCCAGCATTTGTGATGTAAGTGTATATGACCTGGGCCTACACCAAACCTACGCACAGAAGCTGCAGGGCTGTAACTGAGGTACCTATTCTGCAGTGTCTCACGTGCTCTTCACCAGTGATATGATAAACACACATAATTTAAAACAATTAACATTTTTTCAATGCAGTACAAGGAATGACAGTGCATTGTATCTCTTTTAGAGCCATACCTATCCAGCAACAGAGAGGATGGGGAGTAGGTAGCCAAATAAAAGGCGGTAGAGATTGAGGTAACAGCTACACAGATATAACAAACAACAACAGAAACTGTAGCAATGCCTATGATGCAGTCTGCAAGGGCAATGTTAGAAATAGTAATATAAATCATTGTATCAATCCTTCAGCTGTTCTAAGGATTCGGGAAATAAGGACACTTAACTGGCAAATGCAGATAGGAGCACAGCTCTGGAATGGGATCTGACTTGTCCCCGTAGATGAGATTACAGTGCCTAAGACAAAAGACACGAAGACACTACTGCTCTCATTAGAGTTTGCATGGAGCTTTCTTTTCCTCACACTCCCCTCAAGCAGAGCAGTCATACATGTCCTGTTTTCAAGGAAAAACGTATGTTTGAGGTACTGTAAATGAAAGCTGTTAAAGAAAACTGCTATTATCACCGAGTAGATTTTGATACATGTTTTACATTGTTTGAGGTATGAGGGCCCATTCGAATTTGCTGTCTGCAAACACCCTGCTGAAGTCAGCAGAAGAAGAGGATTTACAGTAATCACTACAGCACTGGGCAGTGAGCTAGGCTCGTTCCTGAATAGTTTCCTAAGAGATGTTAACAGCCTCAGCTGGGTGCTCTTTGTAGTTCTGGCAGAGGTCAGCTTTGTCTCTAAGCACAGATCAGAAAACTAAATCTAGTCTAAACAATTCTCTGTACTGTTCCAGAAGCAATTAAAGGCACTTTTCTTTGTATATTTCCCACAGGTGTGAGCAGACACTTCCCACAGACATTATGCACAGCAAAAGCTCAAAAGGCATAAACTCTTTGCAGAGGAAAAGGCAAAAAACCCTGTAGCTTTGGGCATGTAAGACTGAACTGGACAAAACAGTGCAGGATCAGCTTATCCAGGTACTGCCTAGAACCTCTCCTTGGAGAATAACAGTGGTAAAACAATTCCAGCTCAGCTCTTCTAACTCCAACAGGCTCTTTTTTAGCAAGGTTAATACCAACACGTTACATATTCACTTCTTGGTTTGGTATTACTTAGGTAGGAATGAAAATGTAATGTCCTCCATCAACGTCCCCTTAATTAGCGACAGAGATACTAGCGTGCATGAAGCTAAAAATGTCAGTCATCCATGAGCTGTATAAAACCAGAATGGTGTGAACAGGCTAGAAAGACGTGAGCACAAAGTGAACCCTCACACATTTTAAAATTATTCTCTTTTGTAAAGAGCATTTGGCTGTTTTCTTGTTCATGATTCTCCAAAAATGGAATAATAAATACAAATATTTATAAGTATTCCTATAATATACTTGCTATACCTAAAAACTCCCTCTGGTTTTGCTTAAAGCCAGGACCAGCATTCCTGGGAATTCAACACATACTCCATGAACCTCTGATGTATTAGCACTGGCATGTTATTAATTTTTCAAAACAGAAATCTACTTGTATAACTAGCACTCATGATGGAGGGCATGAAACATGACTAGATCATGGAGTCAAGATTTTTCAAATTTATTCTTTTACATTCTTTTTTTTTAAATCAAAAGCAACACATTCACGCCTGGTGCACCTTTTCAGCCTTTGTGTAGCACAGCTCCCTACAAAGCTGTGGCATGAACTGAATTACGGAAACAAACTGATTTAGGGATAGTTCCATTAGACAAAAACCATCTAAAACCCTAATGTTCCCAGATGTGTCTCACACCACGATCACACAGAGGTATGATCACAGCTTACACAGCAACATGCACAGGGAGAGGAGTAGGTAGGACAGCAGTAACAGTAACAGCAAAGCATGATGAAAATGTATTCTGAAATCTTGGCCTTAGTCTGTGTCTACAAACTTATCCCCGGTTTTATTAATATGGTACCTTCTAACTGCAAAATATTCCCTGAAACACACTTGCAGAGCACCTATTTATAGTATTGACAATGACCGGCAGAAAGCAGGCCTGGAAGAGCCCTTACATATCTGACACCTTCTGCACTCTGGGAAGCACACTTGCTCTTGTTAGGGGATGCCAATAAATAGCATGTGCTGGTACCAGATGTGATTTTGCAGCAGCCTTGCAGATTTCTGATTTCCAAGTAGTGCCAAACACTGCTTTTCCCGATCTGCCCTTGAACAGAAAACCTTTTCACCAATGGTTCATCTACACCCATTGTTAATTTTTAGCAGCAGCAGACAGAGATTTTCCTAATATGCAGAAGGTGCATATGCATTAAAAAAGGACAGTATTTTTTATCCTTGCAGAGATAAAACTTTTTGTACTGTTCTGTGACTCCACTGGTCACTACCAGCCCCAAAGAGTATGACTTCATGCCCGGGAAGATCACAACTAGCAGCAGAAAAAAAGAGAAACATGTTCACACATGTTGTTGTACCAAGCAGTTTGTATGAATCGCTCCACCTTCTTAGTAAATTCTCAGATAAAAATCTATCACAGTGGTTTTGCATAGGAAGAAGCAAGAAACAACTAGGGGCTTGCACTTGGTGAGTGCAGAGGAGCCTCCCACTGCAGGTTATATTCAGAAAGCTGAAGATACCAATCTAGAATGCTTCTAAAAAACAAACCAAAAATTTTTTACTCTGTGTCCCCAGATAACCACTACCTCCATCATCAGGCAAGTGATTCTACCATTTACCATTAGACTACCTTTATGGGAAACTGAGTGTACACATTTGACCCTTTGCAAACAGTCTGCTCTGGGCAGTCTGGAACCGGGAAGAAAGGTGTCATGCTGAGTGCTATAAAAAGGAATTTTTGGAATGTGAATTCAGACAGTATTCAGATTCTCTAAAACAATCCATGCTACAGCCCAAATGCCTCCTTGTGGAGGGAGACCTAGAGAAGAAAGGGGTCCCAGGACTTCTATGATTGCATGTCAGCTTCTGGATATATGTGGGTCTGGCATGAGTTCTTTGATAACAGAAATTATTTAAATGTTTTTAATATAGTAAAAATTGCCTCTCCACTCTCTCTGACAGAGCATTGCAGGAGAAGTTAGGGCACAAGAAAAGAAGCTATTTGCAGATATTTGCCCCTGAGGTGCCAAGCTATCATTCATAACAGGACTACCCCAAAGTATTAATCCAGCAGAAAATAAAGTACACATGGCTTTATTTCATATTGTTTTCTTATACACATCTACAAGGGAGGCAGCTGGCAGCTGCCTTCATTGATGGCTATTCCCATCAATGAAACCCTAAGCAGGAGGAGTTCTCTACTAGTTAGCTGACCATCCTAAGGCCATTTTATACTTTCACATGGCTTAATAGACCAGAGAATCAGAATTGTTGGGGTTTATTCAGCTAACAAATACTAAGTATTTTGGTTTCATTAACAGTATACTTTTGAAGCTGTGAAGCGTCATTTATGTACTTATGTATTGATTTCTGTCCAGGATCCCAGATGAAATAAAAGTCATGAAGGATCATGCGAGCCTTCAGCTGCTATCATAAAATCATTGCAGAACATTGTATAATTAAGCCCTATTTGCAGCTGCATTTTAAAACACATCCTGGCCTCACCTCTCTTGACTGCATTTGAGATGATCTGGCAGCACTGTGTGGGATTACACACTGAAATTAGATAAATGTGTGTAGGCCAGGCTGCAGGTGCTTTGGTTGCGAGACTCAGGACCAAATGCATAGGCAGGAGCTACAGCTTTGTTGTGAAATGGCAGAACAGAGCTGCGAGGAGGAAGTTTGCAGAGTACCCGGGAGTGTTGCTGCTGCTTGGAGCTGCCACTCCCACTCTTTCACTTTCCTGCCCACCCGGCACCTCTAAGTATCTTGAGGAAAACAAGAAACAAAACAATAGGAGACTGTAGTGTGAAAAATAAAAGCCTAGATTCCCTTTTGGAACCGGACTGCTGCTCTTAAACTGCCCCAGCTGTGCTTTCAGCACAACTGCTCTAGTGAATTAATACCTTGTGTTCGCTCCAGGCCCGTCTACAGCACCCTTTTATAGACTGTATTGTAAGACTAGGGTAGATTTCTGGGTCTAAAGCTCAGCACTATCTCTCTACTCCAGACAGATATGTTCTCTAGGATGCTATTCCAACAACAAGAAAAAAAAAAAGAGTTGAAAACAATACTGCATTTGGGATGCACTGAGTTGCCAGAAGTATAGTGATTGGATCCTATCAGGAACAGGTAGAGCAGACATTAGAAATGTCTGACAGATCCTGAGAGATCTCTGGTATAGCAAAAAGTTTTCTAAATATATAATAAACTGCGTCACTGTACAATCTGACTGAGAGGCAAGGCTCAAATTAGTCCCAGCTGAAACTCCATGGATTTCAGGCAGCTCCCTAAAATGAACATGTCCCTAAACATGAGTGCAGTTCTTTCTATACCGAGCAGACTGGAGTGGATACTACGCAAATTTGCAGATGACACAAAATTGGGAGGAGCTGTTGACTCCCTTGAAGGCAGGGAGGCCCTGCAGAGAGACCTCAACAAATTAGAGGGCTGAGCAATCACCAACCACATGAAGTTCAGCGAAGGAAAGTGCCAGATTCTGCCTGGGATGGGGCAACCCCGGATGTTTGTACAGATTTGGGAATGAGATGCTGGAAAGCCATGCCACAGAAAGGGACCTGGGGGTCCTGGTTGATGGCAAGTTGAACATGAGTCAGCAGTGCCCTGGCAGCCAGGAGGGCCAACCATGTCCTGGGGTGCATCAGGCAAAGCATCGCCAGCTGGTCGAGGGAGGTGATTGTCCTGCTCTGCACTGGGGCAGCCTCACCTTGAATATTGTGTACAGTTTGGGGCACCACAATGTAAAAAAGATATTAAGCTCTTAGAGAGTGTCCAAAGGAGGGCTACAAAGAGTAAAGGGTGTAGAGGGTAAGTCATATGAGGAGCAGCTGAGGTCACTTGGTGTGTTCAGCCTGGAGAAGAGGAGACTGAGGGGAGACCTCATTGCAGTTACAACTTCCTCGTGAGGGGAAGAGGAGGGGCAGACATTGATCTCTTCTCTGTGGTGACCAGTAATGGGTCCAGAGAGAATGGCCTGAAGTTATGTCAAGGGAGGGTTAGGTTGAATATTAGAAAGAGGTTCTTCATGCAGGGATTGGCTGGGCACTGGAACAGGCTTCCCAGGGAAGTGGTCACAGCACCAAGCCTAACAGAGTTCAAGAAGCATTTGAACGACACTCTCAGGCACATGGTGTGACTCTTGGGGATGGTCCTGTGCAGGGCTAAGGGTTGGACTCGGTGATCCTTGTGGGTCCCTTCCAACTCAGCATATTCTGTGATTCTGTGGTATGTCCAAATCATTCCAAGCTAATATTGGACTTCACTTACTGTGTGTTTTGATTTTTTGGGGAGATGAAAAAAGATAACATGCCACCATCTTAACTATTTCTTTTTTGTAACTGCAGTCAGTTCTTCAAATGCTGGTGTGCTGTCCTTTTGCCAACAACAACAGCACAGACTTTCCTTTCCTCTTCTTGTTTCCAGTGAAAGAAGACCAAATCATAAGCCAGGTCTGCTCTAGGCTATGTCTCAGAGATTATCAGCCAACTGAAAAGGCATGCCCTTCTCTTTGTGTCAGTGCAGTCTGTGTTCCCATGGTTTCTACTCATCTTGGTTTTGGAATAGAAGAGTGAAATCACTTCAGTACTCTTCATAGGTTCAAATCCATTTAAAAAAGGTAAAAGAAAATACGTATTCCTTGCTGATTTATCTATGAATACTAGAGAGCAGTTGTATCACTGATGTTTTGGAGAAGGATCAGACACCTTTGTAGTCAAACAGCACCATCCAACATATGGCAGTAGATGAAGGCTGCCTTTTGCCTCTCACATTCATTCTGAATCCTTCTAAATCATCCCTGCCAACACAATATAATCCTTGAGGATCATTAACATTCATCAGAAGAGCAAATTCTCACTTATGTAATAGGTTAGGTTGCACCACACAGCAAGTATGAAAAGCTGGGGGAAGACATCTGCAGAGTCTGTTCCTTGACCTTCAGCTCTGCTGCTCCTACGGATGAATGATGTTTGACAGCACTACATTAGCAGTACACAAACTGTGTCTCAGGAACAAAACATTAGCTTTTGTGAAAAAGATCAGCCTTATAGTTTCATTTGTCAGGTGATGCTTCCTTATAATTTTGATCAAAGGAAATTAATTCCTGTTTAAAATAAGAAATATTTGAATGTATTCCCGAACTCACTCTCTTTGTGAAAATGTGTATCTCAGAGAGCAAACTATAAACAGAGACTGTTGTTGGGAGTGTTATTCTGTAAGAGCCCCTCAAAAAACTAAAAACACATAAAAATATTCTATTAATGAGCTGAGGTCCCCTCACCACAGTCTGAAGCACACTGTATCTCACATGTCTCTGGTAAAACTCTGTTTCTTCTGCCTGCAGTAGGTATTTCAGCTAAATATAAATGGAATAAATGTAAAACTTACATTTAAATTTCTCTCTGATTTCCCAAGTAAAAATAGATGGGACTTCCCAAGGAAACATATACTTATGGACTTACCCATAAGCATGAACGGATATGGGGATTTATATGTTCTTTAAAGACAAGTAAAAAGGAAGAAGCAGATGAGGAATTTCTAGTCTAAATCGGGTCAAATGTTTGCATGCTACAGAAGGAAAAAGTATGCTATTGATCCCAGTATGGTAGCTTTCCTCACATCCTTCAAGGCTTATCTGCTCAGTGTGTCAGGCACTCCTATTTTCCTGGGAGATACAGTGTCTGTCTTACCAAAGAAGTGGAGAAAGACTACTTGAAATCTTTTTCTTCCTCAGTGCAGTATAATCATACTGTCAGAGAAAACTAATCTTCACACAGCACATCTCCCCACATATTAGCAAGCATGTATTTTTACACTGGAAAGAAGGGAATGATCTTTCCACTTTAAACAGTCCAGTGAAATTTTTCTTCTGCAGAGCTGGGGCTCTTTGTGGGGATTACACTGAGGTGCTCTTCCATTACATGTACATACTAGAAATTTTTTATTCATTTGCTCTTCTTCCAATTCACAGTTCAAACTCTATCAGTTTATAAAAGATCTGTTCTCAGTATTTGGAGAAAAGACAAGAGAGAGCCTGGCTGTGCTGATACTGTGCAATGACTGACTTATGTGGGAACTCATGGGTCTAAAGGATTGGGACCAAATATTCAGCAGCTCACAGGATGTTAGCCCAAGATGTTAGGTGCCAGAAAGTTTGGAAGGTGAGATATGTAGTTACTAGAGCATCTGCAACTGTGACAGGTAAAGTCTGAAAGCAAACAGGGAAATTCTAGTTTGGAAGGAAGCAGATGACACTTCATGATCAGTGTAGTACTGGACAGATACAGCTGGATTTCATCAGGATTGCATCTTTCTCTGAAGAGAAAGAAGCTGTTTCCAGACACAACCAAATCAGAGAGGCAAGTAAAACCCACATGACATTCAACCTGCCTGAAAAGTAAGTGGGATCTGCACCCTTGCTGTGGGAGCACAGAGGCCTCAGTAGGAGTAAAAAAAAGAACGTCTGCATGTAGTGATAACCCCCTGCTCAGCTCACATCACCCTGAGTCAAGAGTCCCTCTTGACCTTCCTGGTTGCTTTAGCTCTGTATTCATTGTTGAATTCCCTACTCTTGAGTTAAGGCCCAAAAGTATTTTGGGAGTGAGCAAATCTTAATCTCTCCCAAATGTTCCATCTCAAAGTAATAGCATAATACCTGGCTCATTCTTTCAGCTCCACCAAACAATAACTGCCAGGAAAACAGCTTACTTCAGTCATTCCTAACAAAATGCAGTTAGCTATTTAAAACACAGCCTTCTTCTTACTTAGTCTAACTGCTCCTTTTTTGGTGCACATATTTGTAGGTTCCCTTGGTTAATGCCAGCTGCATTCTTCCCCCAAAGAGCAACTTGCTTCTTAGGAGAAATAAATAATTTTGCATTTGGAGCATTTTTGATCTGGAGCATTTCCTAAGTCATTCCACTTCTGACTTTACCTTTTTTTCTGACAGCCTGCATGAAAGGATACAGGCACCATCTGCAGAGCACAGTACTGGACTTAGCTTTGTCTCTCGAAACTCTGACTTTCCGTGAATCATTTCTAGTGAGTATTAAAGTTGGAAAAGCAAGGTAACTATGTCTCTGTGCTAAAATGGTCAAAGCTGTCATATAAGTACACCTATAATGGACTTAAAAACCAAACAACACAGAGTTCATACCTCTCTGCCAAACGTGCTAGAGCACCACTATGGAAACAGTTAGGTGGGCACTAGGTACATGCAAGGGCTTTGAAACAGGAGGCTAAGAGGAAGCAGTTAGAGACACGTAGAGATGGGGAAAGAGGGAGGAAAGGATTTGGAAAATCCTGAAAAAGAAAACGTGATACACAAAGAAGAAGATTTCTATAGTGTCAATCCCTTTTGGACTTTTGCTTATTCATCTTTGGTAAGCGGACCAAGACCCACCGTATGGCTACATGCTGCTCAAGGACTATCTCTGCAAGGTGACAGAAAAGAGGCCAGGGCAAGGAAAGGAAGCAGGAATCTCTTGGAAGTATCATAAAAGCCTAACTGATTCCCCTTCAGGAAAACACTAGTTATCAAATTCATTTCCACAAAACTCTGTGAGAGGGTTAAAAATGCCCCATGGTATTTTCTTCCTGTTCTTTAAAAGGAACCTATACATTGTTCATAGCCTCTGCGACAGAGTAAAGAAGTGAGACACTCACTGCCTGGTCACACTCTGCCTAATGGAACAGGGTCTTGTTTATGAACTTTCCTGGGACACTGTATGTGATAGGAGGTAGTACGCAACATGAGAGCCAACAGTTTAATGAATAAGGCTGGATCATACAACACATGGATGCAATTTCTGACTTCTATATAGACTGGCACTATATACCACTAAGAGAGCCCCTTCAACTCTTTCGCTATATCCCTTCTGAGTAAGATGACAGTAACACCCTCTCACCATGTACTAACAGTTTATCATAGAGAAATTAATTCCTATTTGTACTCACACAAACATGGCAAAACCAGGAGTGTCTGCACTTGCACAGCCTAAGCAGACATTGCAAGTCTCCTGAAGGATTCTGATATGGAATCCATTATATTATTATACAATTGCTTTAGTGGCAAATACAGCCTCGCAAGGCTTCTGCAGTGCTGTAAACCTTGCTTTCAATGATTTTAGCTTCCATGGATTTTAAATGATTAAGCAAAGGTTTTACAATGCACCTTCAAGTGGCCCTTAATAGACCGGTTTTACTTTAGAAACGGTTTCTGAGTCTACAATGAAATATTTGCATGTGAAATAAAGAAATTTGAATTAAAATAGGTTTGTTTATTTTAGAAGGCACTAGACCCTTCTAGTGCTCTGAGTGCTGAGTTTCCAGCACACCAGTACTGGCTGCCAAGGAGCTTCAGGAAGGGAAACGAGAAACAGAATGGGAAACTGAGCAGCTTAGCTCACATTAGTTGCCAAAAGTGGGCAGCACCACTTAAATGATACTGTATAAAATCTCCTCTTAACTCAAAAAGCTTACTGTTTGTTTCCTACCCCAGCGTCTGTGCACAGAAATCCCAAAGCATTGCAGGCAACAACACTAACTCCATGTTTATCCAGAAAAACAGAAATATTCTTCATGAAAAGAATTAGTAGGTTTAGGACCAAGAAGAAGATGCATATTTTTATTGTACATCTTCATGTATTCAAACAACATTTTTTTTTTTCCAGAATGAAAAAGCATCTCTTGAACAGAACGAGCATCAATGTAGCAGTTAAGACAATATCACATAAGTGCCTTGTAGAGAAAGCTAGGACATCACCTTTCTAACTAAAATATAGGTAAAAGTCTTACAAAAAAACCATCCTTAAAAAGCATGAGGATATGAGGCCCTGGCTTAACATCTCATCTGATGTCAGAGGCTGAGTTGTGTGTGCCGTGTTAATATCCTTCCAGGGAAGTACTTTAATTCCAAATCAAGAAGGAACATCACCATCTCATGAGTCATCAGCACCACTTCCTGCCTTTCTGTGTGCATGTTCATAGGAAATCTTTAATCTAATTTTTTCAAAGCCCAATACCACTTGGCTAGCAAGCTCTGGCAAGATCCAGCCAACCACAGTATAGGCACAACAAGTTTCAACAAAAATATCTGTTGCAAGAACACTCTTTGATTCATTTGCTCTTCCTTGGCTGAACCTCAGCTACACCCATCCTGATGCACACTTGTGGAGTGCCGTTGCCATGTCAGGATCCAAGTTCAATTTCTGCATACCCAAGTGATTTCTTCTGGCTTTGAACACTCTCCAGATGGCAGCACAAGGGGCTACAGGAATTACAGGGAGATGGCAGAGTTGGTGAGAGGACTTGCCTGAGAAGCAAAGAAAGGGGAGATATCCACATTCTACCAGCCTGTCCCCATCCAATCTGCCCACAGCATGCTGTTGTAAAGAGTTTGCAATGAAGCTGGGGATTTGGCACTAACATGGTGTGGAATAGTCATCAGATATTTAAAACAGAGCTGAGAGAACAAAGAAGGGCTTTGTAGTGCAAGGCAGCACTGAAAACCCTGAGCCTCTGCCAGCCAGCTTGCATGGAGTGTTTGCTAATGTACATAGTGGAGTGCATTCCTCTCATTTGATTACATGACAGTTTTATGTACCAGGTATATACAGAGGGTTTTTCTTAACCCTTTAAGTCCTCCCTCATTTATAAATCCTGAAGAGACTCACAGTCATTTCACTTCTGCTGTCATGTATGTACATGCAAATTCAGTCATGAAAGGCTGAGCATGTGCTGTGAGCAACTAGTTGTTCATGTATAAGTACACTTATTTATGTTGTGATGAATAGCAAAAGTAATTAAGCATGACAGAATTAGAAAACTAATTCGTTCCTTACTCATGCTATAGTTTTCTGCATCTCCCTTGATTTAAGCAGTGAGTATAAAGAGGATTGTTTAAAGGACCACTACCATTGCCTCCCCATATTGTAAATGAAGGATGCAGAGATTGCTATTACAGCTCCTGCTTGTTAGACCAGGGAAAAGGGAGCCAGGAACCCCTGGCTTGGCTAATGCCACATTCTACCATATACTGTATTACATAGTGTCTACTGTAAAATGAGGATAATTGTATGTGCTCTTCTTGGTGAAATTCTTCTTTCTATGGCTAAAATCTGTTGCCTGTAACGAGGCAGTGCTCTATGCATTCAGGCAAAAGAACCTCTCACTTGTACGATGTGAGGCATACAGATGGAGTACAGGACCAAGGCCTAAATTGCAGGGTTTGAATGCTTTAGTGCCAAGGGATTGATAAGGGCAAAGTATTCTTACTTTCCTGTTATGCCAATGCACAAAGTAAATTTCTTAGCCATAATTATAATAATACACAATTACATTTTCAGAAGATCTGCTGTGGTGTCTTTCATGAACTTTAAGCTGTAGAGCTATTAAGTTATAAAGTTAGAAGATTAACTTCTGTTAATTAAATTAAAATAATAAGAGACACACTAAAAGAGATGTTTGTGGTTAAACTCTTCAGCACCTATATTGTTGCCTGTATTTTTAATGTTGGTAGCTCATAGAGCAACATCTAATTAAGCCCACATTGAACCAGGAATTATTTTCCTGCTTATCCACCCAGGGAAACAATCAAGAGATGAAAGTTAAAGCATCTCGACCAATATTTGGGTGTCCAAGGTAGCATTATAATTCATGAGGTTCCTACTCCCATACTCCAAGTACATAACAAAGCAGAGTTTGCCTTGTAGGTAGAGAGGAAGTGTTTGGGGCTGGTGTCTGGAATCAGACGGACAAAAATAAAGGAAGGTAAAAGAAGGCAAAGGTTATTGAAATGGTGGGAAAGTGTACACAATAGCAAATAAGGCTGGTGCAAGATGAGTGAGAAGTAGGCCAGAATAAAGGCAAATTAAGCCACCGACCTAAGCCTCCGTAAGTTAGTCAGAGACTCTTACCATAGTGAGAGTGATTTCAAAATAGGTCCCAAAACAGACGGGTGTAAATAAAGGACTTAGGAGAACAGCGATGGGAGTACTACATTTTGTACATATGAAGCAGGCAGACTCTTCCCAGAACATTTGTATGGTCTTAAATTTGTAAAGAAGGAGAATTATTTCCCAAACCAGAAGCTGCTTATGATTAGATACCATAAACACACAGACACAGGCAAGAAGTGGCAGATATCCTGTCCAAACTAACGGTATTTCACTAAAGAATGACAGAAAACTGCCATATTGGCAGAACTAACTTACAAAAGAAAAGCACTTTTTGAGGTTTCCACTTAAACACTGATAGACCTTTAAAACTATTATTAGCTGTGTGAACTTTCTTTGGACAACAGAAGAAAATTTAAATTTCTAAGGGTATAAGGGAACTGGAAACATCTCAGAGGTTCTTACGGGAAAGTCAGATGTTTCATAAAGCCTACTGCACATGATATATTCAGACAAGTATCTGCATCCTGTTTCTGAAACTGTGTCTTATTCTTAATTACTTTTTCCTACTGTTAGATTGTGCAACTTGGAAATAATA
Organism: Oxyruncus cristatus; assembly: GCA_013399855.1. Lineage (NCBI taxonomy): Eukaryota > Metazoa > Chordata > Aves > Passeriformes > Cotingidae > Oxyruncus > Oxyruncus cristatus. The sequence goes on from VXAY01001702.1 coordinate 2,693,363, forward strand.
TGACCGTTCTGAAAGAGAAATATTTTCTGTTATGGAAATTTATTTTGTACTATGAGGAAAGGGTCAGGAAGTACTCAGATAATAGCATTTCTCAGACGCCTTTAGCTGTAATGATCAAAAATGCTGCTGCCTCAGTTTAACACTTCGCTGCATATGAACGTAAAAGACCAAGGCTCATCTCACATTCCTTCTCCTCGTAAAGGATCATGATACACTGACACACTTCTGCAACCACAGAGGCCCACACAGCTCAGTTATCTTTCCCATACCATAAGACATGTACAAATGTGTGAGAGACAGCACCCTTGGATGTCAGGAGAGCATTTATGACACCTAACTACATACTGCCTTCAGTTTACAAACAGATAGCACTGTGTCCCAGCCATCTGAGGTCCTCAGCTCAAATAAAAGCCAAAGAAAAATGATGGTGCTTAGTCAACCACAGAGAAACAGAGCTGATGCTGGCAGAAGTGGTGAAATTTTAGCCATGCTAGCAATTATCATGCTGTGTCAAAAGAACAGCCTGCTGTCACAGTGGCACAGAGCCTTAAGGTCTGCATACCTGCCTGACGTAGGATATGCAAACAACTGTGACAGCCAAAAAAAGCTGATCTATATTATGACACTTAAGGAACGTGGTCCCATTCTAATGTTCAAGGCCATGGACACATAACTGTACAACTCTGAGGACTGGGATCATGGTGTGGCGTGCACCTTTATGTCCTCAAGCTTTATTTCCATAAGCGCTGCATTTGGGATGATTTGAAGAATTCTGAGTTCACTTGCTATGCAGCATCTTTCTTACTTAATAAGCCACCTCCCCTGGCACAGGTGACGATACAGATTACCTGCTCAGTTTAAGGCCTTCAGATCTTTTCAGGGAGATAAGAAATTTGACCTATGAAAGGGATGAATCTTCAGAATTCTCTAAAAAGGAAAAAAAACTGAGAAAAAAAATTTCAGTGTCTTCAGGAAACTCCTTTGCAATCCTGTACAGTGCTTTTTAAACAATAATTAACATGGAAAACATGGAGCTGTACCCACTCTTATCTCAAAAGAGAAAGCACAAATTTGACTGAAAAATCAAGCTGATTATTAAAACAGTGTTCCTTATATTTAGGCCAGAAAGAAAGAGATAACAGAGAAAAATGACCCTTGTTTAACACAGTGTTACTTTATCAAGTTCACAGAGCATTAATAAGGGAATATAATGATTTCTCAAACATATTCTACAAGCAAATATTAAAAGTCCACACCCATCCTGAGAACGGCTGCAATTAACATATAGAGCAGCCTTCGTCTAACATCATACGTGGCTTACACAACACCAAATCCTGCTTATGCATCAATAAAGCCATGAATGCACAGCTCTGGGAATGGTGTTGATTAAGTTCTACATGGGAATCAGTAGAGGGAACACATAACACTGTGGCTTTTTGAGTTCTAACAAATAATGGAAATGGCATCTTTTTTTCCCCCTTGCAGTGGAGTAATGGAACAGCAGATAAACTGTGCAAAACCACAGCTAAATATTTAGAACCCACATGGAAAAAGTCCTTTGAACAAATCAAGTTATTTCACTTACAGGCTGGGAAGGAAAAGAGAGACAGAAGGTTTGTCACTGTTATTCCTGTTTTTAAATGCATTCAGGATGCTCAGACACTATGCTCATAGGGGCTACATAAGCACCAAAAGAAACAAGGGTAGGATTTTTTTCCATGAGGCTCTTGTATCTTTAGAGTGGTGATCAGGTCTTCAGCCTTTAGCAGCACCTTTTTCAATGCAAACATCTGGAAATGTCTCAAAACCATTTCGAAAATCAATGGAAATACTGCAATATAAAACTTGGCCTTCAGGCCATCTGGAGATATGATGGGTATTTGGAATTCCCAAGGATTTCCTCCAAGATGACTGTGTTCACTATCTGCTCCTTGCCCACCATCACACAGTTAATGTTTTTCATTTAAAGAATGTCCAAAGAAGTTTCTCTGATATTAAAGTATAAAATAAAGGCTGACAAGTAAAAGTACTAGAAGTTTTGAAATATGTTTGAATTCACTAAGTAACTGTGTTATTTACTATTCTGTACCTCACTTTTCCCACCTTTAAAAGATTTTCTTGTTAAAAGACATTTACTTATCTAGAAGGATTACTAGGAGGTTAATGAATATTTTTAAAATGTTTAAAGAAGTCTAAAGAAAACCATGTGATTTGAAACACAAAATAAAAGGGGAAATGAGAAACATATAGAGAAGGAATTGAAGGTTATCTCTATACAACAGGACAGAGACTGGCAACACAGTATATATACACAGATCCTGGATCCTCAAACCTCTATTCTTCATTCTGCTTTTAAGCAAAACCTCATAGATGAAGTCCACCTATAGTAAGAATGAGCACTTTAGTTTCCCTGTCGATTTCATACTGATCAAGCCAATTCTGTAGGAAATTTAGTGTCCCCCTCCTTAGAAGAAAGAAAACCTGCTTCTCACAGTTCTCAGGAGTTAAAGCAATAATCCAAATCATAAAGGAAAAAAAAAAAAAAAAGGAAAAAAAACTGAGAAAGAAGCAAAGATAAATCAACTCAGACATAAATGAAGACAAATCTTCTCAGTTCAGAGACTGGAAGGGCTGGACAGACTGTCTTCATGCCTCAATGACAAGTCTGTTAACCAGTGAATGTATACTCAAGGTTGCAGCTGAAAAATCATAAAATCTTTCCTAAATATTAACTCGTTTACATTTCACAGTCCACCAATAAGATTTAACCAGTACATTGTCCAGAACAACTTTCATTGCTGACTACCTCCAGTCACACCTCACTGCAAATGCCTCTGTGGTGAGGCAAGACACCTTGAATTGAAGTCTTCATCTGTTTTGGATCCAACCTACTGTCTAGAACACATGTCAAATTTCTGCAAAAGATGAGGAACAAAAATTAAAAAAAAGAAGCCCATTTTAAAGGTACTTGCTGCTGCAGCTGAAAGCAGCTTTACTCAGAAATGAAATCTGAGACAGTCCCACCACTTTGCATTTCAGTATCTTTCACTGCATGGTCTTTTTTACTCTCTTAGCTAAGTGAGCTTTTAAACAACATTTGGAATAGTATCACTGATCCTGTTTCATGCCCAGATATGTTCAGACAGAATGTACAGCAAGTTAGCTTTTTTTTGAGGTTTATATAAAACACCACAGAGTAATGCTGGGGTGAGGATTCAGAAGCCCTGCCTCCCACCCTGGCACCGCTGTGTACACCACTAGCCAGCCACCATTCAGGGCTCCAGTGCTAGCTTAGCTTGTCTGGCCCCGTAATAATGAAAGGAAGAAAGGATTTTTCACTAGGAATTTGGAGTATTTTCTCATTATAACCAACCAGCATGACCAGAAAAAAAGAGCCCTGATGCAATCCGTGGGCCTAGTTCTCACTCCCCTGCTGGCAGAGCCTGAAAAGACTGCTGGGGCCACAAGCCCCACTCCTCAAGAGGGGAGGGAGAGTGTGCAAAACCAGATCCTGTCCATCAGGTCTTGTATCCTGCCTTCAGCACTGCCCAGAGCTTCACGGTTCAGGGAAAAGCAAACAAACAAACAAAAAATGCCCCCTGCTTCCCCCTTCCAGCACTCGTGGCCTGTGGTGCAGTAACCAAGGAAGCAGCTTGTCCCATTACTGGCAGCCAGCCTTTCAAGCAGATGGAAATCAGGCAATGATAAACTCCAGCAAAGATCCACCTCCAATACTGTTCTTCAGACCAAAACCTAGAAAATAGGGCAGAATGGGCAGGAATTGGTATCTTTAGGGCCCTCCTGGCTGGAAACAAGAGCAGCTGAGAGTGTGATGTGGGGGGAAAATAGCAGCCTAGGGGAGGTTAGCACACAGACGGATAGCGTGTTTTTCCAATGGCGCTTCAGCAGTGTGCCCAGGGTATTGATTACTGCCCACCACAAAAGCAAGTCCTCGAAGGGGGATTTTCTTCTTTCCTTTCATAGTTACCCTCGACACTACAGCAGCAGCTGAGGGGCCTTCTCCTCGAGAAGGCATAGCAGGAAGAATCGCACAAGGTCAGGCAGCAAGGCCAGAGGCCGGAGGGCAGGAAAGGTCAGCACTAGGCAGGCACAACATGGAGCTGCCAGAACAGGCAGAAGGTCTGTTTCTGGGTCCTGCAAGCTCTGCTGCCAGAAACTTAAGACGCACTTTGGGAGACCCAGGGACGAGGCTCATGGAAACCAGCAGTAACAGACAGCTGACAGTGGCGTCTGTCCTGGGAATGGGAGCAGGAGCAGGGGGAGGAAAGGCCTCCACACTTTGTCCCTGCTCACACAACTGTGTGTTGTTCTGCTTGCAACAGTGCAGCCTCAATGTGCTTGGGGTTTCTTGTGCATTGAGAATCTGTGCCCAGATAGAGAGAGGAGGTGCCAGCTGAGGCAGTGCAAGGGAAGTGAGAATGCTGTCAAGGTTTTGCTCACTGCAATGCATGTGTGCACTTTTTACAATACAGATGAAAGAAAAAATGCAAAGCCACAACACAAAGTTGCACCAGGCCATTGGAAGTCCTGAGCCGTGTGTTCTGCTCTGAAATGGACTTACTTGGCTTAATTCCTCTTTCACACACAGTCACAAGTCAGAGCAGATCTCCCGCTGTTGGAGTCACACCCCTGCACAACAGCTGCAAGAGATAACCAGACCTGCTGTGTGACTCCGCGTCTCGTGTCTTACCTACTAGTGTCCCTGTAACAGGGATAAAGGCCACCATGCATGTCAACTCAGGCTGAAGGGGCACTTCTGGCATTCCTTCAGGTTTTTCGTGACCCTGAGAAGGTGCTGGAGGGGGGATAGAGTGGTTTGTACCACCCCATACACAAACCAAGACAGGAATCACCTACACTTTCCTTTCTGCTCTAGTCTGACGTGTGGTACTTTCTCCTCTCTGCCACTGGATTTTATCTTCCCTTTTCACTTAAACACAAATAACTGGAATTGAATTTTTCCTGCCTGTGATTACATAAGGTTGCTATGGATAAGCACTTAGTAGGTTCATTCTCCCTCTCCCCTGCCACCTATTCCTTCCATCAGGTTCTTTGTTCGGCCTTGTCATCACCATGACATACAGTCCGCTTTCCACAATATGTGAAACTTTGGTCACAGCAACACTAAAGGCCTTCCTAACAGCTCCTACACAAGCCCATCATTGCTAGTAACAGAGTGGAGACAGTGAAGGCAGAAAGCCTTTTAGCTGAGAACCATGTTTGATCTGCCCAGTAGGAGAGGCCAGGCAGACAATAACACAGGCTTCTTGTACCCAATCATGCCAATAGTCTGTTTCCTGCAAAAGTCAACTCATTCAGAAGAAAACAAAAAACGTTAGCGTACCTAGACAGTTGTACAGCAGAGTAGACAGAAATATTCCTCTCTTTCCTTCCCTGAGAGGGAAGCCAAAGATACACTGTTACATTAAGATTTTTTCTGCCCTAAATTTGAGCCTCCTTTTTTTTTTGCCATCTGATTTCATTTATCTCACCATGGTTTCTGGCTAGTAGCAGAAACAAGAATTTAATTTCAATATGATATCTGGATCTGGAACAAAACTTTCTTAGAACACAGGAATGTTTGATTTTGTGTGTGTTTTGATTTAACCCATTATTTTGTTGCATGAATCAAATCAGAAATCAGAATACATGTCTGACAGTCCCAAAAGTTAGAGCTCTGAATCCATTGCTTCATCTTTAGCAGAAAGAGAAACAGAAACCAAATAAAAATTAGGAAAAGGGAATAAAAATTAAATTTACAAAACACTTTTCTGAGGGCAACTGTTAAATTTCACAAGAACGTGCTACCTGCAGTTTTGGAATATCACCTTTCCACTTAAAATATTACAAGTCCTGATTATAGGAGTGCTAATTTCCAGGATGCAAAGCTGGGACACAACAACTTTATTCCCAATACTGCCAAGGATACTGGGATTTTTCCTTATAATTTTTATCATCCAAAGAGAGAGAAATTCTCCTTTTCCCTGAAATTAACTCTTTGTCTCTTACAGGGAAGCCCCGAGAAGCAAGTTGCCTGCCCAGAACTCAGAGGCTGCACAGACTGAAAGAGGAAAACATGAAGCACTACCTTTTCCTTGGAATGGGCACAGGCACGGTTTATTTTGGGCATGGGTCACTTAGGATTTGAAGATTGTTGCTGGCATGTATTTAACTGACATGCTTTTTAATTACTTCTCTGCATGATGGATGAGGTATTTTGTTGAAATGAGGTCACTGTGTTTTACCTTTTCCTCACATGCTGGGACTATTTGCTGTGTCGAAAAATAAATTCACATCCTCTGAGCTGCGTCCTGACACCATAAAGCAAAGCCAATTTTGGCTTTCTCCACTTGGCAATAGTAAAAGCTGGGAGCCTTTAGGTGTAGGCTGCAATGGTGCACAGACTGCCCTCCACTGTGCAGGCACCTCTCCCAGGCCAGAGAGGACACTGGGCAACTATGGCCTTGAAGGTGTAGGGTAATAATGTGCCTCACCAGGACCCACCTCTCACACAGCCATCCCACACTGAAGGGTAAGAGGGATCCTGAGCTCACCTCTCCTGTGCAATTTCAGGGAGAGGCAAGGGCTCTGGACCTCTGCCTCTTGGCAGCACCACAAGATAAGCCTGCCACCTTAGTAATTTCTGCCATTCCATCCACCCTCCATGGAATAGCTCTTGGATGTGTGCTCTAAGCTGCACTTCTTGATCTCCTCTTTCTTTTCAGTTCTCCTCATCCTCTGCACAAATAACTCTAGTCTTTCAACAGCAGTCCAAGTAAAACTAAGAATTTCAAGAGAGGGTGGACACTGCTGATATGTACCTAGCCCAAAATATATCTGCCAAACTCTAGAGCCCTGAGCCAGCTGGAATGGGCAAGCTGGAGAGGGAAAGAGTCCTATGCCAATGCACTGCTCAAATTTGACTCAAGAGAAAAAAGCCTTTAATGTGACAACACAGCAGGGCATCACTTCCCATTTCCACACAATCAGTGTTTCTGGACAGCTTTGATCAGTATTCTGGCTGTAATGTGTAACGTTCAGTGTATGGTGACTTCAGTCACTCAGCTTCCCAAGCCAGCCCTGGAAGAAAAATAAAAAACAGATACATCTATTTGCTCCTTCCCCCAGTATGAACTTGACAGTCATTTATGGCCTCCCCCAAAGATGGGCTGATCTCTTGTCCCTGACCTTTGCTGTAAACTCCAGCATTGTCATTATCTCCATTAGAGCCTCCCGAGTCTGTTCTATTGCCCTCTGAGCCTGGCACTGGCTAAGGACACACCAAACAGCACTAAGTAAGGGGCTCTGTTTACATGGCAGAGACCCAACAACTCACCAAGCCCCTTAAAAGCCATGCAAAGACATTTGAAGAAAGCAGGACTGCTGCAGTAACAACACTGTTTGTTCTGACCACTAACCTCTCTGGCTCCGCAATAGCAACATGGTGAAGACATTTGATAAAAAAGCGGGACTTCAATAAAATAACTCCTGTGCTTGCCAAGCACTAATCTCAGTCCCTTTGGAAGGCTCTCCTTAGAGTCCATGGTCATATGCTGACATGTAGGGTGTTCCACAGCTGGGCGCTCTCTGTGCCTTGTCCTTGTGCTATCCAGTCCTTTGCTTTTTGGGAATTAGAGTCTGGAGAGGTCAGAAGCTCCAATCACATCAAATCAAGCTGTGGCAGACAGCCCTAAATTATTAATGTCTTTAAATACAAAGTGCACTTGGGAACGAATTCAGCCTCCAGCACACAGGCTGTGCATCAACATGGTCCCAGAGGAGTCATAGAAAAAAAGCTCACTAAGGACTGTGAAGCAGCAGTTCTGTTTGCACTGACATATTTGTCTCTCCAATGGACAGAGGATACACATAGTCATGAATCACTGTTTTTGTAAGCATGTCCACTCTCCTCTTGCTGTTTCAGCCACTCCTTGTCCCTGAGAGACACATCAGTCCGAACCAAAAGCTCCAATTTATTAACATTCAAGAAGATAGTCTTGCAACCTGTGAGAAGACTGGGAGATAACATTTCAGTTATATGGCAAGAGAATCATACCTCCACATCTACAATTTTGCTTGAGTAAGGACTCCGATTCTGTCACTGGAAAGACTACAATTCATTAACATAGCACTGCTATGCACAGTTTGATATTTATCTTTAACCACATCCCTTTAAAACTAACCTTACTGGCAGCTTACTTCTGTAAGCTTCCATTTTTTTATTGATTTAGTTTCATACCCCTGTGACTGCAGTGGCTCCTTCCTCTGGCTCCTCTGGCTACAGACCATTGCCACAACGGGCCTGCAGATAATAACTCTGCCTGAGATGCTGTGTTTACTAACAGTTTGCTGTTTTCATGCAGCTTTAATTTTGTTTCAAGAGGAACTGATGCTGATTTTTGCTCCTGTTTCAACATTTGGCAGATGCATGAAATTCCGCATATTGTAGGCAACGGCAAGAAAGCTTTAACTTCAACTGTTTAGGATGTACATGCACAAACAACACAATCAAAGTGCATGCTTTTCCTGTTTACCTCCTCCACACCTCAATTTTTCTGTTCACTTTCTCTACTCTTCTGGGAACGTATCTCTTTCATTTCTGCTCATCTCTCTCCCACACCCATAGGCATGCACTGATTTGTTATTGCTAAGTCACTTGCGATTACAGGTCTGGATAGCTAGTTAATTGCAGGGTTGTCCCTTGGCTGTTTGCTGTTTTGTTACTACAGTACTAAAGTCTCATTCCTCCAGTTTGCTCTCTCTCACCCACACACACCCCCACCCCCACCCCCAGGAACCACCACAAAATATTTATTTTGAAATGGCAAACACAAAAATTGACTCGGGGTTTGCAAACAATTTAAAATGGAATGCGGGAAAAGGGGGTTACAGGTCCTGTAAATGCAGCCTCCTTGCCCCGCCTGAGTTCTCTGAATGTTTGCCATTTTTTTGTGGTGCTGGCATATAAAGCTTCAAGTGCCACAAAAGGTGCACGTCCATTTGCTTTGCTTGGCTGCAGAAACTCAGGCACAGCATAATCATCTGCAAAGCTGTTAGCTGGAGCTAGGGAAAACCACTGGTCCCTTTTGGCTATACAGACTTTGACAATAGCTGTTAGATTTGGCTCTCTGAGCAACAGGCAACAAACATGAAGAACTGAAAACCTCTAAAAATTATTACTGATGTATTTACACTTATCAAATATAACAGCAAACCCCTCCCCTGAAATGTATTTCAGGCCCCTTTCAAAAAATAAGGAATTTCAAAAGCAAACCTACACCTACCCTCGCAGCAGACAGAATTTCCGTTCTATTTCGAAAAGTCCTGTGTATACCCCTATTGCATTCCTGTTCTTCTCCCTCCCACAAAAAAAAAATAAGGCAAACTTCTGGGCATAGCTTAAAAGCCACAAAACTTCCTCCATGTGTGTATTCTCCAGCTCCACTGCAGATATTTGGAGTTACATAAAACTAGGCAGTTAGTGCTTTTGGCAGCTGAAAAATTACAAAGTTCAGGGACTGAGGAGGGCGTAGGCCAAGCTGAAGTTTTCCAGAGAGCCATACCAGATGGTGCCGAGTTAAAACGCTTCTCTTTCGGCTCAGGAAGGTGGAGTTAGAAGCTCGGAACCTTAAAAAAAATTCAGGGAATATTCTCCATTCCCTGTTCTCTGTGAACAGTGGTATTGGCAGTGCTGGTTATCAAGCATGACTTGGACCTTAAAAAGCAATGAATGTGCCTTTTTGCATGTGGTGATGGAATGCCTTTACAGTGACATGGCAGAGAGTGACTGATGCAGTTAACCCATATTAGCCAGAGCTGTGCAAACCCTCTCCCTTCTGAACCAGCAGCATGTTTCCATTTCCACCTGGACAGTTGATGCATAAGGACGAGATCAAAGTGCGTCATGTAATAAACTGCAAACTACCAAACATGCTCCAAGTCAGCACAGATACACTAGAATATGGTTTTGTTTTAGAACATCTGTTTACTGGGATGATGCTAAATTCAACTGTTAAATTTAAATTATGTCTGAAAACAGCCAGCTCCACGGATTTGGACTTGAAACTATGAAGGTAGAAGAGGCATCCTTCTTATCTACTCTGAGTGCTAAATAGTGTGTGTGTGTTAGCACGTTTTGTAAGATGTTGGAATTTTTCAGTGTCAGTAGTCCCAACTGTGTTTTAAAACATTCTGCCTAGTCAGACTTAATTTTCTACCTCTGGACAAGGTTTGAAAACATGCTTTTAACTGTGACTAGCTGTGATCACACACTAAGGGTAAAAGCCTTTAACCATGTGTTCGTTAATAAAGAGCGCTATATTGTGTCCAGTCCTACAGCATACACTGCAAGAAAAGACATTTGCAAGCTAAAATGAAGTCCAGTGGAATGACCCTAAAATGGTTAGGGGCTGGCATGTAAGAGAGGCTATGAGAGCTCAAATTCTTCAGCCTAGAGAAGGCTAAGGCAGGAGACTCTGATTAAGAAAAAATAACTTTTTTATTTTAATGAAAATGTTGATAAAGAAGCCAAATTTAGATGCTATGCAGAAGATAATTTGTCCACTAGGATCTGGAACTACTTACTTCACATGAGTAAAAACCAGTCATTTGATTTTTGATTCTTTTAACTATTTGATATGGAAACCAGCCCAAATGGCCTAGAGAGGAGACATATGACACACTACCAACTACTATAAGAAACTGATTCATAGTATTAAGAATGGAAATTGTTTTAAAGACTGAAATTTTCTGCCCAGTGTCATCAGTTCTCAGTGAAATAGGCATGGCAAGGTCAACTCTGTTTACCTATTTACTATGAATACAGCAGACAAACTTCTCTAAATCAGTCAGCTAACTAAATAAAGTAACTACTTATGTGCAATGTGGTCTCGGTCAAGTCACTCAAAAGCTTACCACTTAAGATTATGGTTCTACAGCAGTCTAAATTAAACTAACAGTTGGCTTATGTGGTCCAGCTCTGGCTATGCACTCCCGTTTCTCCCTTACACCCAACACATTGCTCGTTACACCATTCAACAAGCTGTTTCCCGATCTAGGTCAACATAAAGCTCACCTAACAAAAATTAACACAGTCTTTTGAACAAACCAGGATCACAATAATAGCTAAAGCTATAGGTAAGAAATAACATTTTACTTCAATTTCTCATTTAATTTTAGACAGCTGCAATTTTCTTCAGATTTGGGAGTTGCGGAGATTGGGAAGTTTTGGAAAATTTGATAAAGTGCTCATTCCTATATGCAAAATAAAATTTCAACATGCTTTCTCTGTTATTGTCAGTTCATATTTCTTAGGAAAAAGTTAAAGTGAAAATTAATGAAATTCAGTGAATGCTTGCTGAAAACATAGGCATACCATGGCAATACTTGGAATGGAAGGCAGAAAGCATTTCGCATAGTTTTTATATCATAGAGAACATTATGTAATTTGTTACTTAGATGTCACTAGGCTACACTAAAAAAAAAAAAAGAAAGATAGACCAGGCATACAAAAAAAAATTAGGAAAAAGCCCTTTTTTTCCATCCTTTTAGTATAGCTTGTAGGATCCAGGGTTCTGACCCTGTTAAGACCCTCAGTCTGGCAAGCAACTATTGCAAGCCATAGTTGCACCAAAGCTCTCTCCCTCTGTGCTGGAGCCTCCTTGCAGACTACAGTGATCTGCACAAGACAATTTTTTCCTCTCTGTCTGGGATCTGGCAATGACCCCCTGCAACTTAACTGCTCTCCCCATCAGCATTTTCTCCAGGCCGTGCACTGACCTGGTAAATGCTTCTAGCTGCAAGGAGATGAAAAGAAGGTAAGGAAAAAATGGGGGGAAAAAAAACCCCAGCCCTGCAGATGAAAGTCTGAGGCAGTGTTTTCCTTTCCAAAGTACTGCTACATTCCCATAAGCTTGTGGTTTCCTGCATTCTGTTAGAGGGCTTTTTTTCTTTTTTCTTTTTTTAAATCCTTCTGGTGATATCTGAAGAGGGAAAATATCCAGCACTAACAGGAGGTCTTTTGTTCTATTCGTTTCTAAGTGGACTTTAACCCAGTTACTACAGAGTGAGTCACTGTAGAAACAAATAAAATAAAAGCTCTCTGTTTTGTCCCTCTGGACAGGTCAGGGACATGTGAAGTTCTATTCTCCCTCTTCTGCTTTTTGGAAGCAGTACTAGACCTGGCATTGCACTGCAATAATAATGAACATAGTTTATGGCTGTTCTTTTTTATATGTCCTGGCAACCCCTGCAGAGCTGATATTCCAATAGAGCCAGCATTTCATTAACAAAGTAAATGCACAGGGGTGTATCTTTGGGTAATGAGATGAAATTAAACCAGAGAAAGGCTGGCTACTGGCAACCAGTAAGATGTAAGTGTGACACATACAGGTGAATACCTGAGTTATTTTGGTACCTTGTCAGATCTCAAATATTTTAGTGACCCACAGCAAATAACTGCTTGTCACTGAATATGACTGTAAGATTCTCTTACTATCAGGTTGAATTTTAGGCTGAATCTGATGGTTGAATTTTGGTCATTTGTTGCAGTTCTGATTGCTATGACAATTTATACCCTGTCACCATACATCAGTTTAAGGACAAATCATTATGTATTTAGATCTCAACCACCTAAATTAAAACCTCTAAAAGAAAAGAAAAAAAAAAAAGCATCCTATGCATAGGCCTGTGATTCCCTGGGCTTACCGATCTCTGGGGGCTCTGGAAAGTCTGTGCACAAGATTGCTCCTCCTCTTTCCCCCCTTCTCTCATCAGCCCACTTTCACTGAAAACCTTTTTAACTCTTTAGTGTCCCCTTATTTCTGAGCTCTGAGCACTGGCAAAACAGGTGCCTGTTGTGGCTGGCAAATGCAGAACCTGGCTATACGCTTGCTTTTGCCCCTCTTTTGTGCCCTCCCCTACAGCTGCTTACTCAGTTCCTTTTTTAAAGCCATTGTACTGTTTTCCAACAGCCTTCTTCCTGGTCCAGGGTACTCCAATTTGTTTTTAAAGTGAGGAAGTTTAATTCTGGGAACAAGTTAATAGGAGGAAGAAGTAGTAGTAGGAAGTACTTAGTAGAAATACATTTTTCAGCAGGGGAATGGGTATTCGTGTAAAGCTAGGACAGTGACAAACAGCAACACTTAGGAGAGAGGATTTTGTACAAGAACATGACCATGCCGTGCTGCATAGAGAACTAAATACAGGCAAAGCCAAAACTGTTCTGGGCAGTGGGTGTGAGTCAGCAGGAGTTTCGCATGTGGCTAGTATTGTGCTGGGCGTGGGAGGAGAGAAAGCACAGAGCCAGAGGACTATACTGATACCAGAGCCGGTGTGCAGAGTCAGGACTGAGCTCAGCACCATGCCAGGCTTCCTGCTGCTCCCCTTTCTCTCTTCTATTTCCCAGCAAAATTGTCATCCTACAGCTACAGCACTCTGGGATTGTGTGCCTGGCACAAGTGCCAAATGTTCCCACACCTGCTCAGAGATGTGTGGAAATACTGTCCTAGTTGCTGAGGTTTGCTGGAGAAGTATTTTCATCATGCCTCCTTCTCCTGTTTCCATTTCTTGTGCCAGTCTTAATGTTCCTCAACTCTGAAACAGCCCAGAAACAGTTGGTCAGCCCCTTATGCTGTGCCAGAGCAGAGCTTCTTTTAGCCTTTTACTCTTAGTAAAACAGTAAAATGCACATCAAATGAAAAGTGAGTATGAACTGTCAGGTTACTGATTTCTTAACACACTGTATTCTGTCTGCAAGAACCTATCGGTCTACACAACATGCAGCAGGAGTTCAGCAAAGGCTTTGTGATCTTGGTGCTACTTAGCATCATTATTCTCACCTAACTTATCCTTTGATTTATTTTGCAACAGGCATAAGAGACCAAAATATGGTCCAGGTTTAGCATAATTTTGGAGAACAGGTGTCTGCATTACTCTTTCCTTGTTATAATAGCAGCAAGGGAAACACAGATAGATTCTTCCCTTACCTTGTTCCTTGCTACTACAATATTAGGGTTTCACTGGGATGGTCCTCACATCACTTGGGCCAAGAGAAAAAAATGCAAAAGAAATTCTATCCCAACTAGAGACCTGGAGGGGTTTCAGAGTCTGTCAAGAGCCAGTAAAGCAGCAAAACATTCTGAAGTGCAGATGGCAGATTCTTTGGAACAGTTTCCAAGCAAATTTATGTTCATTTCTTGGCTAAATACAACTTGAAACAGAAATCAGAATGGTGAACATGGAGAGGAATTTGCGATCAGCAGAAGTAAAACATCTGTTTTACCGGAGACAACTGAACTCCAGATGTTGTCAAAATCACATAATTCTAGAAGTGCCAACCTCTTTGTGGGTTGCTCTGTGAAAGGTCATGTCACTGAACTCTTGGTGACTGAATGGCTTTTGTACTGGAAAATCCACTCCCAGATGTGTGGTGCATGCTGGAGCTTGATGCAATTTGCTTTGCTATCTCAGGCAGAGGGAAAAAAAGAGATCACAAGGAGACACCCTACTTTAGAGAGTAAGCTGGTATCATAGATGCTGCACGAGCTGTGCTTGTTCTCATTCCTCCTGAAACGTGTTGAACATGTTCACTACTACAGAATGTTGCCTCAAGTTGTCAGTAAGATAATCAAATACCTTTACCTCAGCCTGATTGGTTTACAGGAATGGCACTCATCAATATAAGTACGGGTTACAAACTGGAGTCAATGCTGAAACAGTCTTTATGTTCCTCTGAAGGACATCATACTACTGAGATAAGTACTAATCTAAGTTCTTGCTAGAGCATTCCATGCCAGCAAATAGCATAGACAAAAGGAAAACATTTGAAACTCCTTTCAGTACAGAGCTCTTTTCCAGTTCTGAGCAGTAACAACTGGGCTCCTTAGCTGTACTATCAATTCTTTTGCCTCTTAACCATTGAGTCTCTGAAACAATAAAATGATGACCACCAATTGTAGAAGCACTGTAACGCTCACATCACGTGTCATCTGTTTCCCTTCTCTGTTTCACACACAGAGCCTGTAGGCTGTGTTTGTGCATGTGACAGAGGGAGGAGAAATAAATGACACATGATTCAAGGGTTACAGTAAGACTATGTGCATCTGCTTCGGGACACAACAGCATGGCCTAAATGAGTGCAGTGTGTTTGTATGACATGGAGGCACATGACTAAGCACACCACTGGGCAGCTCTGTAAAGAGGTCAGTGGAACTGATTTTCTTTTGTAAAAGCTGTTCTCCCTGACAGAATTTTCCTTTTCTATCACAACTCCACTATTGCTTTGGAACATGAGAAGATTCTCAGTGAGATCTGTTTTCTTAACACTGTAGATACTAGGAAAGCTTAAGAATTTTCTGTGTATCATTTTATGCAGAGTCAAAATGTGCAGCAGTGACATGCAGCACATTAGATATAAACTTGATCAGAAAATGGGTTTAAGCAATAGAATATAACTTGCATCCATCTGCCATTCAAGAAGGGATGCACAAAAGACCCTGTCACTTAATTCAGTAGGGTGATCAGTGGGTCTGCCTGGGAATGTACTTATTTACAAAAGGGCACATTATGGCTTTAGAGATTGTTGGAGTGAAGCAGGCTTAAATGTGAGTGAGCATATGAACCGTTCTATTTTATAACTTTTAAGTTGCTCTTTCTGAGGTACTCCACCCTCCAGTGACCTTTTGCTCAGAAATTAACCTAATCCACATACTAACTGAACTTCCCTGCTTCATCACTATCACCAACAGCTTCCTGCATATTTGTGTTGAGCAGAAAACTTCAGTTACTCATCTATTTTTATAATTACTGAAGTCAGTTTATGATGAGTTTTACCAGTTGCTTACAGCAGGTTGCATTGCTTACATTTACTAGGTAGGATGGTCAGGTATGAGCTTTAAAAAGATTTTGCATCAACAAACAAATAATAAAAAAGTGCAGAAAGTAATTTGAGCAGAGGACTTAATTTCTGCTAAGACCTTTGACAGTAGATTCATTGGCTTCCAGCTGATGAGACAGACTTTCAGCTCCTTGCTGGCTTTATTCTCTCGTGATCTGAAGGCATTTGGATAGTGCATTTTAAACCAATTGGTTGTTTTCTCAGAGTCTACATAGAGGTCGGGGAGAAAGCAGAATATCTTTCTTGCTAATGTTAGCCAGACAATGGCAGCTTAACTGTAAAGCTCCCTAAAAGAGAATAAGCCTATTGTGTTCCCAGTGTGTTTCCCACATTTCAAAGGCCACTAAGTAGCACCAGCATCTTTGCCTCTGGGTTACTGAGAAGACAGACTCTTATGCTTATTAAATGATGGCTTTCCCTAATGATTTGAAACAAAAAAGGCACACACATACAAAACCAGAGATGTGCACATTTAAGGCTTCTCCTGCCACAAGGTCAAACACATGAAAAGACACACAAAAAAGTTTGGCCCCAAGATACCAGAGTAGACCCACTTCCCCATCTCTCCCACACTGGCCCTTACTCTATTTTCCGCTGCAAGAGTCCCCTGTTCCTGCACAATTAAGCGCAGCACCAATGGCATTTCTGCTGCCGCTCCTTCCACTTGGCTTCACTGCTGAGAAAGGAGTTTTTTCAGCAGGGAGGTGGGCACTGCTGCCTGAATAGTCTCTGAAGCATTCATTATCTCCCACCTAATTACATAGCCAGCATAGTGGTGGTGTTGTGGGAACATTGCATCACATTAATCAGCAAGGGGATGTGCCAAGATGAAAGGGTCCCCTTGTGTCTGCTCTCTGCTGTGGAAAATGGGCAGGAGGGTGGGGGAAAGAGCAGGGTATTTATCAAGTGGCAAGTAGGGAAGGCACAGCGGGTGCACCCCAGCTTGGCCTGGCCAAGTCACCATCTTCCCAGGTCAGTGCTTTTGCAGCAAATACACTTTCTGTGCTCATGCATGGTGATGGATCAATAGCTTCAGAGGCTGAAATCCTTCACCACAGCACAGGTATGAGCACGAGCTGTAAGGCAACACACCACTCAGTTGCTCCAGGAGGGAGTGGGAGCTGATCCTCCATAGCCTGTCCTGCCCTCAGCCTGTTCTGATCAGAAATAAGACCACCTGTTTGAAGAGACTCGGATTTAGCTGCAACCTGGCCACAAAGCTTCGCAGAAAGTCACTCTCCCTTGAAACATCCTCCACTCATGCTCTCCTCCGAGTTAAACAGTAGCTGTGACGGGCCTCCTGAATCAAGTCAAGCTAGTACACAAAAGCAAAAGTTTCATTTCCCAAAGCCTGCTGGTGAGAACCCCAGTTCACCCGCACAGTATAATTTTTAAATGGACTCTTGAAATCTGAGAAGAGATCTCATTTCCTCCTATCTTTGTCCCACTTGCAGGACATTTGAAAGGCTTTGTAAGGCTTTGCATAGATGCTCCTCTGTGTGTTGGGGCTGGGGGAGGGTTGAGGCATCCACACTGTAGTTGTTTGGCACTCTGCAAAATACTGGGTCAGACTGGAATACAAAATGACAGTCTTTGGCCGAGCTGCTTACTGCTGTGAGATGCAATAGCAGTGCTCTGGAGAGAATAAGGAAAAGTAACAGAAAAATGAAGACATTACAAATGCAGTTCTTTGCATTGGTTAGCCTCTCCCATTCAATTTTGTTTCAGTCAGTTCACATCAGACCTCTTTAAAATCCTCCAAGGACAAGCAGCAGCTCATGCTCAACCTCTCTTCCCATTTGGCTTCCTGCAGGCCTTCTGTCCCTCACAGCTTTTCTGCACTTGAACTGTTCTGCAGGTGGAATTGTCTTGCCTCCAAACCCCACTGTTTTTGCAATGCATGTGGCTCATTAATGCCGGCTATTAAAGCCACTTTGGAAGCAGATTTACTGAGATGCAGATAAGTTTATCTGCCACAAACTAGGTGTGAATGCCAGTTATTCCTGCAGTGACTGTTGCCAAGTCCTCCCACTAGTATCCCATGCTGGTTTGGGACAATTGGGGCAGCCTGCTTATCTGTGTGCCACCTGTTGTGCTGGAGTCACCCTGACCCAGTGCCACCTTTCTATTCAAATACTGTTGCCCAGTCATGTGGTGCTCTTTGGGTTTCAGCACACAGGGAGCATCGCTTACGTGATGCTGGACAGTCCTATACTAACAGGCTTGACTTCATTGCCCTCTGGTGAGAGGAGTATATACAACAGGGTCTATCCTTTTTTTTTTTTTTTTTTT
>VXAY01001702.1:2711607-2789829 GCA_013399855.1 Oxyruncus cristatus
TTTTTTAGGGGAGACCAAATGGGACCTGCCTAGTTACAAGCAGCAATCAGACTGAGGAAGGGAAAACTTCCAGTTGACCTCGTTGCATATAACATAAACTGAGTGTATGGAGCAGGAAAGAACATTTATTATAGCTCAGCTCCAGATATCATCTCTCCATCTTGGACTTTTAATGGCTACAGTGTTGCTCTGGTTTGTTTACCTCCACTTCTTGATCTTTGGGCACAAGAAGAAAGAATGTTGACAGTGATACACAGCATGTTTAAATCCAGCATAGGGACTGCGTGGCTAAGCAGCTCTCTTAGTCCCACTGTCACAACCCCTGTTTCATTTCCACTCTTGTTCCAGTGCTCGAGATCCACATTAGAAAAGACCATCTCAGCTTAGCTTCCATATCTACCAGGTCTTAATAGAATCCTTTCTCTGCCACTTGGGTATAACATCCTTTAAACAATTTAACTTAAAGAGCTGTATATGCACTTTCTAGCTCCTCTCCTCTGCTGTGTCTTTGGCTGACAAACCTATCCTGAAGACAGGACCCTTGGTACTTTATTAACCTTTCCCTCAAGTCACCAGGACAGTGGTGCTCTAGCCATCTCCTTCCCAACAGAAATTTCACAAGATTGAGAGCATTTTTCCAGGGACATACTCACTAAAGACTGATAAAACCCATGGGACTGGAATCCCAACCCCAAGACAAAGCACAGTTTTACTCCCAGTAGTATTAAGGTTACTATTTGAACAATAACTAGCTGTCTTTTTCATCTCACATTTGCCTGACAAAAGTGAGATACTAAACTTCGATCACTGCAATGTATGCTGTGCTAAAGCCAGCCAGTTTACCCAGTTTACACTGGAGGAAAAAAGCTTGAGAGATAAGATAGTGAAAAACTCTGGTCTCTACTGCACAAATAAAAAGACAGAAACACAAGGAAGATGTCCTACAGCATGATACAGGGGAGATAATGACAGAAAAATGCGTCAGACTTTGTAATTACTGCTAATGAGGTTAATCTAAGGGCAAGTAATCCTGTGGGAGAACATGGTGGGTCTGTTATCAAGGTCTTTTCTGAAATTCAGGAGTCTTCTGCAGCCCCTGACCCTAATGCCTCTCCCCTTCTGGGACACCAATGGCTCCCTAGCATAGAAATGTCTCCTTTTCTCCCAGAGCCACCCCAGTGTGTGCAATTGGAAATGCCTACCCCCACAAAGGCAGTGGTCTATCTCTGGTAAGTTGCACCCCAAGCAAAGAACAGGTTTGCCTCCTGCTTACACTAGCACCTGACCACGGGCATGAGCTTGCATGCGCACTGCACTTTGTTTTGGAAAGTGGCTTCTGACTTGTGTTTTACCACCACTGCCAGTTACTCCAGGACTTCATCTTTGTTTTGGCCTATGAATCAGGGCACTGGGAAGACCAAATGCAGATGTGGCAAATGAAGAGCTTTAGAAGAGGCCTAGGGTAAAAGTTGGTCTGGTTTCAATCTCTTCCACTTTTTTGGGCCCCTCTCACTGCCACATTTATGGTGGCTTATGCGGGACACTCCTGCAGCAACTTCTGTGTATTAAGAACTGTGCAAATCACAATGTTTCTTCCAGTTTTGGGAATGTAACTTTGAAAACCCCCTCCTTTTTTTTTTTTCCCTAGAGACAGTAGAAAGGTGATGGTACAAAACAACTACAGAAATTTCTTGTTTTGACACAAAATTTCATTGCTTCTGAAGAGGAAAACCAACACCACAAACATTCCCCCTTCCAGCAGAGGGAAGGACAACTGGGCAAGTGGCTGCTCCACACAAAGTTCTCCAGCCCTGAAATGAAGTATCTCCAAAGGTCTACACGCCACTGAGGCACATCTGCCAAGCCCACAACAAATCCCAACACAGTTAAGTTCTGTTTCACTGTTTCAACCACACTCTTCGTGTGACAGCTTTCTTTACAATCCCACAGTACCTCTTTTTCATCTGGAATCATCATCTCTGGCTTTTCTTTCTCCTTGTTTTGGCCTCTGGTTTCCAAAGGACTGTTAACAGAGAAACCTCTTTTCTCCCTTGTACCTATGTTTCTGTCAACCCTGCTTTACATATGCTACTACAAAAAATAAAATCGAACTTCAGCTGCATGAAAAAAGGACTCAAAGCATTTGACAGTAACTGCAGCCTATCTCTCACTGCTGCCAAAGGTGATTGGAATTTTAGTAACTGAATAGATAGACAAGATATGGGAGGTTATTTGATTTAGTATTTAGCTGTGCCATGTTTCTAAAATACTGTGCAGCTAAAAATGCTAAAGGTCACATGATATGTTTCTTTAGGTAAATGAAACAACTTTTTCTAAAGTGATTTGCTCATTCTAGGTGTAATTATCATATTTTTAAGACTTTGCTGCAAGTTCCCGTTTAAAGGAAACTCTTACCCAACAGCTCTGTGGTGATTTTAAGTAATTCCCCTCCCTTCACATGCCTACACTAACACCAACAGGGCTCACAAGGAAATCCCAACAGGCAGACTGTTATTCAGTCCATTTCTGCATTTCTAAGGCTCATCGACCTTTCTTTTGTCAGATAAAAGCTCCCCATCTCTTTAAGCCCTTCATTCTTGGAATAGTCCCACAGAAAAGTTGACATCCTTTGCAAGGAGAGTGAAAAGCAGCTTGTCTGCCCTTCCCAATAGGCCAGGCTGGAGTTGTTTTAGCCTGTTTAAATCTCTCTCCTATTTATATGCTAATGTTCTGGTATCAGCAGAAAGTATAAACAGTGTTGTTTACAGCTCCCAATGGTCTGTGAGCATCAAGAGGCCAGGAGAATACTGCAAAGGGGTGTATTTATTGACAATAAAAATGGCCACTTCTAAGACTACGAGAAACAAAATTGAACTGTAAAAATGCAGTGTCAGCCAACAATATAACCATACAAAACAGGACTGGCAAAAAGCCATTAGCCAGGGGGTCAGTCGTGGGCTCTGGAGAGCTACGAGATTTCATATTTAACATGGAGAGATCTGGGGAGACCTTCAGCATAGAGACCTCTGAGAAAAGAGAGTATCAAGTTCCTTGGCAAGGCAGCTTACATGCTCCATTTGCCATTATTGCAGATTTTTGTTAGTGGATAATGGCTCATAGCTTGGCTCATAGCTCTCCTGGATCCTGAGGTGAATTAAACTCTCCTAAGGAAAACAGCACAGTCTAAAGGAGCAAGCACAGGAATTCCTGCGTTCAGACCTGGTCCCTCCATTTTGTGGTGACTCTCTTTATCAGTAGAGCACTATGTCTTAAAAATAACAGTAACAGCAAAACCAGGCAGCAGTGAGGATGTATATCAAAGATGTTTGTGCAATGTCAAGCTCTCCGAACATTAGAGGACAGAGCTTGTCTCTTCTTTACATTAGTCAACAAAATGTTGACAACTGCAATGGCACTCCCTGTTCAAAACCAGGGAAATACCTGCTCACATCAGCAATGTACTATCTTCCAGTAAATAAATACCTAAAAGCCTTAAAAAAATTCCTCATTTTCCATAATGCCTGCTGTGTGCAATTTGCACACAAATGCAGTTACTGAGGAAAGATGCTGGACTGGTTGACCTCACAATCCCTACAGTATGGCTTTCTCCTGAAAGATGGAAAAAGATGGGGGCCATTAAACTACTCACATTCTCCTACAGTATACATGTTTAAGTTCTCACCAGGTGAGATTCAGCTCTCTACTTCCACAAGGGAAAATGCAGGAGACTTCAGTGGGGGCTCTTGTGAGTCCAGGCCACCCAGGCCAGCTGAGCTGCAACCAGTGCCTGCACTGACAATACTGCCCTCTGCTCTCTTCAGAACTGGGCTCCAGTGGCCAGATGACCTGTCTAGCTTGTCCCAGTGATCGGAAGCCACATCACACCCACCGGTACCACTGCCTCTCTTGCTGGGCAGTCTCTGACAAGGTATGAAGAAAGGACTGAGTCTTTTTCTTGCCCTCATAGTCCTGCAAAAGCAGTGCAGAGGCACCTGGGGAGGACAACATATACTTGCTTGGCTGTTAGTAGAGAAGTATACATACACAGTAAATAAAAGGGAGTCATCTACTCAGCAACTTTTTATCAGCAGCACTAAATTGATGAAAGAGTAAAATGCTAAGAGGAACACTTGCAATGACATTGTGCCTTGTCAGAGCGGCACAGTCACAGAGTTTGAGGTGGTGAACAATAGGAGTATTATATTGGCAAAGATGTGCTTTTCTTCCAGTGGGAATTCAGTTGCTAAGTGCATCAAGAGGATTTACAGCAACCCTTTGCTGTAATAACTAAACATAGGCCTGCATGAAAATCCCACATTTGGCTGTGGCACGCTGGCTAAACTACTCTGTCTCCTTCTAGTAGTGTGTTCCCAAAGAAGGAAACAGCTTATTTCTGCTACTATATTACATCGGAAATCAAGTAGGAGTCTGGTGGTGCCATGCCAAATTTTCCAATGCAGAAAGTTTTTCTGTCTCCCAAGTTAAAGTCATCTGCATGTGGTCTTGCACATATTATTTACATCATCTTTTTAAGAAACATAATCTAGCCAGTTTTGAGCTCTGAAGTTTTGCTGTATAATGTAAAAGGGTTAAGTCTACCCAGACTGCATCAGGTGCCCTGCATGCATTACAGCGCGTATTTTGCAGGATTACAAGTGCTTATCAACAGTGCAAATAAACCAGCCCAGTGCTTTTATTCTACTCAAGACTGTCTGAAATGTGTTCATTTCTAAAAACTGACAGCTAAACCACTAAGCCAGGTGGGGAAGTTGGAGCCGTTTTGAGCCTCAGCAGCAGTTTCTAAATCTCCTTCCATTACTTGTTATTAATTACTCTTCTCTAAGCACCAGAAGTAAGAGACAAATACAGGCCATAGCAAGGGGTTAACTTTTAAGCAGAAGGCATATAGATTAAAACCACAGTATGAACACTGAGAGACATCTTCAATCTGAAGCCAGGAATTAGAATTCTTGTATTTATATTTTTGGCATCTGTATCTGAAAAAAGACAAAGAGGCCTATAAGTGTTTCTAAGGGTAGGTGGGTGTTTTGGTCAAAGAGAAAGCTGACACATCTAAAAGTAGGTAAAGAGAGAACTGTAGATGTACTTCTTTGAGATACATCTACAGAAATAATAATAAAGAAAAGGCTAGAATGTAGTCTTACATAATTCATTGCTGCTGGGACACGGGCTGGGAGGGAAGAATGGAAAAAACAGTCCATAAAGATGCCAATAGTTTCTAAGCAGAAACATCTGTTGAGGTCTTAAAAACGGTCAGGCCTGCAGCAAGCTCAGCAACAGGAAAGCCTGCAGTTGATCACTCCTACCCTCATCAGCCCCATGAGCTCCTACCTCTGAGACTAGATTGGAGCTTGGAAGATAGCTGACACTATGAATCAAAAACAGCTCCTTTCTTAAAGGGGAAAAGGGGAGAAAGAGAGAACCAGGATGGGTGCCTGGGGAAAGCAAATGATTATTTGGAATGGAGGTATTTAAGAAGAGTTACGAAAGAGTAAGGGAACAAGCCAAGGGAGACGCAGTGGCTTATCCACGCTGTCCCATGGGGGGGCCTATACGCTGAATTTCCATTGCTCTGTCCAGTCTAATTTTAAATGTCTCAAGCAAAAGGCCTTGCTCCCCTTGGGAGGCTATTGCAAAATCTCACAAATCATCTTTGCCTTTTACATGACTGCCTCTTCCTTTGTGATAGTTCATTTAACTTTGTTTTCTCTTGATATTCAACAGTGCCCCTAGACATATCAGTTCCAAACAGCAATTTCTTCTTCCTGATAGCATTTGTTCCTTTCGGCTGTCTTCTCTCAAGAAAGGAGTTATCTTAAATATCTGTGGAGACTATATTTTGCTCATCTCTGCATCTGCCAGCAGGAAGGGAAGACGGTTCTGCTGGATCTTAGAAGGATCAGTGATTGGGGGGCCTCAGCTGCTGTATTACAGGAGATGTATACATTGGCAAAAGTTCTTATAAAGCACAGTTTGAAGCCTTCCCTTCTCCATCTCCTATCATTTCAGGTGCCAATTTTGACTAATTGCTCATGTTAAAGCTTCTTAAAGTATGTGAACTCTAATAAACCAAGAAGGCCAAACTTCAGTCAATAGCAATAAAAATTTTAACTACTAGTCCTTGGGTGGAGATTCCATTTTTGGTGCAAATCCGAAACTCCAGCAGCCTGCCATATCCGTGGGAGTGGGCAGTAACCTAGCAGTGACTTCCTGAGTTTGCAAAGGATTCTATTTTAAAGTTAGTGGTGACTGAAATACCAGGAGACCTGTACTTCATTTCTCAAAAAAGGGTAATATTTGAGTGTTTGGGACTTCAAAAGTATTTATGCTGCACTTTTGAAAATCTAAGCAAAATCCTTTCACCCCCTCAAACTAATCACTAACATTTTCCTAGTAATAGTTGTTCTACATAAAGTTAGATTGAAGGATCAACATATGGCTTACATTGGAACTCTTGCTGTGAAATTACCCATGCAATTCACAACCAGCACCTCATAACAATAACAGAGGCCAACAGAGTAGTGGTTAGTGTTCAGATGTTCAAAAACAAACTCTGCAGTTCTCAGTATTCATCATTTTTCAGATTCTGACCTGCTCTAGACCTGCACTCCAAAATGGCACAGTGTGATTTGCTTCCCAGTTCTCAGCACTGAACATCAAAAAGCTTGCTGCTTGATGGGATCTCTTCCAGCCTGCCTGGCTGCCTCCTCTTCTTCCCCGCCTTTTGCTTTTTTCATCAGATTACCAGCTTCAAACAAGCAACTATGGCACTATCTGAAGCTCTAAGGATCCATTTATCAGGCTCTGTAAGATACTCTCCACCTCCATACTTGCTTTCTGGTATGCCTATAAACACTGTATCAGGGAAGGACTTCCTGACAATGACCTTGTTCATGTTTCTAGTTGTGAAGTGAGTTGGACAGCTTAGTGTTGATGGTGGGACGAATAACATTACTAGAAGTAGTGGTATTAGACCGCTTTTCACGTCACACAGTTCAAAATGGCTGACCAAAAGGTTTTATCAGTAGCTTGGTTTTCCTTTCAGGTGCAGAGCAAAGTTTTCGCACTGCATGTGAGGCAGTGGATGACTTCAAAGACTGAGAAACACAAAAAGGCTTAGAAAGCTTCTTGCGTCCCGCTATTCCTCCTGCAGATTTCTAACCAGTCTCAACCAGCTGCCTACATCCAATCTGGGCTCACGAAGTCCCAATTCCCTGCAGGTCCTCTGGCAGTACACAAGAAGGGAATGGTCTCCAACAATGCAGGAGTAAAGGGAACTTTTAACTCAATGTTAAGCCTCTTAAAAATGAGCTGAGGTTCCTCTGAGATTTTATTAAATCTGCCAGCCTGTGAAATACTGCCCATTGGATCAAAGACACAATGCACCCTTTCTTAGCTTGTGTTGAGCTCTTCATGGAACTCCAAAGGGCACTAGGGCTGTAATGTCTCGTTAGGTCATTAAATACAAGGAACTGAAAAATTCACCAGAGACCAAAAGTCAGGATGGGATTCTGCCATCCCTTCAGGAGCATAAGTCTGACCCTTTTAATTCATCTTCACTCCCTTCTACCCCAGTACACTGAGAACCACTCACTGTTGCTGATGCACAAAACTCTGCCACGACAACTACTAAAAAGGGCAGCTCCATGCTGGCATTGATCCTGCCTTCATCTCACTGCATTCTTTGTCTAAGAGAACAGAGGCAGGATTAGAAGGGGGTTTAGAGTGCAACCAGGCAGTAAGATTAATAACTGCTCTTAGCTTCATTCATGATCAATTGAGTGTGTGTGAAACTGCAGAGGACCTTCTCCAAACAATCAGTAGGGATGGTAATGGCAGTCATGGAACCAGAAATCCAAAGCAAATTTCAGTTACACAGCACTTTTTTAGGGAAAATGTAAATGTTTTGCTATCTCTTGGTCAGCAAATACTGCTCTGCTTGCACAGATTGGCTAATACTTACCCCCAAATTTGTTATGCACCCTATCTTACCCCCTAGGAAGTCCACTGACTCTAGTGGGCTCACAGGCAAATATTATATGAAGGAAAGTTGGCTATCAGGAATGCTTTCAGCTACATACTTGAAATGTGTCAGATGCTCTTTAGACAAGTAAAAGACCTTGAAGCCTACAGGATAATATGTTTCACCAGATTTATCCCGATTTGATCTCCCAAAAGTAAATGCAGATAAATCACATAGTCTGTCTCCTTTTGCTTGGAGGGGCTGGCACTTTCTCTCTGAGTTCTTGCATATGTGAATACAAGATAAAGCATGTACAATGGTCAGAGGTGACCATCAAATGAGTTCCCTATTGACCAGCATGTTGGTAAGACCTGACTGGTCGTAATTCAGCAGTTGTTAGTATAAAAGTGGAAAATACACTCACGTAAATGACAACTGGCCATGTTTTACATTCATTAACTAATTCTGTTAACATCACAGAACACAGTAATTTTGTAGCACTTTGATTGGTTGCTTACTAAGACATGCAGTATATGGAATGACCACAGTGGGCATATGCCTTTGGGACACACCTCTGGTGAGAGCAAAACCATGTACAAAAGGTGCATGCTGGGTTTTGATTTCAGAGTATAGAAACATCAGATAATGTTTATTTCCAGAGATGCTCCTACTTTCCATTTGTATATAACTTTTTATTCCAGAAAATATCAAAGTATTGGCTGTTCAAACTGGCAGTGATGAAATAACAAAGAGAAGTCCAAAGGCAATCAAAAGAGACTTCTGGGCCCTGGGACAATGGGAAGAGGGATCAGGGTTACAGGTAGTGATTCCTTTAATTCTTCCGGTAACAAGGAATAATACCGATAGGAATACACAGATCCATCAGGTCCATGAATGGCCCCAAGGTTGGTGTAATTGGAAAAATTGGAACCATGGGATGATCAACTCAACACCTGGTCTACTGACACCTGATGGGATGCACCTATCTCAGAGGGGAAAAAGTGTTCTAGCACAGCAGCTAGCACGGCTCATTGACAGAGCTTTAAACTGGCTTGGAAGAGGGAAGGGGACAAAACCAGGCTCGCCAGTGATGAGAGATGGGATGGAGTGCCAAAACTTGAGAAAACAAGCATTCATGGGATCCCTCAATCTTCCTCAGGAGGTGTTGGTTACAACGTACCAAACCTGAAATGGTACAATACTAAGGCACAAAGCATGAGAAACAAACAAGAGCAGTGTAAAGGTTTGGCCCAGTCCCAGAGACGATCCTAGCATAAGAGAAACTTGGCGGGATGAGACCTGTGACTGGAGTGTCCTGTTGGATGGTTACAGGTTCTTCAGGAGGGATAGGCAGGACAGAAGGGGTGGAGGGGTGGCACTGTATATTACAGAAGGATTAGAAAGTATGACCAATGTCTGTCTCTCATTGGCCTTTTTAGCCATCAGTGCGCTTGTAGCATGTGTGGGTAGGGTCCTTCTCAAATCTTTGTTCGCAAAGCCTAGCCATGATGATGATGAGAATGTATGGAGCTCACAGCTGGCAATGGCATAGATGAGAGCCTCTGGGTAAGAATCAAGGGGCAAACAAATGATCCTTACAAGTCTATGGGGCCTGATGGGATTCATCCTGGAATCCTCAAAGAGCTGCTGATGTCATCGCAAAACCTCTCTCAATGATTTTTGAGTGGTCTTGGGAATCCCAAGAGGTCCCAGCCAACTGGAAGCTGGTGAATGTTGTCTCAATTTTAAAGAAGCATAAGAAGGAGGATCCCGGAAACTACAGGCCTGTCCATCTCACTTCAGTGCCCAGTAAAATTATGGAGAAGATTACTCTCGGAGGTATTGAAAAACAACGCAGTCACTGCTCACAGCCAGGATGGCTTCAAGAGAGGAAAGTTCCATTTATACAACATGATTTCCTTTTATGACAAAGTATCCCACCCAGTTGATCAAGGGAAGTCAGTTACTGTAATCCTTTTGGATTTCAGTAAAGCTTTTGGGACTGTCTCTCACGGAATCCTTCTGGACAAAATGTCCAGCCCACAGCTGGATAAACACATCATGTGGTGGGTGAGCAATTGGCTCATGGGTTGAGCACAGTGGGTGATAGTGAATGGGGTAACACCAGACTGGTGACCTGTCACTAGTGGGGTTCCACAGGGCTCCATCTTAGGCCCTGTGCTCTTCAACATCTTCATAAATGACTTGGACACAGGACTGGAAGGGATACTAAGCAAGTTTGCAGATTACACAAAATTGGGAGGAGCTGTTGATTCCCTCGAAGGCAGGGAGACCCTGAAGAGGGACCTCGACAAATCAGAGGGCTGGGCAAACACCAACCACATAAAGTTTAACAAAGACAAGTGATGGATTCTGCACCTGGGATGGGGCAACCCTGGATGTTCGTCCAAACTGAGGAATGAGATGCTGGAAAGCAGTGCCACGGAAAGGGACCTGGGGGCCCTGGTTGATGGCAAATTGAACATGAGTCAGCAGTGCCCTGGCAGCCAGGAGGGCCAACNATTAAGCTCTTAGAGAGTGTCCAAAGGAGGTTAGCGAAGATGGTGAAGGGCCTGGAGGAGACTGAGGGGAGACCTCATTGCAGTTACAACTTCCTTGTGAGGGGAAGAGGAGGGGCAGACACTGATCTCTTCTCTGTGGAGACCAGTGACAGAACCCAAGGGAATGGCCTGAAGTTGTGTCAGGGGAGGTTTAGGTTGGATATTAGGAAAAGGTTCTTCATGCAGAGGGTGGTTGGGCTCTGCAACAGGCTCCCCGGGGAAGTGGTCACAGCACCAAGGCTGACAGAGTTCAAGAAGCATTTGGACAATGCTCTCAGGCACATAGTGTGACTCTTGGGGGATGGTCTGTGCAGAGCCAGGAGCTGGACTCGATGATCCTTGTGGGGTCCCTTCCAACTCGGCATATTCTGTGATTCTGTGAAGAAAACCAAGCTACACAAAGGAATTCCTATATCCATGACTGAAATGGAGCTGGGGGCAGCAGTTAGCCATACCAGACAGCACTACACAAGAGCTCAGGAAAAACATGAAAAACAATTTTCCTTTTCTAATGGTCAACAATACCTTGCAGGCATGTCCATGCAGACTTGGAATGCCTGGACCCAGGTTTCAAAAATGTGGAACCATCCAGGCATTTTGCTTGGCCTGGTAAAGGAGAGAAAGGAGGGCATGTGGTTGCCTTGCCCTTACCACACTCCCTAACATATCCTGTAATGAGTCCTGCACGAACAAAATTCTTACTTCAAATAATGGAGCATTACCTGAATAGTCATCCCTCAGTCTGCACACAGCAGCTGGCTGTATTCCCAAGCATTTAGAAATTTGCCATCCCTATTTAATTGAAACAGCAGGAGAATTTATGGAAGCAAAACTAAATTCCCCTGATAACTGAGAGATTAACTTCTGGGTGCCTTGAGATCACATATGATCAGAACCGTGGTTTAATACCTTCTCTATCCATGTAGTACTGACTAAAACAGTGCTGATGGTAGAAAAAAGAAGAAAAGGAAATAAAAAGAACATACTGGCCTCTGCCATCTGAAATATGGTCTAAAGAGGTCACTGCAGCAGCCCCACAAAATCCAGCTGCCCAAAGAATTTCTTACTGATTAACAATTCCTACTGGCATCAGAAAGAGTCCAGGAAAAACAAAGCTGCTCCAGCATGTTTTAAAACAAAACAAAACAAATCCCACAAAACTCCCGCAGGCTCTTGTTTTCATTAAACCAAGTGCCACTGACTTCTGCAGACCTCAACCAAGATCATTAATGGTTGAACTTAGACTACCTTTATGGGACCACCATACGAGACTCATATTCACTCTTCACAGTAATTTTAAATTCTGTTTTCAATTCATGCTAACCTCTTACCTCCCCAGAAGTATTCATGAAACACTGGCATTAAACTGAGCCCTTCACATTCAATGTGATATGTTAGGGGATGGGTGAAACCTCAAAGGGGGCAGTGCAGTGAGGCACTGCTTCTGCAGGTTCCACTGCCCAATCTAGAGGCCCAAGATAGCTCAGCAACTTTGAAGTGTTACTTTTTCAAGAAAGGGCTATGTTAGCCCATTGGATTATTTAGAATTAGACCTTGTTAAATGCTGCCTCTTTGGCAGTTTTAGGCTACAGCTGACCATGGAAATATCCTTTTTTGCTCATATGAAAAGGACTTTGCTTTAGGATTGAGGTACACTAGCCACAGCAATAAGGAGAGTGTGGCGCAAACAGTAAACATTAGTCTTCAAAGCTGTCATACCAACACTAAATTCTCTTAAAAAAACAATTGAGAGAGACAGATGGTAAGATAGCTAAGAACGCTGATACTTCTGAGAAGGGGAACAAGACACAGGTCATTTGTAAAAATGGCAGAAACCCTGTCTGTAACTTCAGCAATGTTCAATTTCTGTATTTAAAAGAGCCCTCTGAGGCTGCAGCTTTCACGCACATACCCTGGCTTTCACAGGGAGCATGGGAAAATAAACTCATTGTGTCAGAAGGCCTTGAAAGGGAAAGGAGGCTTGAAGCAGGATGGGAGGAGGGGAAAAGCTAAAGCCCAGCTTGAAAACACATGGAGAGAAATCGAAAACAAAGATGTACCTACCCCCCAACATGCACACACACACACAGAGGCAAGCCCTAAACTCTGACTGAACTCTGAAATCGGAGACCAAGCTGCTTTGGGAGCCACTGCTAACTTTTCTTCTCTCTCTCTTTTTTTTTTTCTTTTTTTTTTTTTTTTTTTTTTTTTTTTTTTTTTTTTTTTTTTTTTTGTGGGTTGTTTTTTGGGTTTTTTTGGTCCTTTTTTGTTTTGTTTTCAATTACCTTTCTAAGAAGGAAAAGAAAATCAGTAAAGTTGTGTGTGTGTGTGTGTGTGTGCACATATGTGTTCTCCTGGGCAGCTTAGGAAGAGCAAGTTGTCAAAAGCCCAGCCCAGCATCTGTCTTTCTTGTTCCTGGTGAGGATTTTATAAATATTTCAGAGGTTGAATGGGGTTGAAGGGGGGATGGGGGAGATGAGGGGGGCTGCAGGCAGGAGGCTAGATAACTTTTGGGCCCACACAGCACAGAAGTTTTGAAAGCCTGCTTTTGATTAGCATTGCCTAGCAACCAACTCATCTGCTGCAAATCTCATCACGCCCCTGCAAAGCATCCACGGCATGCTAATCTTTTCATTTGATAGAAAAGCTGCTGTAATCTTTCTTCCTTTTCCTTTCTAAAAAAGCAGACAATAATAATAATGATGATAAAAAAAGATTCCATCCCTCCTCCTCCTCCCCCTGCCCTGCACCCCCCCAGTGCTCTTGTTGATCCAACACTTTGCCGAGTTCCCATGGATGACCTACATGTGTGTGTTCTGGCAGATAAGTCCCAGCTGCAAAGGCAAGCTTGGGTTGGTTTCTGCTTTCTGTGTTGTGTGTGCTGGAAAGGGAGGGCAGCAAGGGGGAGGATTTTTCTGGCTGGGAGTTGAGAAAGGAAGGAAGGCAGGCAAGGCTACAGCACTCAGAGTCCAAATGGCTTAAATGAAATCTCTGGCTTCAGATACTGTAACTGAAGCCTCCCCAGCAGACAGAGAGAAGAACTGGTTTGTTCTGGTGCGTGTGCATGCATGCTTGTGCATGCTTCTGTGTGCGTGCACAAGTCCAAGTTCTCGCTATATCCGCAGGAGAAGAGCGAGTCTTGCTTTGTTGCTGATGAATTCCGTGTCCAGCCAGCTGCAAACAAGCCATGTTCTGGAATCTCCCTGGGCTTTGCCTGTCCTTTCACTCTGAAAATATCACGCCTAAGGGTAGGGGAAGTGGTTTGGACAAAATAAGACTTGACCTGAGCATCTGCCCAGAACTGAAACCAAACGTCTGTCTCCCTGAATTTTTGGCTTTTGATAAAGCTCAGATAATTTTTCTTGCCACCTGGCCATCTCCAAGCATGTCTGCGCTTTATGGTTCCACACGGAAGCACTAATCTATCATGAAACAGGCCATGCATGCAGCTTCTAAGCTGGTTAGAAGAGGAAACATGAAAACCTACAGAAAAGCACATTTACAAATATCCAGCTGCATTTTTACAGGCACACATCCCAATGAGCAAGGTTTGTGCTACCCTGCTCTTTGTCCTTTCCTCAGTCTCCTTCCCCTCTTGCTAGTCTCCATATTTCTTTTACCTTTTTAATGCTTTGAAGTACTCATAAGGATGTCTTGTCCTCCCACTCCAAAAGAAATCAACTCCTCCAAAGTGCAACCCTGGGGCCATTTCACATTCTGCTTAACAACCTATGCTCTTTCCTTCTCCTTGAACCTGTGAACTTTGAACATAATACACCTCACTTCTACCCACATGTGATGATTGAGAGCAGAATCCTTTACAAAGGTGTTTCCTTTTCTCCTCTATGGCATAATGCTGGAAGCATTCCCACTAGTGAGATGCTATAAAGATGACTGCAGGATCACAAGGCCCCAAAGCAAAGATTAATTCCCTCTGGTCAATAATCTTATCATACCTAAGGAAATGACAATGCAGCCATTGTGTAATAGATCAGGCAGACATACTAAGAATTTCCTAAGAAATCCAGGCTAAAACTGGAGCAATATGGAGCCTGAGAAGCAGCAAATGTTATGTAAAGTTGAAAAGGACACTAAGTTTGTGGAAAGTGTTTCAGGGTCACACTGCTTCGCATTCTTAAGCAATACAATAGTGAACAATTAATTTTCAGGCCTACTCCTACAAAGTCCTAAAGGATAGCTAGGCCCAATAACAAAACTTATGACAGCATAGCTGAAAGAACGGCTGTAAGGCCACAGTAAAGGACAGTGAGGAAATTCAACCAACCTCAGCTTCAACCTCTTGCAACCACTTCAAAAGGTTTCATGGAGCAGAGTGCCCACAAGCCAATGAAATGAGACCCTTCATGTGCCATTTACTGTACTTGACAGGGAAGAATTGCCAGGTTTTGAAAAACACATCCACCTACTCTCGCTTATCTTCTAAACAACTCCAGTCCTACCAGCTTCAGCGCTCTGTGCTGCAAACACTTTCAGAGTCATCAATCAGGTGAAAACCCTTTTCCCTATGCACACTCTGGGCTTGAAACCATTATGGGTTGGCTCTGCTCCCACAGCCAGCTGGAGACAGAGGTGCTTTAAATGCATTCGACGGAAAACGAAATAAAAACCCCACCTTAGCTGGTTTTTAATTAAAAAAAATCTCAAGCCTCATTGGTTCTCAGGAAAACATAGAGTTGGGTCATATTTAAAAAGATACTATGGAAATAAAATCAGTATTTTAACAAATTCCTTTCTCTATGTTAGTAAGAGCTTTAACAAAACAGCTGGTCACCCTAAAAATAAGACTTTTGATCACTGGAAGGCAGGTATTTTAGACTCAAAAGAAGAGTGAATTTGACTACTAATTGCCTTCTCTTGCTAGGAATTTGCACCTATCTTTTCATAGACCTGAATTCCTTTGAAATCAATTCTAGGCCATTCCAGGGGCAGTCAGCTCTGTTAGGCTGGATAAAAAGTAACAGATAGCAAAGCAATTTCACCAGATGGCAGAGAGCAGCAAGTGAGGAACTGAATGCCACTTACCCACATGGCAGATAATTTGCTATGAACTGCCATCACTGTAGAGATAGAAGAAAATAGATGGTTGTGAGTGGAAAATGAACTGGAATGGAGACAAGATTCCTCGGTTCAGATGAAACAGTGATTATTATAATTTTTCTGTAGTGTCCCAGAGAGTAGAAATTAAATACGTGACAATTGTCAGGCCTCTGTTGTCCTTGGTGAACTTATATGCAGGTTTCAAACACACCAGCCTAAGTGGCATTCTCATTAGTAAAATGAGGTGAGAAGCCAAAAACTAAATGAACATCCCCCAGATTCCCAGATGATGAGAGAGGACTTAAAGATTGTAAAATATAGTAGGTTTTGGGGGTTTTTTGAATTTTTGTCAACTTAAAGGTAAGGAAACATAATTGCAAGCTCCTCTTGTTAATGCTGAATTCAGGCTTATGGATGTATGTTCCTCATAGCCTCTACTGGAGAAAAAATTCTTAATCAAAGAACACCAGCAACTTATCTGTAATGATCCATTCTTGGAAAAGACTCAGGGCCAAGCAAACAATAGACTGGTATATGTATCAACCTTTTTTTTTTTTTTTTTTAATTCTAGCAAGTTGCAACAGCTTCTCTCTAAGAATTATTCTTGTCTTATGGCAGTCATGTTCTTACAGTATTAACAAAATGACAGCTCCCAGTGAACAGCACATAGAAGACTTACAGTATTGGACACGGCTGAGAAACGCCAGCTTTCATGGTGTTCTGCAGTTCAAAGTGAGGAAAGTTTGTCACTTTGGCAGAATATTAGCTGAGGGAATGAAAAATGTGTGAAGGCAGTTAAATAAGGTTACACAGGTGCTGCTGCTTCAGACTGTGGAAAAAAATAAATTATAATACATGTGAAAGAAAATATTCTCTCTAACGTTTGAGTCTTCTTACTGCAGGGAGAAAACCACAAGTCTGCTTCAGGAGTGCTGCCCTTCTTTAACTAGCCAAACATCACACCAACATTCTTTAGTGACTTGTGGTTAGGAGAGATGGCCATATGAAAAACTGAGGTCTGTGCACTTCTTAGAACCAGAAACTATTTGTGTATGTTCTGGTAAACTTTGACATGCAATCAAGCCAAAGACAATTTTAAATGCTAATAGAGCTTCATTTCATGATAAATTTTATAGTATCCTAAGACAATTTTATCATTTCAGTCTACTCTTTACCCCTCACAAATCACAGATAGTTTCCAGTTTTAGGGGGAAAATGAGAAGGGTTTAAATCTTGCCAATATTAAAACAGAGCATTTCAGAATAGCCAGAGATTGAAGCAAGTTCTGTGATTGCTAGAAATACTTCAAACTCAAATTACACTCACAAGCACTCCAAAAGTTTAAAGAAATTGAGGGAAAGAAGCAAATGTCGTTATTACCAAAGTAAAAAGACGACCTTACCATGAACTCGTTTGTAGTGAAGAAGAAATAATATAATTTTATCAAAGAGTTCTTTAAAATTTAAATTGTTATTTACATAGAATTCTTGCCTTGTAGTTCACCCAAAGTCCCCTTACTCTAGACAGAACTACTGAACTGCTTTCTTCAGACTATTCACAAATGAGATGCCTTTAATGTTTTCACAAAATAGACATCAGCGTTTGGACTTGTTGCCATACATGGCATTTTCCCCCAAAATTTACCAAGATTCAGTTGTATCAGACATCAAATCCTAGAATCAGAATACCGGGTTTTGGATGAGCATTGTCAAACACCTATTAATTTAAAATGTCAAATTGCATTCCATCAAAGAAAAATCCTGGTATTTTTAGGATTTGGATAGCTTTAGATCTAAGGTAAATACTTTTAATTTCTTGCACAAATAGGAAGCACAGTGTTCTGTCTAAAGAGGGAAATGAAGCAAATATCTTGTCAATCAATTGCTATGCAACAGTGAAATAGCAAGATTCAAAAACCTCAGCATACATTTAAGGTCTGGAAATGAGTCCTTTTAAGCTCTATCTTCCTACATGTATCTCCTCTTATGCCACACCAATTTTAAACCTCATTGTGGCTGTCACTTCCACAATCTTCTGCTTCAACAATTTCCCAGTTCATCACTGTCCTGGTTTTACTGCTTGATGCTTTCTATTCCAGTTTCTTCAAGATGCCCAGAGGGGTATTGTGAAACAGGAGATACAGCTTAACTTCCCATGTCCTAATACTACCTTTCAGTGACCCAACAGTTCTTAAAGGTTAGAAAAAGTTAGAAATGGACTCAAGCTTGTGCTAGAACATGCTTAGCATATGACTACCTGTGCAAATTTTCATGTGAAAATAAAACCTCTTTCCTTTTTTTCTCCTAACACCACATTTATCCATAAATAATGTGCAATCTGTACTCAAAAATGGAGGCCACAGAGCTCCTGAGAAAAGAAGAATTGCTTTCAACACTTCTAAGACAACTACTTTCTTCCTAACTCAATACAAACTCTTTGAAGAAGCTTTTCGAAGAAACTTTTCATCAAAACCATCCAGAAACAAGTCCCTTATATAAGCATTTTTGGCTCAAACGCTATGGTAAATTATAATTAGATGAAAACAGTATTTTATAATAGAAGATATAAGACAACTGCAACAATCATTGTGTGAGTAACTCTGCCTGCCCATCAACAATAAGGTTACAGCAATTCCAAATGTCCAAATGACCAAACACATTGAAAACAACCTTAAACTCCTTAGCAGATTGCTTAGGACACTTTGATATACCCAGATGCTTCCTGCTCCCTGGATAACGGGCAATTCCATGCCTATATCTGCACTGGTCTTAAGACATGGACTTCCTTTGGAGGTCACTACCTGGGCTTTCATGTCTCTGCAATGCCTTGGTTGTAAATGCTTTCTGGTGTAGTTGTGCATGCTTGTCTGCTTACAAATACAGCCATCCATTAACTCCTTATCACCCTCTTTTGCCAGGGATTACTTGATTGAGAAAACACAGCAAAACCAAACCAGGATTGCCTGATCAAAGTTTTTCATTCTGTTCTCCCTGCAAATTAGTGTTGCTAAAAAATAAAAAGTCCTAAGAATGTTGGGATCAGGAGCTCTCTAACATCCATGTGATGGATGAACAGCAGCACAAGCTTCCCTACTGTCTGCCATTTCGTAGTCACTCAATCGGGCAGAGGATGCCTATGGACAGGAACGAGGTATGGTCTCAGACCATTCACTCTGGCACTTCCCTACTGACATAAACAACAAAGGTTGCAGGTGGTTTTCCATAGTTGACCTAAAGTTGGACCACTGACTCTTACCAGGAAGACTAAAGATGAGAAGAAGGAGTAGAGTACCAGGTCCCATTCTAGATGTGTATGCTGCTCTGAAGTTTTGTATGTCAATACAGAGTGAGGATCCCTTATGTAGGGAATCAAGGTGATCAACTGCTCTCTGCTGTGAGGGAAAAGAAACAGACTACAGCAAAATGAACTCTAACCCCTGTTCTTGCTAGAGACTTCTGAAAGGCAAATGCCTTCAAACTGTCAGTGATTGTTAGAGACAAAGTAGGCCAAATCTTGTAGAGCCAAATGTCTAATAATGTAACTCTGTAGACTTATACTACTCTACTGAAATCAAACTCTTCATGATGTTAAACGGCCTATAAAGCAATTAACTTAGACACTCTTTTCAGTGGTTTTAAGAACACATATTGCTTCATCTTTATGGAAGGGCCCTGGCTGCTTGGAGAATTGCCTTTGTAAGTCAGCTATGAAACACAGGCCACCAAACTGTCCTGGAAACAGCAGCAGCCAGCAGCCTCTTATGTAACTGGAAAGCTTAGAGGAACTGATGTACGATTATCTAAAGATGCAGTACCATGGCACCTTCAACCAGTCTCAGCTGAGTGGCCTAGAAAAATCCCCCCGGATTGTTTTTCAGCCAGTTTAAGCCAGTTCCTTCAACTATTCAGGTCAGAAAAGTGCCGGTACCAGAGTAATAGAAGAAGAGAGGAACACATAGCTGGGAGCTGAGTGAGTATGAGCACAGCAGACTGAGCAGTTTAAATTGCTATGGAGCTGAACCCTGGGAAAATACAGAAAGAAACTATTTGATCCACTTTTCAGTCACTACTGAATGTAGCACATGAGCTGCTGCATGTTCCTTCTTAATGCTAAAGTGCTTTTTCAGATATTTATAAAAGATCTTCCCTGGTTATCATGGAGGTAACTGGACCCTGACCCACTTTTCACTGAAGGTAGTGGAAACAAAACAGGCTGCTTTTGTTCAACAATGGAAAACCAAGCAAAGAGTGAAATTGAAAAGTAGCAGTGGAAAAATATTCTAGATTTAGAATTACTGACAGTAAAGAAACCCTGAAGAGAAATGGCAAGTGGAGTCCCTTTGGATTTTGAATTGAAACCTATTCTCTTGAATATTCTGTACTAACTGGGAAATAGAAACAATTTACAGTAGACAAATCTCATGACATCTGACAGCTTGAGTATTGGCACAGTAGTGAATAGAAGTTGATGCTCGTTGACTCGTAAATCAAATCAACTTTGAAGTCTCTAGTAAGGGGTAAAGTGTGAATAAAGCCAATTGAAGGGAATCTAGCTTGTGCGCAAGTTAGCCGATGGGCAGATGCTCACTCTGCCAACAGCTGCCCTAGTCGGAGAGACTGCTGACCTCCAGCACCCTCTATCTGCCACCCTGCTCAGGGTTGCTGTCTCCCCAGCAGCTGGCAGAGCCGCTGCTGTGAGCGCTTCCAGGCAGGATTTGTTGCATCAGTTTAAGCAAGTGGTTTGAGCTAATGCACCTTTACACTTCACCCCAAAATGTACTGGGGAGTATGTACAAAAACCCCATCCGTGGCCGAGCAGTTGAAGGTGGCCAACAGAGGACTGTGGTAACTGGGCTCAGCAATACCTTCCAGCTATGTCCAGAGGAAGAGGGTTGTCCATAGGTTTTGACTTGGCTCTTGTTTACGTAGGCTAATTACACTGCTTCAAGTAAATGCACAGTTTATATCCAATTTACTTAAACTATTGCAAACCCTTATGTAAGCACTTAGTGAAGTGCAGCTTAAAGAGAGGATGAACATGGGTGTGGCACGAGTTCCAGTAAACCTGTTAAACTTATTTAAATAAAACTAGTAGGATTTCCAGCTGTTAACAAATTCTTTGCAACTCCATAAGGGCAAATTCTTCCAATATGTCCATGGAGGACACACATTTCCTCCTTGCAGGAGGAAACACGTACACAGTAGGACTAAATCAGTTCAAAATTTGGCTCTGCACTAAGCACAAACCAAGTTTTAAATCGTAACCAATCCTAAGCACAAAATCACAGCAAACCTCGTATTCCTTTACTCTTATTCCCAGGGCAACACACTACCTGAAATGTGGGGAATATAAAGCTCTCCATCCTCATGATCACTGTACCTATTTTCCTCAGGCTTTGTAAAGAAATTAGAAAGTACCATGATGTCCCAGTACTTGAAGGAGTAGAGGCCTTGTAAAACTCAATATCCTGCCCTTCCCAAAGAATGGAGCAGAACTAGCTTTGAGTATGGGGGAGGAGAAAGGAAGTGTTCATAAGCCTGAATGCAATCAGCACATACAGTAGGTCTAATTCTTGTCCTATCAGCTTTGACGTAATGTGTCCTTTTCCTTTAGTTACTTTACATAAACAGGAAAAGAAAATTAAAAAAAACAGTGCTGGAGAAAACACAAGTCAGTTCAGAAAGAAAATGTTATTGTCAAATGTTCTAATAGCGATTTCAAACAACAGTGAGTACAGTATGTCATATGAAAAACAGCGTTATTGGCATGACAGTCAATCATACCAAAACCAGAAAAAAAAGAGATTTTTTTAAAAATGGTGCTGCAATAAGAATGGCTAGTGATTTGGAGCATTAAGCATTACAGCTTATGAGTAAGAAAGCCTGAAAAGTGGAAACCAGCACAAGTGGTAATATTCTTACACCCATTTTTCTGACAGGGAAGGTTCTTTACAGATATTTAAAGTGGTTTGCTGTGGTTGGCGAAGAATCATAGAGTGTACCTATGCTACTGCTTAGCAAAGCCATGAATAGCACTGCCTTCCTCTAGCCATTAAATTATTCCAAGAAGTATTCCTTCATTAACGCTTCATACAAAAAAACCCAAACAGGTGAAAACTAGTGACACAGAAGGAATAATCTGGTTTGGCACTCAATACTACTTCCAGAAGCCAAGTCAACTTCCTGGTGTGAATGTGGGAGCGTTAACACCACTGAAATGGCTCAATCTGCAACTGAAGACTATAAAATATACTCTTTCACAATGATTTTTGTGCAGAAATCTATGAAAATAGACATAGGTTACGAAAACAGATCTTCTTCATTAAAAAATGTTGTACTTACAAATTTTGTTCATAAAGACATTGGACCTAGTAAGCCAAAACATTAGTGATGGGCACAGCTTCAAAGAAATCAGTGCAAGTCAGTGACATGATGAGAAAATTTGACTCAATCAGTTTAATTCCTTATCGGTGGGCTTTTATCATTTGTAGCATGGACACGAGGAATATGAAGAAACACATACATCTGTTTAATTAATTTAACAGATCTCTTTTAAATCACACATGCATTGTCACAATCAATTACCAAAAATATGGAAATTGATATCTTCAAAACATTCTTAACTAATAATCCCACACATTTTCACAAAGTAGTTCAACATTACTAACTACTTTGTGAAAATGTTCACTGATGTGAACATTATCCATTGTCATTCAACAAGTCCAGAGCTGAGCAAACATTAAAAAGGAGCTCCAAGTTTCCACAAACACCTTCTACCTATTAGACTGTGATGCTTATTCACACTCTTAAGGAGTTAGCTGTGAGTAAGAATTGATGACTATTTTTATCTCTGTTACCCATCAAAAATCCCTTTATTCAGTGAATGGGCTGTATGGAATGGGCTTCCATTCCAGTTCTTAGAGCATGTCTGTTCAAAATACAAAAAAACACCCTTATTAAAGTTGCCCTTAAATGAGTCTCTAGAAGTGTTATGGATGGACTGGACAACACTGACAATACTCTCCTTTGACCCCATTCTAGTTCTTCTGCAGAACAGACTGTAATACACAATTTTAAGAGAAGAAAGATGCTCTGAAAGACGTCCTGGAGGATGCAGAGTTGCTGATGCAGAGTATGCCCTGGTCAGGTGAGATGGTTCCAGTTCTCTACTCATTCAGTCCCTCCACTCCCTGTGATGTTGTACATGTCTCAGTCTCATGCCTGGGGTAGTCTGTTCGTCCATCTGTTCAAAAGTCAAGAGTCAATCAACACTTTCATCTTCCTCACACTCTACTATAGCACGACTTTTTCTTGACTCTCCCCATATAGCAGGGCATGATAGTTGACTTTCTCTACTCACTACTTCCTGCCGACATTTTTCTCTTGTACCTCTCGCTCTGCTTCTGTTTTCTTTCTTTTCTTTCCTTAAACGTAGTTGACAGGACTACCTTTCTGGGCTGTGCCCTTTGGCTGCAGGGGTAGCGAATCCTGGTCCCTAGAGGAAGCCTCGAGCCCTAGAATTCAGGTCAAATAAGCTACCAGTTCTGGGAACTCCATATTCTCTTTTTAAAATATTTTAAAAAGAGAACTTGTTTGCAAAAGAACAAAAGACCAGAAAGCTTTATAACTCCTAACAGAAGCCATCTGCTTCAATGTAAAGCTGGGAATGTATCAGTATTTTCAGTTCAGGCTCAGGACAGCTGGCAGCAAGAATACCAGCCTGCAGGCTGTTGCTCAGACTTCTCTTTCTGCTAATGAAACAGTTTTTGCAAGAGAAGTGTTATCATATTCTTAAAAACAAACAAACAAAATAATACTTTCAGACCCCCCCAGCATACTCTTTTATGAAGCTGAACATTCTCCTCTCACACTCTAGAGAAAAAGGGTAGGCTACTCCACACGAAATACTCCTTGCCTTTATAAATCAAACAGAGGGAAGAGAAATGAAGAGCTGATTCTGTAGTTGTTCTTTAATAATAACTTTTAACTAAACTTATATATTAAAATATACAACACTGATTTTCTACAAAAAACCCCAACAACCCACCAAAACTCAAACCTGTGAATTTCAACCATTATGGGAATTTTTGCTTCTCCTCTCTTGAAAATAGTATGACCATAGACCATTTTCCAAGCCAGATTTCACTCCTCTCCAGCCAGCTGTCAGGAAACCACAGAAGGTGCTTGAAAGAGCACAAGAAATGGCTGGTTCTAATCTGAAGGAAAAAAAAAGTTGGGGAACAAGGCAGCTACTTGTGGCAGAATGTTATTTTTTCTTCAGTCTCTGCCTGCATATTTTCACAACATGTGTACTCTGTTACCCCATCACTTCCCTCTTTTCCTTTGGTAAATATCTCTGCTTTGGAATAAAAGAAGGCCCAGGGGTGCTACTTGTAAGGACTGCACTCGCCTTGATATGTTGTTTTTGAACTGAACACATACAATGGACACATTTCAAACTTGGCCCTTTGCCATCATACGTGTTGCTTTTAGTTTAACTTTCTCAGATAATGGGGGGAGACTGCAAGTAAGGAAGAGGCTGGGAGTGGGGTCATACACTCTATCCTTTACCAGATGTGGGAT
Source organism: Oxyruncus cristatus (assembly GCA_013399855.1). Lineage (NCBI taxonomy): Eukaryota > Metazoa > Chordata > Aves > Passeriformes > Cotingidae > Oxyruncus > Oxyruncus cristatus. Next base: position 2,735,793 of record VXAY01001702.1, read on the forward strand.
CTCCTGGGAGCCAAGCGTGATAGCCCACACAAACCCCTCTAAGCACACAACATAATGGAGAGAGAGAGAGAGGAATGGAAACTGACTCTCTCCAAGCAAGACTGTTTGCAAAATCAAATATGAACACCATGGGGAAATGGATGACTAGGCCATACCTTTGCCATGCAGCTGCTTAGATAAAAAAAAAGGTAGCAGGATTAATAATTTGTTTTTAAAAAGAAACAAATCTGTTTACAAGTTCTTTTTGAGGAAGAGAATCATTGAGAGCGATATTTCTCCCCACTTTCAGCCTATACAGCGGGTGCCCAGTTAAATGACTGTGTTTCATGTATTTGATTTAATCTGCCATTTGCAACCCAACAGATGGACTGAACTAGATTAGACATCTGTTCTAGAGAAGAATTAGAACAGAACTGGGACCTAGGAAACTCTGGATTAACCCAGCTCAAAGACTAACCCACACCCAAATACTAACCCAGTTAAGAACACTGGGTAAGACACACTTTTCAACGTTGTTCTCATGCATCAAATGGCAATGCAGCAACAGGTAGGGGAAGGACAAGAGTTGGCAATGGGTTCACCCTGTGAACTTACAAGCCAGGGTACTTCCAAGTGGCATGTGAATGTAGCCTGAACCCCTGAAAGCTGCCATGTGTACTAAGCAACTTGGAGATAGGAAGAGCTGTGGGTGGTGCTGACGGTAGAGTTTGAGCAAAGTTAATTTGGGAACAAAACAAAGTATTGAGAGGTTCCTGAAAGGTCTAGGGAGGTCCGAAAGATTTGAGAATTCTCTGTACTACATAGTGTTGAGTCCAGCTCTGCAAAGTATTTTTGAACATCTATTTTACGTACATGTGCTAACTTAAGTTAATACTATATCCAAACTAATTTTATCTCAAACCTGGCAACAGGTCACCTGAAGAGTCATGATTAAATGCTTGGACTGTACAAACTACCTCTTCCTCCATGACCTCTCCAATTATCCTAATTTGATCCCTTTTCCTTCTTCCAAAAATAATACATCTACTAAGATCTTATCTTCCCCATCATTACACTGTAACTTCTTTCCCAGAACATCCCTTTTTCATGAATTCTTTTCTCTTTCATGTCCCTTATATACTTCACTATCCCTATATATCATTTCCCTCCCTACTTACTAACTTATTATAGGCTATCCTGTCCTCAGCTCTACAGCTCAGAGGAGCAACTAACCACTTGCACAGAGCACAGATAATCAGAAACCTTATGGTTGCACACACAGGTACCCTTCCCTTTCTCCTGGCCAGTGCCATTCAAAAAACTGTTTCTCTCTAAACCAGCAAGTAATTTGCCAGCACGCAAATAGAGATTGGGCAGATGGCAGATGATATTTAATTTTGTATTTACATCTAATGGGAGTGCTTCCATAACCTTGGTATTAGACAGCTGTAACTTTGATAAGCACTAAAGATCCTAAAAACTAAATTGGTGCACTGTGATTCTCATGTCACACATTATACTCCTTTTCCCAAGAGTGCATCTCGTCTAGAGAACAGCCAGTGACAGGTAGTCAAGTGAAAAGGTGCTGTTAAGAGAAATGCTATAAATGGGCATATACTGGAGCAATCACTAGTATGTGTTATGTGTACAGAGATTGAGCCAGTCCCTTCAATTGCTCTGAGACAAGGGGAATTAAAATAATCTTTGTTATTTGCTTTTTACAGTGTAGAGGGATTTAGCAGACATATTCTAAACCTAGGGTTTGTGTATCAAACCAGAAATGAAAACAGAAAACTTGATCACTGTTCAGTTGTTTGAGAAATCAACATTTTTCTTGCTTCTTTGTCAGAAAAAGGACTCAAATGAAAACAGCCCAAAACTGGGAATCTGTCAGGCTCTAGAGCATTTTACAGCCCAGAACCCTGTAAATCCAAAATAGCTCTACACTGGACTATATTTTCCAGAAGTTGTGGATTTCCTTATATACACAGACCTACCTGTGAAAACTGCAAGAGAGGTTAGGAACGCAATAAACTTAAGTTTTCTGCAGCCCTTTTACTAACCAACTGAACTAGCTACATCGTTTAAGTTTGGTTGTCAGGTTTTCATCTGCTACTAAGATGCAAACAGCTTTGGAGTAAAACATAGCAGTACTTTGTAGGAGCCAAGCAGCGTCACGCAGCAGCAAAAACCATATAAAGAAATCTAATAACATTACAGGAGGAGAATTAAGGTCCCGTGTAAGCAAAATGAACATCAGATGCTCTTTGCCATGGAAGGGCTAACAGGGTTTTCACCTATGGTATATGTGCTATCCTGCCAGTGATAAAGGATCCAGTTCTGTGCTGGAACAAAGGGCTTATTTTCTTGGTCTAGTGCAGCAGAAGTCTTCTGTCCCACTGCTTTCTCTCGGGAAAAGAGTTACTACATAAAGGTGCAGAAAGCTGCCCAGAGCGTGGGCAATTCAATCAATATGCCTGGCACAGCTGGTATCCTCTGGCAGCTTATCAGGCAAAATGACAGCAGGTCCAAAGCTCCATTTCAGAAGCTGCTGCCACTCAGCCCAGAAGTTGGGTAGCAGTCCTCACCATGCTAACTCTGCAGCAGAATACTTAATCTAAGAGGATATGTAAGACAGGAAAAGGTGTAAAACCTGCCAAATCACAAAACCTTGTAACATGATACTAGCAATGGAATGTGCGTAAGAAAATAGAGCAATACCACAGCTAAATAAAGGTGTTGCCATGACCTGATAACTTCAGATAAAATGATATGGGCTCCTCTGCTGCATGTCCCATAAAGAAAGAGGGGGCTCATATATGTAACTCTTCACCAGCTCCTTTCTCTCTTTTACAGTTTCAATTCAAGTAATGTCACCTTGTGAAGAGGCAGAACTCCAGAGTCAACTAACGAACCTCTGAAATCCACTGCTGCCTACCAGGGGACCAGGATTTCAAGACATTAAAGTTAAAATAATCTCCACTAAGTTTCCTACTAACATCTTAATGTGTCTGTACCGAGTGGTATCTTCACAATATTCCCTTCCTTTCTTCTTTGACTGGATAAAAAACTAGGAGGGGAAAAAAAGTACCTATGAATACTGATGTGCAGGGAACCCTCGTAAATTCACTTCCCGTCAGTTCAACAAATGAAGTCCCCCTGGGAAGCTGTGAGAGAGAGCCTTCTCACAACAGCCTGATTATCAAAAGTTTGTTCTGTCTTGAAATACTCTAACCTCACAGGGACAAGCATCATAATAATATGAAAGTATCATAATAGCTTGAGCACTGTAAATTACTTTTGTAACTTGGGATGCGTGGGGCAGATTTCCAGCAGGTTGGTTCCCAGTGATGCTGTTTGCCTCTCTGTATCACTTGAGAATTACCCCAAGCCTGAAAGATTCATGTGCTGTACAAATTCAATTTTAGAACAGAAACGTGATTCTCCATATATTGGATTTCAGGTAGTCACTGCATTCATCATAATTTTAGCAAGCTAGCTTTATCACTGCCTTCTTCTCCTCAGAAATACAATACATATTACCTGTTACAGTCCTACCCAGTATTTCAAAAATTTTCTAGAAATAAGCTGTTCTTCAGGGATTGCCCTAAGTCTACAGTATTTCAGTATTGATGGCATTTCTGTCAACTTACAGATCTGCCCTTCACAGTTTTCTGTCCTGGATCATTTCCATTTTTGCAGTTTACAGATCCATCCATGTTTTGCAGCTATCTGTGTGTGAAGGCATTCTACATAATAATCTGAAAAGTTTTCTCATGCTTTCTTTTCAGTCTCCCTAGAGTTTCTGGGGCAGTGCTTTTGTATGTTGGTACACAAAGCTAACCTCACATTTATCCTTCTCCTAACCCTAAAAAAGAAACTGCCTTTACAAACATGTTTCATTTCGGTTGTATCGTTACAACTCCAAACTCTAAGAAACCAGAATGAACTAGTGTAAATCAAACAGTGCTCTTACCACTTAGACCCGCCCTGCAACCCTTTGCAATCAGGGAATCTAAAATTACCATATTTACAGCATCTGCAGCAGAGCCAAGTACAAAACAAGATGAATAGCTGTGACGCACAAGGCAGAGTGTAGAAGTATGCAGCTGGGCCTGCAAACAATATAGGCACTCGGCACTAAAGTCCATCTAATACTTTTCACAGATCAGAGTGACTAAAAGGGGAAGGAGGGGGAGGGAGGAGAAGAGAAATTCCAGGAAGAAGAGGGAAAACACAGCAGAAATCCCAGGCTGCTTCACTACTGGGTAATTGAAATGACTCACAAAAGGTCTAATAGGGAATTCAATTAATTAGGGACATGACTGGGCAGGGAGGAGGAGGGAAAGAAAAGAGTGCCGGTGATACAAGAAAATCACTCCTTTCCATTTACTTAAAAAAAGGGAAAACCTCAAGGTAAAAAAAAGCCGAGATTTTCAAGGCAGGGCCTATAGCCTTTCTTATGCACAGAAAAAGCCCACAGTTGAACCACCCTGGCTTCATGGGATGAGAAAAGGACAAATAAATAGATCCCTGTTGCCTGTCTTCCTTCCCTTAGATTTCTAATGAAAAGGAACAAAAAAGAATAAAATTTGATATATTTAATACATCACCAGTAGGGCAACTAGTAAGAAGAAACTATGAGGACAAGACAGAGGAATGCTGCAGAAGAGATTAATACAATGCTGCTAATAGCATCCTCATCTTCGTAACACCGCTACTTATTCCACGTGACAATGAGGGGAGGGCGATAGGAAGCTGTATGAAGATGAATAAATAAAAAATATGTGGACACATATGAAGGAAAAATGTAATGCAAGAAAGGGAGAGCAGCAGAAATGGGGACATGAAGGAATAGAAGTGACAAGAGGAGGGAGAGGAAAATGGAAAAGGAGTGGATGGAGGGAAGGAGGAGGGAAATGGGGAAGGTCATGCGTGAGAGGAGCAGGAGGGGGAAAACCTGAGAAGGAGGAGAAGAGCAGATGCAGGAATGGTCAGGGAAAGAATGAGAAGTTTCACAATCAGTCAGCAGTTAAAACTTGCTGTGATGGGTAATTGGGAACAGCAGTGTTGATTCAACGACCACCTATTGACAAATACTGCTTCTGACTAAGCCTCAGAGAATAAATTTACACTAGTGCTAGTTTAGAAATCTCCAAGGATGTGTGACCCAAGCTTCCAGGCCCACAACTGGTCATTCCTGGTAATGGAACAGCAGAGAGAGATACAATGACCAGGGGCAAGTGTTCACTCCTGGGACGGAAAGTGGGATCTGCAGCCTTTCAGAATAAAGTTACCATAGCTAGAAATATAACTCCTGTTAATTCTGACTTGGAGCTGTTATTGCCAGGCTGGCTGTTCAATAGCTTTACAAAAGAAACTCATGGTCATTGTTTACCTTCATGAATCATGAAGAGAGCTAACAAAAAGTACTTCATGGGCCTATCGGGTTCAGCACTGAATACCCTCTGAAGGATTACATATGCTCTCACACTCAAGGATCAAGATTCTATCACTGTGAAAGGCTGGTAAAGTTTGCAATATGCTGCATGTTTGGGCAATTAATTGAGTATTTCTGTTCCCAGGGCTGTCAATATAACATCTTAGCATGAAAACATTTAAATCAAACTATATACTTCTGCCAGTGAACTGACAATTAATGTCAGCTTGACTATCAAATGACTTCCAGAAAAGCAGAAGATTTTTTATAAGCTTTATATTTACTGTAATAGAGTGAAGAAGACACAACACTGCCCAAGAAAATAATTTTCAAGCAGTTGAGACATACTGGACCAGAAGGAAAAATAGAATATTGAGGTAACAAGAACCAGTATCATACAAATATCTTTATACTACTGTAAATACATTTGTGTCTAGATACATAAATTGCACTACTGTAACTAAATCCAGGCTTTCACATTGTTTTAAGGTAGATTCATGCAAAAATGAGTATGCAGAAATCCCCAGCTGATTCAGAATTGACCTTTAAACATGACATTAAGGAGCATTATGCCACTGCAGGAATCAACTTTCAGAAGTATAAAGTAGAAATTCAAATTCGTATGGGCTGGTTTAAGAAAATAACCCCTAGGAATTTTGCAAAGACATTAGTGTTGGTGCTCCAGACAAATGTAAACATATTCTAGTTTCAACCAACTAGGCTGGTATTTTCTAAGGAAAGGACTACAAACTGTGGGCTTTCAGTGCCTATGGGCCTATGCAACAATGCTATTGTCATACAAGAACTACAATACAGCTATAAAATGTCAGTCAAGTAAGGCAGACTCAAAAGCAAATTCGAGCTGGGTATCCAAAGCACTTTACATAGTTACTTTTTGGCTTCAAAGCTCCATTCTTTTCAAATTCTCTAACATGTCTGATGAAACAGTGCAATGTGCTCTGAAGGTTATCAGTTTCTAACCAAAGCGCCTCCAAAATTTAGCAGGGCCTTGATTTCATTGTCCATATAATTTTGTCCTTTTACTGAATCTTCATCAAGTTAAACTCAAGAGAACTACAGGCTAGGTCAACATGTATTTCGAGGCTATCTGAGTTAAGCCAGGCTGATGCATTTTGTCCAGACCCTCCTCTCCTTCTCTTCAAAACTCTCATCAGAAAATTAAAAACATCCCGTCTCTTCTACAGAATTTAAATAATTAGAATAAATTCTTTTTATTTCTCTAATTAAGTACCATCCTGTATTTAGTTAGTTGACAGCACCAAAGAATGATTTTTCTGTATTCCACAATGTCATCCCTTCTCCCTGGATCTATTCAAAGTCTCTTGTACATATTTAATCACTCCCAGCTAGGCCTGGCTAATGAAATGCAGGGCCTTGCCCTGACCTGACCTTGCTATTTCTATTTTGGCTCGGCACATCCTCTGCTAGTTGGGTAAAAAAAAAAAAAAAATTTCTTTCTTTCACTTGGACTTAAAGGTCCTGGTACTGGCAGGGGGTATGGTCAAGGACACTGCTGAAAACAGAACAAATGACTGTGAACACGGCTTTGCAAAACTACTGCAAACCAAAAAGGACCACAGCAACTTAACTGCAAAGTTTTTTCCCCTTTTTCCTTTGTTTGGCAAAGACTGGTGGGCACTGTTCATCTACTGGGAATGGCTTATGTCTAGATAATTCTGTAAGAAAAATGGACTGCTCAAATTGTTTCCAGCACTCATAAAGCACTGGTATTTGTTTTGGGCACTTACTGCAACTAAATATGTTGTTCTTGGTTTTCCCTATCTACCCTTCCTATTTGCCAATACAGCAATTAAAAAATATATTTTCCCTTTCTGAGAGCTTGTAAAGAAGTGTGATCCCATTTATGAGCACTTAGGAATGCTGGATGTTGGGTTAGCCCTTTTGTCACATGACGTTGGTTAAAGGAATTTATCAACATGCCAATCAAAAGTCAGAAATGTTTCCAGTGTAGAACAGGACAACATTTTCATGGTGACCTGTGTGGTCTTTTTAAGCTGAGTTTGTTTTCAAGCGGTTTGTGATTTTGTTGACCATTAGTTTTGGTGCTCAGTTTGACATACTGAGTTGCCGGATGAACCATAAACCATATTTGAAGTCAGCAAGGGCAAGGGCCATCTTTTTATTCTTTGTATGTACACACTGCCTTGCATTGTGGAGCTCTGGATACTGAATAGGGGTCACAGATGCTATCACGAAACAACCAGTAACAGCACAAGGATCTTTAGGTACTCAGATTGTCAGAAAAATAAGGCTGAGTGGCTCAATTCACCTTTGTTCCTCAATTATCTCTCAACAGAGGCATGTCAGAGAAATATGGCTGAATAGGACAAAGATGCCTTTAGCTAGCTGCCCGAAACTAACGCCCTACATCCCATTAGGGTTGTGAGTCCTAAGGACCATGGATATAGACCATATTTCTAATGGCCAGAATCCACGTCACACATCCCTTATTAGTTCCTCTGTCCATGCTGGAACTGACATAAGAGGAGTTAGACTTGTGCTTACAAGCCCAGTTTTTTCTCAGCTCAACTAAAACAAACAGGTTCAAGTTGTAACATTCAGACGAATTGAAGCAGTAGGAGATTAGACATTGAAGAAATAATAAAATCCTGTTTATAATCACTGGAATGGCATGCTGTGTAGGACAAGCACACTCACACTGACTGTCCGTGTCTTTGGTTTCTTTGTGTTATATTCTGCTGCAGGCATTTTTGTTGTGATTTTAGACTACAGACATCATGAGCATTGAGTGGTGAATCTCCCTTGCTTATACTGTTCCTGATGTTTGGCAGAGCTGGAAAATGCTACCTTGGGCTGCTTCTTCCCTCAGAGATCTCGCGGGATGTTGCAATTAAGCCACATCCCCACAGCTAAAACCACAGAATGTAAAAACAGCTGTGAAATCCAACTGTCTGATCTGCCTCGGTGTTTAGCTGGCCTCTGTGGGGCCAAATTTGTTTGACTCAGGAGTAAAAATATGATTTAGCACAATTCATGAGACTAGGCAAAAGCATTTTTGGAAGGTTTTTTCCAACGTACTTGTAACAAACAAATTTGGGCCATCACCTATATATGCCAGAAAAAATGTTTATCCAGCTTAACCAAAATTGAGCAAAATAGATTTGTTGGCAGCATGGACAAAGCTTTATGCTTTACTTTTTTTAAGGTCCCTTCCGAATTTCAGTTTTCCATTCCCCACCCTTTGGAGTTTCCCAGATGATTTTCTCTCCTCAAAGGCTTTTCAGTTTAGGCACTGTCCTTTAATTTTTTCTCCCTTATGGTTCTTTTCTTTCCTTTAGTTTTCTTTTGCATTTGTTTTCTTTCTGTCCTGTCTCATGGGAGCATATTAAAAGACTTCCTATCTCTACCATTCCCACCTTTTCTTTGCCAAACTATTTTCCCCTGACCAAAGGTATATCCTTTGATACCCCTTGATTAAACTTACAATATACTAAACGACTGGGAAACACAAATCTTAACAATAGCCTAAGACCATTAATCCAAAGAACATAAGGATTTTTTTAAAGATACATTTGTCTTACTAATGCAGATATTTATATATAGATACATATATTTTAATATTCTCACCACTTAACAACTAGCATGTAAGACAACTTCAGAAAGAGAGGAAAACAGACCAATTCAATAGCTTAACAAGGAAAATTTGAATCTATCATTTCCAGGCTCATTGGTCTTCCTTCTGCTACTACAGACTTCATATGTTTCTCATGAAGTGAACCTCAAAATTCCTATTTCTTTAGCATTAACCATTTATAAGATGGCTCACACTCCCAAAAAACAACATGGACATTTTTAGCACTCCCAAACTCTAGAACGTTCTGAAATTTCATTTGAATTTTTTAAATACAAAGTCAGACTGAGTCTTGCAGCAAGCGCCATATAGTTTTGCATGCATTCTTGAGGCTACTCAGACTAACCTATGTAAAGATCTGAGTACTATCTAATTTCTGCTGAATATGTTTCCTACACACGGTCTCACTATCTCCAGAGACTTTAAATCATAGTGGGAACCAGTTGTCTTGGGGATGACAAGAAGCAACTCCGCACAGGCAGAGCCTTCTCAGTTGATTCTTCTACGGGGTTCATATCTTCATGCTTTATTTAAAGAGCCTCTAACCGTAGCCTCAAACTTACTTTTTGGAATATATGAGCACTTGAAATTAGTTCATGGTAAACTTGTCGAGGGCTGATTTTATCACTTTTTAATTGAAAGTAGGTCACTAAAAAAAATAATTGCCTGTGTTGAGAATGCAAAAGATTTAGGAGGGGTATGACAAGTCATTCAAGCAACACTGAGTGTTCAAATGATGCTTAAATGCTCAGTACATAATACCACCTGTAAGAAGAAAAACTGTGAAAAGGCAGTGCCTATGCATACTTCACAGTCACATCAGGACTGGCTCCCAAACACAAAACACACGCATATGCCATGCTAGTAACCGGTCAGTGGCTATCATTACTCATCACAGGCTTGGAAAATACAATGAAAAGCTAAATTATAACTAAAACCTTTTAATTTTCATGATCAATTCTTCAAATCAAGGAAGAAGTCTTTGTTTCGTTTTGATTTAAAGAGTCCTGTTGGAAACACAGATGGCATCTTCAGCAACTGCATCACTATTGCTCTGACGTGTATCCACAGTGGCTCTCAGCAGGTTCAGACAAGAAATGGGAAGACTGATATCACTTTCTTGCTGCATATGTTACTGTGAGATCCAAGTCCTTGTCGGGTCAGAAATCATATGGTGTATTAAGGGCTTAAGATTAATTCTGGAGATTAAACTCCTGGTTTGACCATAAGCCATGAATGGAAATGGGCTACAGAAAAAAGAAAAGTAAGAGTAAGTAAGAGAAGACCTTAATCAAGAAAAAAAGAATGAACTAATTTAAGTGACAGATGTGCTTTTAGCATCCCTTCAAGTAAGTCACACCATTAGTTTGTTCTGGGAATCCGATGAAAAATGTCAGTATTAGGTCTTTTATGTTAGAGGACAGTCTTTGCAGGGGGATGTGTAACTCCATTCATGGTGAGAATTTCTGCATTAAAGGCCAGGAATAATCTCCTCCATTAAAGAAGGGAATGAAATCCACTCTCTTCAGGTTGGTTAGCAGTCCCTTTTTCTTTTTTCAGATATAGCCTAGATCTTACTGTAACTGACTATTAGGTAAGAACTCTGGTGTCTATTACCAATACCTGAAAAATTCAACGTGTTTTCATCTCTTTATAGCCAATACCGGCATTTTTTTCCCACTGGGGGTAAAAAGTAATAAATACGAAAGTAATGTCCAAACCAGTCCCCAGCCTTCAGAAAACTATACAACACACAGATGGCATCCTATACTCAGATAATACATTTCACTGGATGATAGATGAAGAGAGATTTCATATGGCATGTAGGGATGCAATTTTAACATCAAATACATTCCAATTCCCTTATCTAATCTAACGAGCCATTTAACAGTTTATCTATCAGATCAAGTCTTTGAATCAGTTTTGTGCCATGGGAGTAAAACATGCTAATATTTAAATAATCATCTTTTTGACAAAGGTGGATTTGATCAGTAATAAAGATTGTTTCCAGTCAATGATCTTCAAAAGATCTCTTCCGTTTCTTTCCAGACGACTACAAAACATCACAGTACATAAAATACCTTGGTCAAATCCACTGCCACTTATTTTCTTCTTTGTCACTATTTCTTAAGCTTTATAAAGTACTTTTGTAAATGTTTTGGATCTAGAGAAGGCATGCTCTTACTTCCATATGGAAACTGTAAGCACTTTCATCCCTCCACTGCCAGAACACACACAGCTAGCACATTCTTCTAATCACAAAAGTAAAAAAAAAAAAGAAGAAAAAAAATCACAGCTGCAGTATTAATAGCAAATATATTCTGGTTCATGTCTAGTTACACTCAGGTGAACACTGATAAGTCATGTGTGAGGTTCTCATACATAGCTCTGCCACTGCAACACCAATCCTATCATGCCTCAGCCTCTTTTTAACATTGACGTACAGCTCACTCCTGAATGGCATCTTACTGATCCACTCTCATCCATTAGAGACTTATTATAGTTGGCCATAGTTGGGTTCTTGCTTTTTACAGTAAAATAAATATATGGGCCTCTGTCCCCTCTCAATCTGAGACTTCAGATAGGCAGGTAAGCCAGATTCTGCTTCCTCCAAATGACAACTTTCAGACATCATTTCTCAATGCTAAATACATGATTAAAAAATCTGTCCTAGTTAAGCTGGTTTGTGTGGTCTTCTAAAGGCTGTACAAGTGTTTCAACAATATATATAGAAATCAAATTAAAGTACTATGTTAAACGGAACAAAATGTCTATATTGTGCAAATGTGTCCCAGATTGAAGTTGTGAGTTCTATAAGCACCATCTTGGCCATCCTAGGATGCAAATACCCTGACTGATTTTCAGCTGATCTGTATTGTATTTACAGCATGGGGAAATTTCTGTGGAAGGAACTCTTATCACCATTTTTCAAGAGCAGACTAAGGTTTGCCTTTAAAGCAATAATGCTGAGACAAATTCCAGTATGTTCCCTCCCAGCAGTCTTGGTACAGCAATTTTTCACTACTTGCTACACTAGGCAGTGTTTATGGAAAGTCACTGAATACCTTGAAGAAGCAGGTGTCTGACCTACTCAGAGCACTCACCTCCAAGTGCACAGTATTCCTAGCACAAAATCAAACACTGGGGACTAGCATGCCATGGCATTCATAGCAGGGCTTTTACAGCACACTCGGTTACAGTATGCTCAGCAAACATATTGAGAATAAAACAGTTTAGCAAGAAACACTGAAGAACAGTGAGCAAATGGCATGGTATCTATGGACTGTCACCAAAGCCTTCATAATACAAGGTAATATGCAAAAATTGAGCTTAATGTAAACAGTAGAAATGGGAAACCACTGCCAGACATTAATGAAATGCTAACTTTCCTGGCTTGGGAAAATTCATTCATCACTACAAAGCCATTGCTTGGTAGCCGGATTCAACAGCAGAAAAGGATGCCTAAAGAATTCCTTACAGGTAGGAAGAATTTTATAGCTTCTTCATATAAAAGAAAGTATTTTTTTAAACCTACAACGTTCAAGTCAAATGGGCAATCCTATGAATCTCTAATCAGTTTTATTTTCTTTTTCTTCTCACTTTGAAATTCTGATCTCCTGGACCACAGCTGCAGAAGAAATTTCCAGTAGTTCAGGACATTTTTGCAATTACTTAAGCTGGCTTAACTGGCCTATGGTAACAGGCCTGATCACATGTAATAATCGGCTACATGGAAAAAGCTTTGGCCCAAATGATCGATATTCTTTCAAAAAGAATGATGAAGATTGCTGCCTCTAAATGTAATCACTGCACAGATCTGTTTTAACTTTTACCTCCATGGCCTGAAAGTGACTACATGAGATAAAGGGACACAGCCACAGCAAAGCTGTGCTGTGACATCTCATTCTTCCTTTGGTGTAATTAGGAGGCACCATGGTCTGTAACTCCGTTTCTGCACTCAAAGCTTCCAAAGGAAATGCTCAAAAGCAAGAAACAGACAGCAGTGGGAGCACTATGCTATGCAACTCCTGATGTGTAAGTCAAATTGAATTATATAGATAGAATTGCCAACACTCAAGAGCCCCCATAACCCAGGGTTCGCTCTTCTTGCAGTACACATTAATGGCTTTAAAGAAAGCAACTGCCTTTCCACACTCCACCATGGGCCAAAATAAGCTGCCCATCCCAACCTGAGCGACCAAACTCAAGCACTTTCCAGGCCCCTGTAACATGAGCAACTTAGGAGGAGATGGGGCACTGAGCTGGATGCTGCACTCAAAAAGCTTGTCCTTTCCTTCTGGCACAGAGAGCACCACTGTTCCTTTTTAAAAATCCCCTGCTCTTAGCAAGGTTTGTTTTTCTAACTGTTTCCCAGAAACCTCTTGGGGGTTCCAAGCCCAGAAAAGTAATTACTGCATTACTTTGGCCACAGACACAATATCAACCTTGTTAGACTTGGCCTGTGGAGAGAGCCAAACACCTGCTGCTGCAACATTTATTTGATAAGCTTCATGGTTCACTAACATAAACCTGATCCTGCTGACCTGCAGGAGGATGAAAAGGAGTTGGGGGGGAAAGGGTGGAGCAGGTAGGCAGTCTCATGGCCCTCTGGCCCAGCAGCTTACAGCCCTCTTTCCCAGCAAGCTCCCATTTCTCCTTGCTTTCTTGTTCCCTGGTGAGAGCTTCAGAGAATTGGTTTTCCCCCTGCAGTTATGCAGGCAGATGTGGAAGGGGCTAGGATTCCCATGCCTTATGACGGATTAACTGACAAGTGCGGGATCAATACGGGAATTGTTCTAGCTCTGGCTGCATCTGTAGGCTTCCAAAGCAGACAGAATAGCTGCACACACTCTTGTTGGCATGGTGGTGTGTGCACTGAAAGGCTGGCTTAATGCCAAAGTCTATTAGTTAACAGCAAGGAGGGAGGGGAAGAAGGGCTGCAAATCAGTCAAATCAACAGATAAATGTTGGGGAGAAAAGCAGATGTAGAAATAGAAACCTGATTCTTATTCTTCAAACGACACAGTTTTCTTGTCCAGTAAAAAAAAAAAAAAAAAAAAAAAAAAAAAAGTGGGTGTAGGGGGAAATAAATAAGGTTTTATCCCAAACAAGACCATTCCTTCCAGTTAATACTGCTAAGTAATATCTGAGGAAAAAAACCACAAATGCCAAGGGAATTAGCAGGAAGGAGAAAATAACCTTCCCAACTACGGTGCTCAATATCAGGAACAAGACTTATTCTTCTGACAGGCAAGCTTGTCTCTCTGCCTCACTGTTTTTCAGGCAGAGGAAATAAAAAATGGACAATCTAGAAAACCAAGAAAGGACATTTCAATGTGTCTGCTAGTTGTCACATGGAAAGGGTTTGACCTCAGAACAGTATGTTTTCTAGTGTACCTCTGTCAGTGTGTGTTGATAGTGTATCTTGGATATATATATACTGTAATTCACCCTCTTGGGAGACAGTGAGAAGCAGATGAATCACTGTGGATTACATCAGAGCCAGACCAAACTTTTATACAAAACTTGGCAAAAATCTGAAGACTAATCCTGTGAACATGTGTGAAATTGTCTACATGAGCATCCTCTATCTTACTTCACCCTCTTCCGCTGGCTCAGAACTTCAGGAAATTTATTTCCTGATGGATAAAAACCCTTGCAAGATTAAAATAATACAGCACAAGGCATTTTCTGGATAGATTCAACCCAAATCAAACACCTCAAAAGAAAATTTCTCTTGTGGAGCCTCAAGCACAGTTCTGCAGGTATATGAAATTCAGGTAACAAATGATAAACATTGAAGTTTCGGACTAGCACCAACCTTCTATTTTTGTATTCACCCTTCACAGGGTGAAGGTACAGGACTCATAGCATCAAAGCAATATGCTAACTACACTCAGAAAACCAGCATGATTGGATTCTCAGAGCTCTACTAACACAGCCAACTGTTTTTCAATTTTTGCTTTTATTGACTAGATTGTTTCTCTACAAACAGTACAAGACAGATTTTTTTGAACTAGTAATTAAGGAAAACAAAAAATAATGTGATACTATTAGAAGACTCTTGTGGAAAGTGCTGCAAGCAAGAAGACAAAGTGTAAGAGAATTTGACCTACACTGGGAAGCCTACATTGCTTGGAAGCCTGTGAGCACAAAAGATCCACAAAGTAAGTGCTGCCCAGCAGGAAAATCTTGAAAGCAACATACAATACAACCAACTCCTGGAAAATGTATTGAGCCGTCTGTTGAAAGTTGCTTTGTTGAAAATTACTGATGACCAAAGCAAATACCTTCATTCTTCCTCCATCATTTTGCTTCAGCTCTACGCCAATGTTCCCCAACAGACTAAAAGCAAAACAGAGGAACTCCAAACATGTGGTTCACCAAGCAGGCAGCAGTGATAGGGAAGAACTCATGGTTTGTTCCTCAACAGCTGATAGACAAACCAGCAGCAAAAGTCCCAAGTTAAGAACAATTTTATTATTTGGAGCTCTTAAAACAATAAAGCCATCTTATTTCAGAAAGTATTAGGAAGCATTACAGGTAAAGTCTTGGAATTGCTATAAAGATCCTTCTAATGGCATTTCTACAAAATCCCTATCATATTACAGGATGCTCATTGATCTTATTCTGCCTTTTATTCTTGTTTTAGACTGTGAGCAAATGTACACCTTCTACAGCAGTTTCTGCCTGTAGTTTCCCCAGAGCATCACACATGCAGAAGCTCCCTGAAGGATGTATGTTTCATGGTAAAATACTGGTAGACTGTTACACTTAGTAGGAACAGTTTTCAAGAAAGTTGAACAGGTCTGACAGCAGACAGGGTGAACTACTGCTGGTTTTCTGAGAAGTGGAACCCAAGGAACTTGACCTGACAAATCAGAAGAGCAATCTGAAACTACACTAAGTTTGGAGCACAGCAGGGCAAATGAGAAACAATGACAGCCACACAGCTCACTCAGAGGATCCCCAAGAGAGCAGCCATGTGCTGGCAACAAACACTGCAGCTAAAAGGAACCAAAATCATACAACAGCTTCTTAAAATAAATCCTCCCAACAGGCCTGCTTCCTGTTCTGTAACAACCACCAGACCATAGGAGTGAAACTTACTCTGAGTCACGTAAGTGCACGTGTGCTTGTGTGCTCAAGAGCACTAAGCTCTGGGTGCCTAGGCACGTGTGGCTGCCCGTGCCCTTGTGCAGCCAGCTACAGGACCACGAGACGAACATGAAAGAGAGATGCCTCTCTCTCTCTCTCCATATTCTTCCTCTATGCAAAGAACTTTATGTAGTTTAAAATTGAAAACCTGTGAAGTTTTTCCTCTTTACAGGTAAAATGTGAGCAAGTGTTGGAGGCCCTTAACAGTAACTAGAGCTCAGTCTGGTAACATATCACTTATGCTGTGTCACATCCCTGGGAACCTCCAGGATCACGACCTTACCACTACACCATTCTGTATGATAAAAAAGATCAAATTGGACAGAGTCAGAGTAGAATATCATGATAAAACTCTTTAAAATGGTAACTGAATATTGTGCTCTCAAATATTCTCCTTTTCAAAGGAGCATTTCTAGCTTTAATATTGTGAAGACAACTTTTATTTTGGGAACCAAGAGTAAGCAGTGTAAGTTGCCCAAGTCTGCAAACACACTAACCAAAGTTTCTCAAAAATACGTCATAGCTTGGAGCCTTGAAATGATTGAACCGCATCCTTCTCCCGAGTTTTTTGTTTGAGCATATCTGGTTTCTTCAGGCTGGAATCAATGGAAGAAAGAGACTGTGTTTTTTTGTTATGTCTTGGGTTAAAACCTATTGAAACTGGTCAATCTAGCACTATGTTTCCTTTCAAGCTAAATAAGGCTAGAGTTAAATACCTCTTTGTTTAGTAATTGCTAAAAACAAAAGACTACAAAAAACCACGAAGGTTGTGCAGGGTCTGGACCTCACAAGACAAAGGGAATCATGGGGACAGATGCCACAAATGGGAGATTAGGGCAATGAGTAGTGTGGCTCTGCTTCTAAAAGTGTTGGGGATCAATTTGGTATCTTTGTTAACATATGAAGCATATCCTGGCATGTGAGGCTTACTGCAAGTCAATGTTACTGATATAATTTTTACTACATCAAAGTATAGTACTTTGGTAATTTGCTAGCTGTCACTCAAAGCATGTGGAATAGTAAAAGGATAAAGCTTTTTTTTAATTATTTTTGTATTTTAATTTTTTGTTTTTGTTAGGGGAGGGGTGTGTGTGTGTATATGTGTGTGTAAAGAACACCAAGAACAGGTTTCTTCTTATAGAAAGTCATCCAAAGCCACCCAAAATTACGTTTACTTTCTCTGAATATTATTAGGTTAGCTTGAGCCTTAAAATAAATCTCTGGCTGAGTCCTAGGTGGCTAATTACTTCCAGTTATTTCTGAATAAAGTTTTAACCACTTCTCTTGGAATCATCAGTATCTAACAGGTTGGGGTGAGGGGAGGAAGTGACCCGTCTGAGCATTAGACAAATAACAGACTTACTGACAGAATAAAAGCAAAAGAACAAAACAAAGTAACTGAAAAGGACAGCAGACCAATTCGCTTATAGCAGCATTTGAGGAAGGGCTAGGAAAACAGTGAAACACCTTACAGTATCCAAAAGCCTTCAGGTCACTTTAGTTCAGCTGCATCATGCCCTAAGTTTTGGTAAGAAGAAATTCGGGCAGGACATGCTAATAAGATTTCCAGTCCTTCACCTTGATATTCAAATAGTTTTTTTCACAGCACCAGTACATCAACTTAAAATTGATTTATCCTTAAAAAACCCAGTGTAATTCCTAAAAACTCTGCAGCAGCTCTGGCTTGTTTTCAGAGAGCTGTGGCACACAGGAGGTGAACTGGGTCTTGATGGGGGAGGTACAGCATGTGCTAGAGGAGTAGGCCTACAAGGGAATCCCATGGAAAAAGCATGTCCTGCTCAACATAGTCTCCAGATGACCTTTTATAAATGTGAGAAATTATTTGTCAGGCAAAGTATAAGTGATTATGTGTGTATTTAAACCTTTGCTTGAATTGACTCATAAAGCAGGAAAGCCATGAAAATGCAAAATTCACTTTGGAAAAGTAAATATAAGGCTTTCCAGATAACTATGCGATAACTGGACTACACGTATACAGCCTTTAACACTGCAGGAATGAAGCATCCTTCATATAATGCTGAACATTTAAGCATCTCTGTAATTTAGAAAAGAAGATGGAAAACAGGACATGGTGAAATTCTTCTGTCTATTACTGCAAAAAACTGGCAAGAATTAGCAGCTGAAGCCAGATATCCTTGGGCCTCAATCTTAAAACTGTATTTTCTTTGATGTTACTCACTTCCAGGGCACATTTAAAAGAGCGGTGAACAACTGGTGCTGATTCTTGTGGCTTATTAGCCACTGATAGATATGTGCCGTGCATATACTCATTTTCCATAACAAATATTTGCACATGGGTTTGAAACACTGGGAGGCCATACATGCACAGCTATTGTCTCAAGTCAATCCTTCCTTTCAAGGCCCAGTTCCACTCCCTTTCCATCTTAGTCCCTCCATTAATCTCCCCATTTGCCTTTTAGGTTTGCTTAGATTACAAGTTATCATTACTAAGCGCAAGAAGACTAACCCAAGACTGTCTGTGCCTATCATAATCACTCAAATAACTTCCAGTTCATGATTTACTGTTTGCTTCACTTTTCCACCCACTGTCTGCCTTTTTTAAGGCAATGACATAACTTCTTGCATGTTGCTAGAGGACTACACACACTAGTGGGGCTAAGAATGCAAAAACCAAGATTTAATGGCAAAGAGGATGAATAGAATCAGTAAGTATTTTCCCTTCAGCAGAAAACAGTATGTTGCTACTTCGGTGGCAAAGGCTCCTATGCCCTAAAGAAGCTAAGAACTGCCTTCTGTAAGCGCAAAGGCAGTGGAAATACTTTTGGCTCGACATGCCCATGTGTCTGCTGATCTGATTCTTCAATGAAACAATTCACTGTCTGTTTCTGGGGGCATAATGAATGGAGGAGTTAGATCAATTATCCGAGAGTCTTCAGGATACACTCTGACAGATGATGAAAGAACTCTAATATGTAATTGAAATACTCTCTACCAAAATACTTATATTAAATGTTGGCTGATTACACACAGGTCTGAGCTATCTCAGACCTTCAGAACAGGAACTGAGTTGTTTTTCAGTGAAAGCCAAACTTCTTAAAAGCTGGCTTCCCACTACAGAGCCTTTGTGTTGGGTAAATTAGCTTCAGGAAGAGAATAAAAATGAATTAAAACCATATGGAGATACTCTCCCTTTACCCCCCTTTCCCCTTTCCTTTCGCTATGTGAATCCCCTCTGACTGACAGAGGCCAGTCCAGTATAATTTAGTCCAGTGTTTTTGTTTCCTAAAGTCTCGGTCTTGGGCTGAGTCCATTAATAGGCTGCAGCTGATTTTAATTTAGATGAACTCAAGAGTTCTCTCTTCTTTGGTTTTAAAAAGATTACAAATTGTGTGTTACATAAATAGAGGGAAAAGAAGAACCAGAATGAGCAAAAAATCTGCTCTCCATTAGCTGACCTGCTGAATAAGACTATGATCCAAATAAAGATGAGAAATGAGAGATGTGGGGAGAAAAATACACAACTAAAAGCTCTAGTGATACTGCACCCAGACACACTAGTAAAAGGAGATGCAGTAATGTCTGATAGTGACCATTACTATTGTAACAACACAGAAGAGGCATTAATGGGACTCCAGAAGTGATAAACCAGATGCCTCAAGGACTGTTCTGATGGTTTGCAGTACACCTTCCCAATTAAACTTAAAATCACTTTGATAGTGACTATGACCTCTTTGTATCTCGAGTCTGTCTGATAGCTAAGGTTGAATAAGCTGATCTTAGACTAGCTCCTTGTAGATATTCTTGAGCGTGAAAGAATGCCGTGATACTCACATGGATTGACTCAAGTGGGACTTGGAAGCAGAGGTGCTGAACCTAGAGAGAGTTGCCTGAGATCAGTGCTGAGGTAACTTTGGGTGGGAAGGGGCTGGTTTGTTTTTTTTTTTTAATGCCAGCCTGAATTCCATGTCTACTTTATGCCACCTGGAACTCACAGTCACAGGACTGTGGATGGCTCTAGACTGCATGAATCCATAATTTTAAAAATACTTGCTATAGGCTGCAAATGTGACACTCATTTTTATTGATGCTCAACCTGATGCTTAATGCTGATGCATTAAGTTTCCATTAAGAGGAATCTCATGAGCAGCTCATACACACCTGCTCCATTTAAAAATTTAAAAGTGGCTGAGCAGCAAAGCCAAACATGAAGGGACTATGAACAGCACAAGAGCAGAGTTTAACTACTCACAGCACAGCAACAGGATGGCTGCCATTTGGAAGAACAAGAGTTATAGAATTGTCTGTAACAGACTTTTGATATTTAACTTCAGCTGAAAAATACAGATAAAAAACCTGCTTTCAATCCACAAGAAAAGCAAAATGTTTTTCATAACCTATGAGCAAAATTTTAAGTGAGCTGAACTCACAAATAAAAGGTCCCAAGAAGCTGGAGTCTCAATGTCACTATGATAACTTAAAAATTTCAAAATAGCATTTTATTTCACAGAGAATCCATTTCATAAGTCCAGAAATGTTTTTCTCTACTTGCTAATGCTCATTCTGGGAATCACACACATCTGTTTTACACAAAGAGAGCATATACCTGCATAAAGTAAAAATCACAGCTTTGCCCTAAGAAGGAAATACTACAATTATATAGTAAAAGAGCTAGTAATCAATAATAAACAATAAATATGCAGAGAAACAGATGGACAGACAACATGAGTAAGTACATGGTTCTATCAGCTTTACCTGAATACAACTCCTCATAGTAAGTTTCAATTGCAATGATAAACGTTACTGGATTAAACCCAGTAAATTTTTCATTCCTTGCTAATGGGGCAAATGTAACTTGGAAGGAGTCTGTATGCAATCACTGGAGGTTTTATTTGTATAACTTCTCTGGAGTTTGACTATATTTGATTGCATGTGGGTGGCTGTGGGACGGGTGGACAGCTGGGTGAAAAACTGTGACAAAAGGAATCTTGTCCCATTTCCTGCCTGTGCTTCATTCACTAATGAGCACTGCTCTGGGTCATTCTCAAGACTTCTTCATCTGTTGTTGTCTTGTCTGCAAAAGGGGCACCCCAGCAGTGGAGCTGTTGTCAGCTTGTCTTGAGAGTTTATTCTGCTGCCTCTCACCCTTGCAGCTGTGTGGGATTTTAAGTGCCTGGCTGTAAACAACTCCATACTTTGTGTTTCTTTTTGGATGACTTGAAGGCCAGTCTGAGGCCAGATGTGTTTGCTGGTGTAATCTGTTTCTCATTTCTTCTAATATATGCATATCTCAACAACTAATAATAAAGTGAAATCAGGATTTATCTGTTGTTTTCTTCAGTGTGATCTGTGTTGGAAAGAGAATATTAATAAAACACAGTTAAGTCCTCAGTTTCTCCTTTCTTCCTGGAGTGCTTGAAACATTCACTGAACACAGCCCTACAAGTAAACAACCAGGTGGGTGAATCAGACTGATGCCATTAGACTTCTGCCGTAGCAATCAATATCCATCTTGCTAACTTGTGGAAACAAAGCCATTTTGCTTCTTTAAGAAACACCATTTTTTAGTAACACTGCCTCATTTAATCTTGTTTTTTTCTTGTCAGTCCACTTGAAAAAGTTTCTCCCTGACAACAGGTTTACTCATTGTAGTAGGATTCTTTTATAAAAGGCTTCTACCTGTGAGCAGACAGGTTTCAGTTTTCTCCCAGTGCAAACTGTTCTGTTATCAAGTCTAGTCCATTAATGATAAACCCCATTAAAGGAGCTAAATGAAGATTGCACCTCTCCTCCCATGTCCAGGGTAGCTCCTGTTTTACACACTCTGCAAGTTGAAATTATGATAATAGATAGACAGACAGTCAGACATATATAGATGGTCATAAAATCAGTTTTTATAAAGAAAGTCATAGGGTTGCCCTTTACTCAAGAAGCCTTTCAGAAAAATGCTCTAGTTTCATCCCAAAGGAGGTTTTGCCAAGCCCTCTAGCCTTGGGAAGGAAAGGAAACCCTTTCCACAGTGCTAGGCAGTTCTAATTACAGATGCATCAAACCACCACCTACTTTTATTGAAGATCATTGTTCTCTGACAGTACTCAGAAGCTCATCTATTGTCTTCAACTGCACTAATCAATGTTAATTACTCAGTCAGCCTCACTAGCTCTGTTCAGCAAATGTGCCACCAAAACCCTAAGTAAATGTTGTTTCTTCTGTGCCTCTTCAGTTTTATTTTAACACCCAAGAACAAGAACTGTAACTGCCTATGTAAGCCATTGTGACTGGCATAACTGAAGACAACTGTTTTAACTGGCAAGGAAGACACAATTTATTCTATTAAAACCACTCATGATGATATGTGAGAAGGAAAGACGCCCTTTTAGCTTTTAAGAAACAAATAATTTGTAGGTTTAGTAATTAGGAAAACAAAACAAATGCAAAACATTTGTAGTTGTAAACTGAGTATACTTGTTGTGGCTTGACTAAAATGTGCAAATGTAATCATGGAATTTTTTTCTTCAAAGAACTACCACACTTCAAGATGCTAGTAACATGAAAAAACTAAATATGGGGAGAGTCATTCTGCTTCTGGCCCATCCGGGTTTTCAACATTTTACTGAGCTTTCACATCTACTATGTGAATTAAAGATCAATTTGTTTTCAGAAGGCTACTTTGGTGGGTGGTCTGAGTTAATTTTATTTCTTAATTTCATTTTCCAGAACATTCAGAGGGTTTTTTTCCATTTTCTGTGTTGAACTTAGTGCTTTTACAGCACCACAATACCAACAATGTAATATGGAGCACTTGTTCTATTTCTTCCTGTATCCACCATGGTTTTACACACAAATTGATCATACACAAAACCACAAGAAGCATATCTAATTTGAGCTTGGCCCCAGCTCTCCTGCCTTCAACAGTTTTGTATATAGTTGACATACTATGACCCTTTAAAGAATATTTCTTACACTTGACACTCTCAATAATTTCATGGGATTCTCTCCATTCTCTGCATTCTTATCAAATGCTTTCACTCTGACAAATCAACATGCCCTCAGATCATTTGCATTAAACAAAACAAGGTTATTTTATCTAATTAAAGTTCTTGCTTTGTCTACAGTAATGTTGATAGAGACTTCACAAAACATATTGTTGTGAGCACAGTTAGATTCCGGGATTATGAAAAAAGACTATCACAGAAATGTGTGAAAGCGTAATTTTGTGCATCATGCACCATGGTAACCTGTAAATTAACAGGAAATCAATGCAGGGGTGCACCCTGAATGGGAAGACAAGGCTGATAAGTATTTGTGGTCTGCTTTTATCTTCTGTCCAGAACTTTCAAATTATCATATACAAGGAATGAATTCTGTCTATCAGAATCAAAATATGCATCCACATTTTTCAAACATCGTAACACCAGAGCACTGCCTTTAATGGGATGCAAATCTGTTTCTCCTGTGTCTCTTGATATGCTGAGTTGGTACATGGAATAGACAAAGCCAGAGTAAGACTAATGCACAGGCAGGCTAAGGAAACTTTCATGATGGTGAGGGGTATCTTTAAATCATAAGCTGAACTTAGCTGATGACACAATCATTGCCTGAGTCATGTGAAAATCTGAAACAATGGCTCTGAGCATGGTAAACTTAGTCATTAATCTGACAGTGTGTCAGACTCATGATTTAAAGGTTGAGGAGAGGGACAACAGGGATTCTGCCACTTCAGCAGGCAATTCCATGGGTGGAGCAAGAGCAGAATGGTAGAGTAAGCCTGACTCAGTCTCTAGCAGATATATTCCTGATGTTTCAGCAACACGAGTGAACGTCACACTCAGGACACCCAAAAAGCCTGTCACATTCAATAAGGAAATAGCATCTCTTACTGCTTTTAATGGTGAGCAACAATGCAGAGGAGGAATCAAATGGCAGAGAAGCAGAAAAGCAGAGGAACCAGGTTTAAAAACAGGGTTTTAAAACCTCACATGACCTAAATAAATACTAGCACTGACATACCTAATTTGGGGCTGTCATGCAAGGGAAGCCTAGTCTTTAGATAAACAGAGTGTCCACCCTTAACCTCCTGAACTATCAGTTTTCCTCATTTAATACTGCAGAAAGGTTATGTTGCAGTGCCCTGTGCTTCCTCATATTTAAAGTTAGGGTAGCCAAGGGCAACAAAGACTCCTTCCTCTCCAGCCCGATAGCAGAGCTCTTCCTTCCTTTTGTTCACATGAAGAACAAACACTGAGTTGAACAATAACAGTGGATGCTTCATTATGATGCTCTCCTGGGCACCCAGCCCTGGTTAGCACTATCTTACCACTTGGTTTTGTTTTGAAGGAAACCCTGAATGGTCCTTTCAATTGCTGGTGTTTCAAGATCAACATTATCTCTACTTCCTCTGTTTTCAAGTTTCCTTATTTTACCAACAATATGTGGCACTATGGAAAAAAAGAAAAAAAGACGCCCCAACGAACTGAGACTTGCCAGTCTTAGGCAAGCAGTAACAGAAGACCAATTAAAACTAGTTTTTTCCAAACCAGTTAAGCTACTGATTCTGAGCACTATGGAACCCCCCCCACACCAAACCAAGAACAAAGAAACACAAAACAACATAATCCTTGGCAACTATTAAAGGAAGTGCACATGAGGAACACAGTTTAGGCCTGGAATATAATTTATTTGAAAACATCCAGGCATCTGTTCACACTTCCTGAAACCAACGTCAGCAGCAGACCACTCTCTGTCACATCTTCTGCTTTAAGGTCAAAAAGGCCTTTAGTAATTTTACAAAATCCATACCCTCTGATCTGGTATAGACAGGTGGTGAACCCAGTTTATGACTTGTGCATTCCTGCAGACTTTTACTCTTCTTGGACAAGTAATTGTTTTGGACAAGTTTACTACATTATTGCTCACGTTTCACACTTCGTTCACACAGGTGGACAAATTCAGTGTCAGGCTGACAGGTCTGTAGCTCCCCAGATTCTCCTTCTGGCTCTTCTTATAGGTGTGTTTCGCATTTGCCAATTTCCAGTCACTTTTGACCTCCCCTGTTGACCAGGACTGATGGTAAATGATTGAAAATGTCTCAATGATCTCTTCAGCCAGCTCTCTGAGTACTCTTGGGTGAATCCCATCAGGCACCGTGGACTTGTGCAGATCTAAGTTGGATAGCAGTTTGCTGACCATCTTCTTCTGCAGTATGGAGGCAAAACTTGTTTCAGTGGTGAGTGGGAAGAGGAGCAATTTGGGGCAGATAGCTTCATTCTCAGTCAAGGCTCTTTTTCTGCTTTGAGTTTGCAGATTCAGTTTATGTGCTAAAGCTTCCTGTGCCTTTGAGTGATGCAGCAGAAAGTGGTGTCATTCCTGAGCAGAGACAGCAGGGACCAGCTTGAGGGACACCCTTCTCCCTGTGTGTTCAGATGTGACAGTGGAATGTAGTCCATTCTACACTGAAGAAAACTGGATTTGCTCTTATTTCTGGCCATCACTTAGGAACCTTTCCTAGGGCACAAGAAGTCTTTCTAATGAAAATCAAACAGAGCCTTGGGTGTCTGCCTGTCCTTGCTACTGCTACTGTAGGTTGAAGACTATGGGTCAATTGTGTGACCACTCATTTCCCAGTTCAGCCTAACACACATCTGAGAGAAAAAAGTGGAGAAAATGTGTTTTTCAAGGAAAAACAAGTATTCTGGATGACTAGAAGTTACCTCTGTTAAACTCCAATAAAGTCCTACTGAGTATTACTCAGCTGGAAGGACTGAAGTGATAAGCAAGGCAGTGAAGTTGTAGGGGAAGGACATCTGAAAGGCAAAGAGGAAACAACACACCTTTGAACTCTGCTGTGCGCAACATGAGGCCCTGCCTCTGTATCAAATATGAAGGTGGCTAGGATCATATTAAAGAACTATCAAAGCTATGCTTTAACCATCCTGATTTAGTGGCTTTGGCTTTTGCTACCACATTAAAATACATTGGCTTGACTTTCAAAGGTAACAAGCACCTACAGCTCCCACTGCCTTTGGTAACAGCTGCAGCTCTAAAAATCAGTTTAAGATAGTTTGCATATTCAGAAGAACTGAAGGAAAATAAAAGGTCTATTGTGTGGAATAGAAGAGTTTAAACACTGCTGATTGGTGGTACATGAGTCCCGTCCCTTTTCAAATGAATTTCACTTCATTTTTTGTTTGGTTTTCCTGTTGTTGCATCCTGCACCCTCCAGTGCTAAGCTGGTGGGATCCCACATACTTTTCCTGGCATGTGGTGTTCAAAATAAGAGACCTCAGCAATCGGATATCCTCAGCATTTCCAGCTATTGAACACAATCAAGAGTGTTGTGATCCAATTTCAGAGCAGAAGAGGAAAGATATACAGTAATATTCTCCCTGTGCTGGTATGGGGTAGACAAAAGAAAACTAGGCAAACAGGATGTTCTGCTCCTCTGTGAACTTCAGCAAATGCCATGGCAGACAGGATATGGTCTACAGACTCAGAGCTGCAATGTATGTGCCTGGCTGCCCAATACCTTGCCTTAGGTAATTCACTCACAGCACAAATATGGCATGAAGTAAAAGACATAGTAGTGTGCAGTTCCCACTTGACATGCCTCAAGACTGAAGTCCTTCATTAAGCATATGCAGCCTGAAGGAGGAATGGGATGTTTTCTATATGCTACTAAGCAAGAATCTCATTCCTAAATTCACTTAGAAATCTTTAGGAGTGCAATACTTGGTGTTCACAACTTTGGATATTACCTGCTTATTCTAAGCCTATTTACTGAATAGTAAGACACATCTCAGTCAAGGTCTCCACAAGAGCACACAGCACTCTATTCAGCCTACTTGATAGCACTCCAATATTCCCCAACATTTTCTAGAAACATCACTCCTCACAACTCTGCCATTGCTTCTGGAAAGAGCCCTTCACAGGGCTTTGGACCGTATGGGAGATTGTTTCTGTAATGGAAAAACTGGGAATTTTAAATGAAAATGAGATTCAGTTGACAATAAAGCAAAATCTTTTCAATAACAAGATCTCTTGTTGAACTGTTAATTGTAATATCATTTGCCTTTGCTTCTTCTTCACCCCTGCAGTTATACGTGTGCTGCCTTGCCTCTGCTGAAGCCTAAGGCAGACCCTCTAAGGTTATTCAGGTGGCAAACCAAGGAACAGCCAGGCTCCAGCAAACTGCTGACTAAAGTTGTTGCCTCTTTCATCTCTATAATCCCTGGTTAACTCAACCTGGGCCTGAAATTTAATCTCACAAATTTTTCAGGGGTTTTCACAGAACTGAATGACAAAGGACCAGATTCTGGTTTCATTACAGCATAAGCACTGAGGAGCAGTGCTAAAGTTCAAAGGAACATCGCAGAAAACACTTCACAGTAACAGCCCAGTATTATTAATTTTAGGGAATGACTGTAATGAAAAAAAGCTTTTGAAGAAAACTGTTTGCTGAGAGGGTTTCTCATGTCCGTTTCTATTAAAGTGCTATATATTCCTATTCCATCTTATCAAGACAGACTTAAGGTTACACGAGAAGATCATTTAAATCTGCGGTTACTCCAGTTTCAAAGACAGGGCAAGTCAACACATCAGATGCAGAGATACCTGAGGTTGTTCTGGATGTGTTAATTCTGGAAACATAGAGAAAGTTTCAAAGAAAACAGTACTGGGGCCAAAGCAGTGGAAGCCCTATTTGTAAAGCATTATCCCTGTACTAGTACGTTCCCCCTCAGGCAAAGTTTTCTAGTTTAGATGAAGTGCTATTCAAATGTGCTTGTCTACATTGAAATGCACTCTGGAGACTTCCACGTTTAGATTGTAGGCAACTGTAGGATCTCCACAGCACTCTCCCCCCTGGCCCGCCACCATTTCTCTTTGGCAAACAGGTTGTACAGTCAGAGATTTTATAAGATTTTAACTTGGAGAATACATGAATTCCCATAGTGAAAGAAAAATTGCATGTATTACCAAGCTTAAGTCATTTGGGTCATAGTCCTCTATTGGTAATTACAATTTCACAAGATCAAATGACAGTAGTGATGGTTTCACTAAACATGCTAGTGGTGAAGCCAGAACAGACATACTTTTGAGGATAACAAAAGAAATCTGGTTGTGCCTACACAAGAAAGGAATAAATCACAGTGAGACTAATTGCCTTTTACTTTCATAAGCTGCACACAAAAGCACGAGACTTTACTCTGGCTGAAAAACATGTTTTTGAACAGAATTTTTTTGGCTTCCTACTCATGACTGTGTTCACTTAAGAACATTAAGTCCATTTTAGGTACATTTGACCTTATTCTACAAATCTGTAGCTTGAGAGCTGTAACAGCTACATTAAATCCAGGCAATTACTAGTAGAGTCTTGGTATTTTATTACAATGTTCAGTTCCCAGAACAATATATTGTCACAAATCACAGATACTACCTCTAATCAACAGACAATTTCAGTCCTTAGGTTAAAAGCCTTTTAGAAAAAAGGCCATTTGCTTTAGCACTATGCTGAAAACCCAGGGGAGCAGCCCACTTTGATCAGGAATTCATTAGAGAGCCTGGTAAGTAGATTTCTCTGAAGTGAGATCATTTTGTCCCAGGAAGCCTATGCCAGCCTTGAAAAGAGGGGAACAGATTTACACTCTGCAGCTTATTGTTTTAACAACACTGGATTAAAAGAAATTAGTTTTGTTTCATACTCGTGTAAATGAGAACAGATTTGACTCACTGCTTGAACTAAGGTTTTTTGCATATTACATTTAGTAGAACTTCAGACAAATGAAATGCTGGCACTTCAGTTGCACTCTAGCAAAGCACTTAGGGACATGTTTGGCTTTCAGTGCAAGGCAGCAGTACTGCATCTTTAGAATCTCTATAAGCATCTTCAGAAATAAGCTGCTAATTCAAGACATTGTGCTAAACTGGATTTATCCAGCACAATATCCTCTCACAAGTTAAGCTCACGGCAAAAAGTATGGTCAGAAACTATACTAATCTGCTATCTACTATGATACTATATGAAAGTGCATGTTTGCAGAGAGAAGCATTTAATTTATTGAAATGGCAGTTTATTTTGTTTCTACTGGATCTAAACCCAAGATGCCTCTAGTTTTCCTTCACTACTAAAATATTTTCCTTCCCCCTCTCTTCATTAACATTTTTAGTTGTTTTTGCATCTGTGCTTTGTTTCTCTGACCTCCTTCAGGTAGCCACAGAGTTTGGCTACTCCAGCAAGGCTTTGCCAATGCTGCTGCAGAGCAGTAGAGCAGTTCCCACAAAGCCATCCAGTGAGGACACCCTCACCCAAGCAAACACCATTCCTGGGTCAGGTTTAGTAACCCATTCCTCAAAATGCCATGAACTGCCCGAACAAAAGAACGTTTTCATTGATGTCAGCTACATCTGTACAGGAGATCTTGCTGGCATTGGGATGATGGGAGTTTTATTTTTTTCACATGCCTTGCTGCCAGGATAGACCTAACCTGACTGATAGTGCTTTTTCGCTCTCATTATTACTAACCTGTTAGAAATACATGAGACTTTCAGTGTCCTGTGGGCAATACAGCAAAAACAGTTCCACCCTACAGAGATCCTAACAATGATCAGTTCATCTTTATGCCTCCAACAGAGCTGGAAATCACCAATGGCACTGCAAATCTGTTACCATCTCAATAGCAATGCACAACTCTACTCCCATTAATCTGTCTTCCACCCATTCACACATCAAGTACAACCCTGCTTCATTTTACAGATTATATCCATGTTGCTTCAGACAAAGGTCACTTTATAGTTACAGTTCTTCAATTGAATAAAAGCTTTTGATGCAGTAAATAATTGTCTTTTACTGTTCAAACCCACACAATACAATACAAATAATGCTGCCCTTTCTTTCAGAATTCCCTTTCTACCTCACTACCCGATTCTTTACAAAATAAAATGAGGCACTTTTCACTTGCTTCAACCGTATAAATTAGTTATAGCACTTTGGAGACAGTTTGCCATGCTGCACTACAAACCCAGACCCTATGCTATTTTGAGATCAAAATGAGCCTCTTTCATTACTTTAGGGACAAATTAAACTAATGTACCAAGTACCAAGGTTTCCCTAGATTTAGCTGTTACTAGAACTTCTCCCTTAGTACTGTGAAACCTAGACACTCTCTTCCAAGTGCCACATTCTTTTGTTTCTACTTATCAGAAGTTACCTGCCTCAATAAGACATTACATGCAAGGTGAGCACATTTGTGTTCAGACAGATTGTGTGCAGTGGAAAAGAGGGCAGGAGAACAAATGGAATAATCAACTAACTAATCATCCCATCCTGTGGCACAAACCCCAAACTCTTCCCTTTAGCAATACAAGGTATTCTTTGAGTAGTGAGGAGAGCCAGCCAGCATG
This sequence comes from Oxyruncus cristatus, assembly GCA_013399855.1. Classification (NCBI taxonomy): domain Eukaryota; kingdom Metazoa; phylum Chordata; class Aves; order Passeriformes; family Cotingidae; genus Oxyruncus; species Oxyruncus cristatus. Next base: position 2,766,380 of record VXAY01001702.1, read on the forward strand.
ACACACAAAAGTTTTGAGGTTATATTTACAGAGTTATAACTTTCTTTCAAAAGGAAGATTAAAACATAGCAAGAGAAATCATAATGCCAAGTACACTCATGAAAAATAGCAACCATTTAACAGCGACAGAGCTTTATTTAGCATTGAAGGTCATGAGAAGAACTGAGGCTAAAAGCTGAAGGCAGACAAATTCTAATCTGAAATACAGAACAAGTGTTTAGCAGCAAGGTAGCTAAAACTTGAAAACACTATTAAGTCAAATCAGGAACTCAGATTTCTTGATGTCTTTAAACAAAAGTGAATACCCTTCTAAAAGACGTGATTCAGTGTAATGTAAGTTACCGGGTACCTGAAAAAAACATGCATGATATATGGGAGGTCAGTTTGGATGAACTGCTAATTCTACCTATCTTCAAACCCTATGAAAATAAATCATTACTCAAAAGCAAGTTCTAGCTCACTAATATAATTTGCCTCATGTTTTCAGTGCTTCTGAGTTTTTTCAGTGAAGAGCAATGTTAATCACTTAGTTAAAGCATTCAGTGAAAAGTCCCACTAGACTCTTCAGTTGGCAAACAGCCACTGTGTTCCCTGTCTTCTTTCACAACACCATCCTCTTGGTAACAGAAGGCATTTACTTAAGTAAGATGGAATGAGACTTCCACAAACAGCAGTTACCAGTTGCTAATAGCTAGGCTTGTTGCTAGCTTGTATTTATACCCCAGAACACTGCTGCTTCTAAAGCTAGACTCGGTTAATCACCCATAGAATACAGATTAAAACTGACATCAGTTTATTAAGCCTATGTTTTTTGCATATGTGTGTGCAAGGCTAAGTGCCATCTTCTAGTTCAGCTGACCTAACCCAGTATGTGCTACATTCAACTTCAACAAAACTTCAACTACGCAAGAACAGCTCAGAATCTCTTCTGACTGTTACACTAGGAACAGAATTACCAGCTAATAATTTCCAATCAAACCAGAAATTATATCACTGCCAATGAGAAAAATCATTTTATGACTTGCACTCTTAAGCAATTTGTGGCTTTTTTACTGTTATTTTTCTTTTTAACAGTATAACTGTACTCACTTTAACTGGAATATTGAAATAGGGAAGCAACAGCAAGTCCTTCAACAGCATAATCCAGTTCACAGTTAAACTTCCAATATTTTGCAGTGCTTAGATCCAGGCTTCTGTCTCTTTGTCTAAGATCTCTGCAAAATAGAGATCTGCTGTCAGACTAGATTCTGCACTCACAACTAGTTTCATTACAGAGTGTCACTGTACAGCATGGCAGTACATGACATGACATTGTATTGCAATGTAAAGGCAACTGAGGGATATTTTTGGGTTTGCAGTCCACTCCCTCCCCAGCACAGAGCATACTGAAGCAATAAAAGGAGGAGACTCAGGAGTTTCCTTGCTAAATCTCTCACTGTCCAATCTTACTTTTGAATCATCAAATTTACTTTCTTTAGTCTGAAAGTGGAAATTAAAGAGTGAGTGAGTGAACGGATTCTCTTCATCCCTGCACACTTAAAGTTTATAAAAGCAAAGAAGTTTTCTGCATGGCACCCTTGGGCAGCCTGGAGATCTCCTCTGACAATAAAAGAGAAGCAGTTTTGCCTTCACTAGGGTCTCCTCCAAAAACCTCTGTGCTTGCACAGGCCATGAGATGCAAAGATACCAGGGAAACAGAACAGCGATTTACATTGACAAAGAGGATTTTGATACACTCCTCCAAATGGGGCAGCATTACCATCTTAATAGCCTTTTGCTCTCAGCCCTCTTCCTGAGGACGCTGGAGATTTTTGCGAATGGAGAACAGTTCCGCTTCTCATTTTAACTGCAACAATAGCAGAAGGGCTCCTTAAACTGCATCAAATAGCAGTCTGTGAAATCCCTAACTAGCCGCACTGCCTCTCCTGCCGTTTTATTATCCTCCAGTCCATAGAACAAAGAGGGGGGGGAGCTACTTGTCTTTTTTTTTTTTTTTTTTTAGCCTATTCCACACATCCTAATCCCTCAGAGGTGGCAATGGAAATTGCTTGTGGAACTGTTAAATCACACTTTCACTTTGTCTTTCATTCCCCATTCACCCTCGCTAATCAAGGAGCTTCCAGCCACATTTTCCGATATCAATTTGTTTATGGCCTATTGGTTAATGGTCCCGGGATGGGACCCCCTGAGTAAAAAGAAAGAATCCTGGGCACTTCAGCCAGCTGCTGCTTCTCGTCAGTTCCCACACCCATCCACTTGTTCCCATCAGCCACACTGAATGTGCTCACCTCCTGACACCAACTGAATTAAACAACAAAGCCTGAATGGGAGAGTTGCCTTTGCAGTCAGGCTGCGGGACAGATTCCGCTTGTTAGTGCTACATGATGTCTCCTAAGCAGCAACGCAGAGATACTCCCTCTCTGGCTGATCCATGGCCAGTTATCTTACTGTCATCTTACCTTGCATCCAGCTTCCCTTTGGAAAGAAGCACCACCTACAACTCTCAGGAAAATTCTAGCTTCTCTTGCACAAGGCAGCCCGGTGCCACTTTCTGCATCTAATCCAAACCAGCCATTTCCTGGTGATTTGCTCACTTCCTCTTTCCACAGAAATAATGATCTCTGAAATGTGGGATGAGAACATGCAATGTTTACTTTGCATAGGTCAGGGAGATGGCTCACATGTGAGTACTTACAAGTCTCTAAAATAGTCTGGGGCACGTTGACAGGGGAACCATGCCCTTCCTTGCTACCTACGTTGGAGAAAAATACCTGAAGTAGAAACATAATCGTGTAGTCAAAGTAATAAAAGGCTCACACAAATACAAGCTTCTAGTTGCCTTCCAGAATGTACAAAGAATGCCTGATATTGAGATATAATTTTCTTAAAGAAACCCAAACTGGTATCTCACCTGTTTTCAGAAAAATGGCAAATGATACTTTAAATTTACAGCCCAGAAACATACAGATATAGGGAAATCTGCAATTGCCACACTCCTAATACAGTGATATCCTTCTATCAGAGTGCTGTTCCATCATCATTAAGTGTAAACAGGCCCATTTGTTCTTTAAAGGTAGGGTTCAGTCCTGGGAAAGCTATATTCATGGCTCACAGAAAAGAACTGAAAAAATAAACATCCTCTCTGAACAAATGTTCTCTGTTTCTGAAATGGGAAAACTTACTTTCCCAAAGTTTCACTACATTAGTGCCTGAGGACAGAACAGGAAACTGATTTTTTTTATAATGACCAGAAACATCTATGTAACCCAGAAGACATCCACAGAAGACATCCAAGATAGAAAAGCAGCTTATTTTCAGCCCTACACTGAAGCAAAACATGTCAAGACCAACTTTTGCAAGCGACCTCAGTTTAAACTAATAAATTTTTTTTCTAGTTCCTATAGATTTTTACAATTACTGGTACCAAATAAGGCAGATCAAATGCCCAAAATAATATCTAAGAATACACTAAGTATAGTATCCAAAGGCTTAGAAACACCAGATGAACCCCTCTCCCCATTATTATTACGTAGTTGTATCAAATGGAAGCAAAAGCACACCACAAAACATTTTTGCTTCTTTTGCTTTCTGACATTTTGCATCACCTGAGATGTAAGGACATTGAGTCATTGGGAAATACAGATGTCACTGGTACGGTACAGCCTGTTGGAAGGTGAAAAACATGCAACCAGAATGAACTGTTCACATCCTTTAAAATGTCTGTAGTCACTCATGGGATCAGTGATTCCCAATCACCGGAACCTGAGAAACAGCTATACTCACTTTTCTTACTGCCATGGCTGCATATCACAGTGTCTCTTCTGAACAAAAGCTGACAGGCACTGACTAGTTTTATTTAGTCTGTTAAACTGACGCAGTGATAAGGAGCCAGGCTGCAGCAACAGACAGCAACTCAACAAAATTGATCTATGAATGTCTGTCAAAAAGTAAGGACGTTTATTGGGATAAATGGGGAACAGAAGGGAAGAGCTGAACTTCTTTCTTCTTTCTTTTGTGATTTAGGACCCGGCCACAAGGAATCCTAGTTCCCTGCCATCATGGTGGTAATATCCAGCTTTTCAGTATATTACTTCATATCCTAGAGAATCTGAGGATTATTTAAGACCATGGGGCATTAGCGTTAAAATGATCACAAATATAGAGAACAGATAATAATTTCCTGTATTTTTACTGATGTCAAGCCACTTGCTAAAGAAGAGACATTTACTAGAGCAGGTTATTAATAATAGATGGGTATGTTTTTCCTGAAGAAATCTATCCCATAGGACCAATGTTACCAGAACCATTCCACTTGCCCTTGAAGGAAAACAGGGAGCCTTGATTAATAATTTCAGGGTCCATTCCTAGATCCATGGGAATATGGAAAAACTAATTTAGTGTAATCCAAGACAAATCAGTAAATGCAGCACAAGGCTGCCTCTGTCAACTACACTGTTTAAATGTGTGGGGCTTTAATTAGGCATAAATAGCACCATTTTTAACAATAGTTGCTGTTATCTACAGTCTGCTTCAGTCTGCTTAAAATAATAATTGAAAAGGCAAAACAACCAATGCTCTGGTCTTACCCTGAAGAACCAAGCCTGTTTTCTCAATGGTGTAGAAAAAAGCGGAGAATGGAGCAACAGGTGATTTAGCAACCAGGAGCTGCAAAACAAACATAACATATAAGCACACATATTTATAACACACTGATCAAAGCTTAAATCTGTAAAACAGTCTCACCATATTAAACTTCCAGAAGTAGTAAAGCATACTTCAGAAATAACATGGTAGTTATTGATCTAGCCCTGTGACTTCTAAGTAATTGAGCTCTTCTCATACACATATATAGACCATACTACAATTTTAAAAGGATCCATGGGTCTTAAAAAAAAACCTGCCGTGACAGCAGTAAGTTTTGCTTGTCTTACTGACATCCTGTTAAGGTTAATCATTCCTGCTGGTTCAGGCTGTTGCACTCAGAGACAATTTTGAGCAAAACTGCTACTACCACTGTGTATGGTAATTTTTAATTGCCATTAGCCATTCCACAGATATGCTCCCTTGGCTTCTCCAGGAACTCCACCCATTGTTTTCCTCCAGACCTTGGAAGCAACATGTCCACCCATGGGTCACCACACTAGGGATGGTAACATGCCATTGCACGTATCTGGATGTCCTCTTTTGCAGAAGGGGTATTGAGCAAGCAAAGCTTTATCCAAGGATCATGTCTTTGGAATATCAAAATAGGAACTGGAATTCCCTAGAGGTGTATAGCACAACTGAATTTAGCTTGGCATTAGGTTGTGTTGGCCTTTCATGGTTAGGCCAGAAATATCCCAAGCTCCCTGGCTCCACTGCAGAAGAATCGTCCTCTGTGGAAGATGAACTGCAGCAGAGCTGTGGAGACAAAGAAATGGGCTTGTCAGCAGGGTAGGGAATGTGGGACCCGCAGGTGGCAAACTCAAACAAATGTGCCAGGCTTTATTACTTGGCTGTTTGAGTTTTGCTCATTGCCAAGAACTGCTCTCTCACAGGTTGCCTCAAAATAATCCCCATTCTGTTACATGAACCTACATGAAAGTGACATTTTAATGATAGATTTAATACATTCTGCCCAGAGTGTGATCACCACAAACACTGACCTGCTGGTGCCTGTGTGACCCTGCAAAAGCTGCTGACAACAGTGGTTGAAGCAGAGAATGCGCTGTTGCTTTGCCTCTGGTGCAGAGTTGCCGAACAAACCTCAAACACGGTTCTTGCTCACCTCTTCAACAGCTAGAAAAGGACAATGTCTGGAAACCAGCCTGCCCAGCAGTGGCCATGTACCCTGGGAGAGCCTTCCTGCCTTCCTGGCCTGAGGACGTGGTTTGGGTAGACAGTTTCCCTTTAGCTCATGCTGACCTTCAGCAGGGATCTGAAGAGGTCCTCTCAGTAGAGCCTGAGCTGTGACTGATGAGGACACAGAGCTGACCCGCTGGCTTTCTTTCAGTACACTGATTTCATCTACCCCGTCCGTGAGGCTTGTTGAGCAGCATGCTGTGGAACCATCACACACCTCAGTCCCTGAATTTCCAAAGCCCTGGCACTCTCACAGTCCACAACAGGCAGCCCTCTGTCAGATACATTCAAGTACAGATATCTAAGAACTACAGACAGTAACAATCTCATTTTTAGAGGTCCTAGCAGATCCTGATTATTTCAAATGAAGAAAAAAACCCCATTATTTCCAAACGTCATGCCCTTATTCTGCCAAACATTCAAGCATTCGTAAGGGTCACTGCATATGAATTTTGGTTGGTGGTGCCTAACAATCAGTGGGGAAACAGTGAGCAAATTTTACAAAATCCAAGAGAGACTACAGGAAAGCAACAATTTCATGCTCACTCAAACTGTTTACGTTTCCCTGCAAAGTCAGACAGTACTGAATCACTTCACAGACATACGGGACTGGGACATTTATTCCTAAGAGTAAGAATAACAACATCAAGCACCAAAGTTTGAGCTCTGCGGTGTCTTTAAGTATCCAGAGGATTTGGCAGCAAATTCTGCTGAAGCATCACAGCTCATGTGAATTTCCTGTAGCACTTTAAATGCTAAAGGTGTCTGCAGATTAGGTAGGTTTCATTTGTATTTGTATGTAATCTGCAGACAGGACCATGCTTAGATGCTTAGTCTTGCAACTCTTTCTCATCTGACTCTGACACCGGCTGAAGAAAAAAAATCCTCATATCTGGTTCTTCAAATGTAACCATTATTACTCACAGCTAGCTAACAATTTTGTTTTTATGGTTTTCAGCATTTAAACCAAACATAATCTCCCTTCTTCTTTGAATATGAAAAATAAAGGCAGGTACGTAAAGACCACAAATACAGCCAAAAAACATCAGACCAGCCCAAATGTCAGTGGTTTCCTTTCAGCCATATGAAGATGGCAAAACCACCTCACGACACGATACAAACTTTATGAATACCCCAAGTAGGAAAACTGCTGTGGTTGCATTTTCCCCTCTTCCATGTTAATTACCAATCTCTCCAGGATGCTCTTCTGGAGAAAAGAGGGTCACATCACATCCCACACCCCTGATGCACCCTGACAAAACCCAAATTCTCTTGCCTGTCATTATCCCCAGAGCCAGCATTCCCACTAGCACAGCAGAAGGGGGACTCTGCCAGGAGGAAAGAAGAGTTGAGTGCCTCCAGGTACTTTGCACACTCCCTCACCTCTGAAAACATGAGGGAGAGGATGGGTGGAAAAACTGTGCAAACAATCAGGTAGAATCTCCCACAACAGCTGGAAGTTTAATTGGAAAGACACGAAGCAAAACAGTTACAAATCTGATGTCTAAGGTCAAATTTTTGGCATTCTGCGCACTACTACGCACATAAATACTAACCTATATGTGCACTAGGCACAGCTACACGTGCACATGGATAGGTATTCAAATAACACAATGTACATTCTGTTGCTGCATTTTTATACAGTTACAATATGTGCACAACTAAGTATAGCAATGAAAAAATATAATAAATCACATTCCTTCAGCAGCACATCATAGGACCCCTCTCAAAGGCTGCTGCCTTTCACAGATACACAGCTACATCTGAGGCTCTGAGTTAGCTTCCTTCTTAGTGAAACGGGAACAGCTCAGAATATTCAAAGGTATTACTTTGAGTGTTTGCTTACTGAGAAGAAGAACCTTTAAAGTACGATTGAATATTTCAGAACAAGATAGAGCACACAGAATTCTTTTTTATAACACCAAACTCTTACGCTAACATAACATTTTTTAAGAAGAACTAAATACGTATTTAGATTTCTTTTTCAACCAAAGAGAAAAAACCGTAACAGGTCATTGCAAACCATCCTCTAGTTGGAATAGACAATACAAAGTAGGTTCTTACATATAGACAAGGAACTCAAAACATAGGAGCAAATACATATCAAAAAGAGAAAAGTAGGTTTTGAAGGCCAGGAAGTGAAGGCATAAAGGAAAAGTTACCAAAAATCAAGGTAATGTTGACTCTGGAAAGATTATTAACAATATTAAAAAGGAAATAAAAGTTGAAGTTATCATGAAATAACACTGGATAGTGATTAAATGGATTCCAGATACAACTGAAGAAATAATCAGTTTTCTACAAGTAGGATGATACTGGAAAAGAAGAAAAGGCACATAACAGGAATTACCTATATCACATAGATATAAAAATAACAAATAAATGGAAAGAAAACTCCAGGAGCTTAGCACATTCAGTAGAAGGTAGATAATCTCTATCAGAAAAACATTACAAGAATCAGCATATGAATCTAGGTTTGATACCTAGTATTTGTCATGTATCTATGAATTTGAAGATAACAACATAACTGAGAAGCAGAAAACATAGTCCTCAAAGGGAAGGGAAAAAAAATGTGAACAGTGAGTTGAGACCTGAAACCTGATTTGAATACCCTGCAGGGCCTTAGAAGAAATTTTAAAGTGAAGAGTAACATAACTTGGATGCAGAACTCAAAGCCATAGTAAGGAAGTTTGCTGATCATACTAAATTGTGAGGAGCTGTTGACTCCATCTAAGGCAGGGAGGCCCTGAAGAGAAACCTCAAAAAATTGGAGAGATGGGCAATTGCCAAACACATGAAGTTCAACACAGGAAAGTGCTGGATTCTCCACCTGGGATGGGGCAACCTGGGATGTACAGATAGACTGGGGAATGAGAGGCTGCAAAGCAGTGCCATGGAAAGGACCTGGGGGTCCCGGTCGATGGCAAGTTGAATATGAGTCAGCAGTGCCCTGGCAGCCAGGAGGGCCAACTGTGTCCTGGGGACATCAGGCAAAGCATCTCCAGGCAATCAAGGCAGGGGATTGTCCCGCTCTGCTCTGCACTGGGGTGGCCTCACCTTGAATATTGTGTGCAGTTTTGGGTGCCACAACACAAAAAAGACATAAAGCTATTACAGAGTGTCCAAAGGAGGGCCATGAGGATGGTGAAGGCAAGCTGGATGAGTAGTGGCTGAGATCAGACACTCGGCTTATTCTGCCTGGAGGAGACCTCATTGCAGTCTACAACTTCCTTGTAAGGGGGAGAAGTGGAGGGGAGGGTATCGATCTCTTCTCTCTGGTGACCAGAGACAGAACCAGAGGGAAAGGTCTGAATTTGCGTCAGGGAAGGTTTAAGTTGGATATTAGAAAGAGGTTCTTCATGCAGAGGGTGGCTGGGCACTGGAACAGGCTCCCCTGGGAAGTGGTTACAGCACCAAGGCTGCCAGAGTTCAAGAAGCATTTGGACAACACTTCAGGCCAGGAGCTGGACTTGATCCTTGTGAGTCCCTTCCAGTTCAGGATATTCTATTATTCTATGAACTAAAGACTTGGAATGGGGTAAAACAAAACATGGATGTCATGTCAGACATACTTAATATCCTCCTTTGATTTTTTTTAGCAATCTCATATAAATTTGAACTCATCTCTTTGGATGTCTGTAGAGCTTTTAACACTGCTAAATGGGAACTGATAATGAAGAAAAAAAGCATAAGCACAGAAGCTGTAGGATAAAAACGGAAACAGTCAGTATTGAAAAGAAAAAACTTCCTGGGTATATTAGTACCTCATAAGATTATTGACCTACAAGGTGATGTTACCAAGACAATGGGGGATCCAGCTGTACAGCGCACCACCACATACACCCAGCAAAACCAGGGATATGTGGGTGTTTCTGTACAAGCCACTAGCAAGTTTTAATCTGGAATACCATGTACTGTACAGGTCATTCATGAACTCAAACTGCAAGAGATGGGCTGTACACTTGTGAGGAGAATGGAGTGCTCCTCTGAGATGTCACTGGAAAAAAGTTAGCTCAGGGAATCTAGCAAAAATGGAGGCTTACTGTGCCTATGTGTGTAAATGAATGGGGAGAGGGGAAATGAGAGAATGGAGCAGGAAAAAAGAAAAATGCTTCTCACACTGACAACACTGGCAGAAGAACAAACATGCAGCCATGAAGACATTTTGGCTGGAAATTTTAAAGAACATAACCATCAGTAAAGTGAGAATCTAGTAGAGCATTCAGCTCAAAGAGGCAAAGCTAAAAAAGTTAATGTTTGTCTTTAGGATTCAGATTAAAATATTCATGAAAGGGATATCAAGCACCGCCTAAGGTGCACTCCGTGACCTATTAAGACTTTTAAATCCTATATCTTTCATGCTGATAGAACTGACAGAGTTGGAACAGTACATACTAACAATGTCCTTTGATGGTTCACATGTAACTAAGGATCTTGTGGTGAATAAACCAAAAAAAAGTTGCTGGTTTTTAAACACAGAATTTGTAATTTAAAATCTTCTCCTCTGCTCCTCTCCTTAAGATTCCAAGCAGCCATCTGATGATGTGGAGAACAGAAGGGGTCTTCCAGGATAATTCTGAAGCAGACAGCATAGGCAGAACAGGCATTTTTAAAACTTACATATATGTCTTGATTCAATTCACTCCTGGCCAAAACCTGAAGAGAATACTGAAAGGTATATTATCTGGACATGGATCTGAATCAGAATTCTTTAATAACAAGCTGAAACACAAACATCTTTCCACAATCTTCCTTTTCAAAACTTAAGATCAAGAACCTAAATTTTCAGTCCAACACAAAAGATTTCCTCAGTTCCTTTTTTGCTTCAGGAAAAGAAAGGAGAATAGAAGTCCACTAATGTTCTTGATGTATGTAAAGGAATTTACTGCTGTTTCCTAGCCAGATAAGCAAAAGATACACCTTTAGTGATAAGTGCTATTTAATCACAGAACCAAAGATGAAATATAGACCTCACCATAAATTTTTTCCTATTAACACTTCAGTGCAGTCAAAATTGCACCAAAAGTAGTACATACTTTGTGATGAGTAAACAGTAATGGTAAGTAACAATCTAAAGAAATTAACAGGCATTTTGATGACACCAATTATTTTTTAAATAGTGAAATTAACAGAAAATAGACATAGAAAATTAATGAAACAGTACTGACTTCTTTCTAATTCATCCTATCTATGCTACTTTTGGAATGCTATCTGTGAGCTACCCATGAACTTCTGGAATGGAATGTAAAATCCAAATGCAGTTATTCTTACGCTGCTGTCCCTACAAAATGTGAATGACAGAGATGGATGAGAGAAGTAAAAATCAAAGCAATTTCAAGTTTTGCCAAGTCCTACCCTTACAAAATATTGAAATCTTAGTTTCCTTTCTTTCCTTTCTAGCATCCCATTTCCCCATCAAGGGGTTTGTAATAATTATCTATTATTTGACAACAGTGGAGAACAAACATTAAAGAACTGAAAAATTATTTCTGCCATGAGACATGTTAAGAATACAAAGGTACTATGAAAGAGGAAACATATCACCTTGATGAAAAGTGAATAGAAACTGGATAGATGCCATTAGATTAGATAAAGGAAGATGAATGAGAGACAGGCAGAGCAGCTGAGAAACAAAAGGCTTGGAGAGAATTGATGATGACAGCAGAAAAACTGTACATTAAAGTTTGCTTTTTAATTAGGGAAAGCATTTTTATTAACACATTTTATTGTTTATAGGCTTTATGGAAGAGATGAATCACAGAAATTGATTGCAGAAGCCCAGCAGAAAATACTAATTATTGGGACAACATCCCCTGTCAATAGCAAGGAAAGTGATGAATTGGAAAATGTATTGGATGGACTTTCAGAAGTAGTCTGATCCCAGAAATCAAGCCAACGTCCTACCAAAATAAAAGAAAAACTAAGGAAGAAGAAAGAGTCTTGTATCAAATTAGTTATGAACACAGTTCACAATGATAAACTACCAAACAGTGAAATAGTAAGATGATTTTGACTGAGCTACGAGCTCTCACATGATAAAAAAAGTATTTTATAATTATATTTCATAATGGAAAACTAATTATTTCAACAAAACTAATGGCCTAAGATATTTCAATGAAATACTTGAGAAAATCAGCTATATTACCTCATTTCCATTCAGACTGGAATGATAACCAGTGTCATCCCTATTTTTTGTGCAGAGACTATTACACGAAATCGGTTCTTAGCAATGACTGAGGAACATGAATAAAGCTATTTGAAGACTCTTTTAAGGTATGTCACCTTCTTATCAGTGAATGGATTCTTCTTTTTATTTTGTTCTGTGTCAAGTTTGTCCTTACCTTTCCTTTTCTCCTAGACTTGTATTATTCTCATCTGTTGTACTGACGTGCACTAAGGACGGAATAAAAAACAAACCCACATTTACAGTCAATACATATTTTGGAATTCAGATCTACAAACTGAATACAAGAGACCTGTGAAGGGAGTCTGGCTCTTATAATGCTCACGGCCCTTACTGAAACAACAGTGGCTTGCTGGGATATTTTGCTAATTCATATTGTATAAACAAGCATTGCTAATAGTTGGTGCATTTCAGGAGAACTCTTCAGTTACACCACATTCACTCAGAAGAGCATAGCTGAGAATTGAGAAGGCAGCCTACACCATCAACAGCGTCACTCAACAGGGAAAAGACTATCTCTCAAGGTTTGATTAGACTCACGTACCAATAAAATCAGTGCTAAGCTAAACAAAGCTTTCCCATAATTGTGCCAAATTGACTGGGTGGACAATCTTCATGCCAGAATTTCCCTTCTTATTGTAGATTAGAAGTATTGTTTTTTCAGCTGCAACAGAACCCAGGAAAAATCCAGTAAGGAAAACATCAAAGTTGATTTTGCATCAGATATCCCAGCAGACTTCATAATTGTTTTTTCTGCCCTCCCTTCTGCTTCTTCTTGGGCCCAATGTACAGGAATTTGATATATTCTAGAAATTAAAGCAGTAGTCCTTATTCTGCAGATCATTTACTTTTGAGCAGGAGCTGTGACCTAGTTCCCAGGGCCAGCTCTCTTTCTCAATCCCAGAGCTCATGCTGCTTCCAGCCCCCAGAAAGGTACCCAAGGAGAGAAAAAGGAGTTCCGTAATGGGCACCAACACTGCAGTGGCATCAACACTTCTCAAAGCACTATTGCAGTTGTTCCCTGCTCCCTCTTCACATTGAAGAATCCTTCAGAGCAATGGGATGGTTTTTTACAAGGTAGGAGAAAAATGGTTGTGTTTTCTGCCAAGTCTTACCAAACACTACTGCTTGTTAGACCTTGGACCTCTCTGAGGCTTCAGTCTCACAACATGTTCTGATTTGACTTGGGAGATAAATGCCTCTTGTTGCAGAAACAAAAACTGACCCTATTTACCTTTCCATTGTTCTGATGAAAAAAAAAAAGTAGTTTAGGTCTCCTGCAATCATTTACTAAGCTTGCAAGATATACCTAGAAACAATCTACTGATCACTGACCTCAAATGATTCTTGGGATAACAACATTTTGCTTATATGTGGAACTTGATCTATAGATTTTAAAAAGGCTTTACAAGCGTGGAGAAAAAAAATAACCCCATTATGCATTTGCGTAAATTGAAGTTGAGAAATTAAATACAGTCCTAAAGATTTTATAGTTGATATCAGTACCAAAATCCAAAGAATATGCTATCAAATCATATTGCCTTAAAAGCAAATCCCAGCAGAGCTTGTTTGACTTTATCAGGGCCCTGTGTTTTCCTATGAAAACAATTATTCTCTGCTTTGTATCTTTGTCCAAATTCAGTTGCAAGGAACCGCAAGGAAAAGCTTTTTATACAGAAACTTTCCCCTTTCAGGGAGAAGAAAGCTCAGCCACTCGAGCAGTACTGTCTGCACCTGTATGCTTGTCAGTAAGAAAGGCTACAGGCTGGGCAGGCTATGCAATTATTGGGAATAAAGAGGTAAAACAGACAGGTTGAGAGAAAAAAAATATATGCAGTCATTCTTCAGCCTTCCTAAACTTCTAGACCCCACACATGTATTCTCCCTGTTAAAAAAAAATAAAAAATTGGTGGATTGCAATGGAATGTTTAAGATATCTTGAGCACTAGGGAGTAAACTATGAGAAGTGGTGCTACAAACATTCCCCAGTACTGGCAGTAGATGTGGAGTCCCTACTGCTTTCATACATGCGGGGGAAAAAAAAAAACCAAAAACATTAAAACCCAGTCACCATTTGGATTAAAATGATTTCCTAGAAAACTATAATTTAATTTGTGCCATGCACAGCACCTGAGAGATGTGGTTCTCTGAAGTCCAGCTGTTTGAAAGGACTTACATCAAGGCCAGGTTAATGGGCCACAACTCAATAAAACTTTTTATAGAGCAGTTTAAATGGGTTGTATCTCCCCTTTCCCCACAGGAAAATCCCACCCAGAGGAAACTGTTTAGGAATGAGTTTCCTTTCTACTAATTTAATTAAAAGCAACAATGGCAGCTAGAGACACTTTATGACAGGCATTCCATAAATTCAAACCAATTAGTGCAGAAAAGTAGGCAAGCAGAGTTTATGAGTACATCCCAGAAATGTCCATTAGCCCACATCTGGAAACAACAGCAAAATGAACAGACTCAAAAGGCAACTGATCATCCTGCTGTCATTTCAATGCCTCAAAATGTAGCAGCACATGTGTTTATTTTCTTTTAGTGCAATGCATACAAATTTCATATATTAAAAAACATTGCTAAGAGTGCAAAGCCAAGAATTCCCATCTTAAGAAAGAGTGAGTGAGGGAGAATGCAGATGCATTTAAGACATTTTTGGAGGGGAAACAGCAACATAGGCACTGACTTGAGTAAGAAAATTAATGAAGGGAAAGTTGTCAAAAGCCCAAGGGAAAAACATGAGATGGATTCACCATGGGATAAAGAATTGAAAGAAATCTCTATCCTGAAAAATCAGCATGACACATTAACAAATTTAAATTAACATCAAAGATAGCGAGCCCTCTCAGCAAAATTCTGTCAGATTACCTTTGATTATAAGAGTCAGTGCTAGTGGGAAGCAAAAATTCTGAAATATTTACAACAAATCTCTAGAAATCATGAATCTATGTGATAATAGAAAAATTTCAGATAAATCACTTCTGGACTTTTTGTTTCATCCTAGCAATAACTTTTAAGGTAAGATCCTCTATTCTTTTGGATAAGCCTAGGCAGATCACTCACCTTTCCTCTACTGTGCTCCACTCTCAGAAGTGGTTAACCAGCAAAAATGAACTCTATGCCTCTGTATTTCTTATGTGAAATTATTTAGGCTGCTTACATCTCTATCTTATATTCATGTTAAGCTATGTTCCTAATTCAACTACCAATAGTTTTATTATTTATGCTACAGATTGATCTTAAAGAAGTATCAGGAATTCCTTACATGGCCTTAAAGATGGGACAGGATAGTCTTGCCCACAGTGACACAGAAGTGTGTGATAACTTGAAAACAAAAGTGAGGATTATTTATCTGGTGTCAAGGCTACAAGTGCAAGTGAGGTAGAAGCATTTCATAGTACTTTTTACTTGTGTTTTCTGAATCAGCCACTTCATAACAGGCAGACCTGGTTTGGTGATGTTGTGGCTGCACCCTTTACTTTCCTAAGAAGATATAACAGTAGCCAGTGACTGTGCTCGCAGTTTGTGCAACCACAAATTCTTCCCCAATAAGAGATCAATTGAGCTGCTGAGGTAGCAAAGACATGGACAGATATTTGAAAAGCTGACCTAAAGAGACATCATCCAAGGAGGCTGAGAGGTGCTAAGATTCTGCTTTTTGACCCCAGACACAACAGGATATTCAGGATATTCAGCTCCAAACCCTCAATGTCTTAACGATAGCAGTGGATACTCTCAATGGCTACAGACAAAACAAAACTTTTTACAACAGAAAAAAAAAATCTCAGAGCAGTTTGTTAGTGCAGTTCTTCCTACAGTAATGAATAACAGTCACAGGCAATGATTCCAATAAAAATAAACTATCATTGCATGCACATGTGGCTGGGCTTACTCCCACAGGAGACATTCAATACTTGCAAAGGAAAGAAATGGAAGGAAAACGAACAAAAGAAGGAGATAGAAGTGAAAACCAAGAATCTTTTAAGAATAGAAGAGAAACAGGGGAAGTCCAGGGAAGAGGACACTGCAAATCTCAAGCCTGCTTGTACCTGGCTGGCTTCAGGTCTTCCTTATAAAAGCAATATATGTATATAAAGGACTTTTTCACAGTGCACAATGCCAGGAACTGGGAGTCAGGATTCATGAGTTTTCTTCCTAACTTTGACACTATTTTATCAAGCAATTATGAAAGTCATATATGGAGATAAGACATCTGTAGCAACTTCACTGTAATAATTTTCTGCCAGGTAGGCATATCTCCAGAGGTATCCTACTCTCCCCTACCCAGAGAGTTCAGCAGAAGGATCAACAAGAAACAGCTCTGCTGTTTTCTCAAATATCCAGTGAGGTCAATTCCTCCCCCTCTCATAAAACCAGAAAAAAAGCTTGTGTTTTGGCTGTGCCTATCCAGGCAGTTTGCTAGCAACAGATGACAAGTCTGCAAATTGTTTCAGTCTTTGTGGTGTGCCAAACATTGGACTTCAAGTGAGAGAGGTCAGCATGTAATATGTAGCGCCATTCAGACATGGTTTTAGCTTCAGGCACTATAACGAGGAGTTCTGAGTATCCTTGGACTGAATAAACATAACTTGAGTGGAAGGAAACCATCAAAACCTCAAATGAGTGTCAAAGACAATCATAGACAACAAAACCAGAACTTTCCAAGGTGAACTGCCCTGATGTGCTCCAGAGCAACAACTGTCCTGAATGCAAGAGTGCAAATATAACAAAACACTGCTTTTCCTTAGCTGTCCTCTCCCGGACTGAGAGCAGACTCCTGAACCCACAAACCCAGAGAGCCTTTTCCTGACTGATGTACATAACTCTACAGTAACCTCAGTGGAAGGGAACTGTGCTGCCCAGGCAAACATTGGGTGCCTTCAAGTTTTAACTGGAAAAGAAAATGTAGTCCCAATGTGTATCCAAATTGTGTCTAAACTGCAGTAGCATGGCCAGAGAACAGCACAAAACCAGGCTGCCTCCAGTATACTTTGCTGAAGTCAGACTTTTGGTCAAGGTTCCCCAATGTGAAATACATGGCACGTAGGGCCAATCAGCTCCTTTCAGTTCATGTAACAACAGATCCTATGAAATTCCTCTTCCCAGAAGCGTTTTATGTCTCCTTGCCATTTCCCTTATTCCCTAGTTTCTAAAATGAATTTTGTCATCTTTTCTGTTTCCGAGTTTCTCCTAATTTTCCCAGTGGAGAGTCCTCCATAGGCCAGGAAACTTCCCAAGAACTTTGCCACAATAATTTCCTATGCTGTAATACTTTTGAGGCCCAAATCCCTGATAATTGTCCAACATGAAGGGTAATTCTGAAGAAAATGCTTGTAGTTTTACTAAGCAGGAAAGCAGCCAGCCAGCCAGAGCATCCTGGTTACCGCAATGAAACAGTGCTGGGAAAAGGGATCTGAGGATGGTGCTGTGGTTGGATAAAGTAGTTGAGTAGCACAAACACAGCCTCCCAAGGGAATTCTCTTATGTGGCAGCTTATGGTCACTTAGGAAATTTATAGTACACCAGTAGTGAGAAGAACAGAAAATAAAGTTTATGTAGGTTTTCAGAGCCATCCCTACTGTTCCGTTTCTCTTGGGTTCTGGAAATAAGAAAAAGGCTGAAGGATACAATACTTATTCACAACACATATTGGAACACTGCTTTATCCCCCAGATCATGAGTCCCAAATCATGAAGCCCTCCTAAGGGAATATCAGTACAATAGCACCAGAGCAGTTCTCAGAATACACAGCTGCTTGCATCCAGCCTGCCAGACCTGACTGGAAGAGATGGGACCAGTGGGGAGTTCAGCTCGGAAGCCCAGCAGATGCACACTTTCTCCTCCACAGAACCACATGCTCAGAGATGAGCCGCCGGCTCCTCTGCCAGAGTAAATCAGCTCAGTGTAATTCAGCAGCACAACATAAGGAATATACGTTCTTAAGTATGTAATTAGCACATGCACTGCTATCGTGATTCATTACTTTTATTATTGTTTAGATATCTATAATAATTTTATCCATATATTTATCTTCTACAGATAAAAAAGTATCCACTTTAAATTCAACCCTGCTGCCTGTTTCTAATCTGTCTCAAATCTTTATTTAGACAATACTCATTCCTTCTTTTACTTTCTTTTAGTTTTCTAAATTATGAAAAAGACCAACATTATTGTTTATAAATTGAAATAAAATTAATCCATTGTAAAATAGCATCACAAGTGTGCTCTTCCCAGTCTGCATTCATTGCTTTTGAACATCAGTAAAAACACGTGTCCTTCATACTTCCTTGATCTAAAGGCATAATCCTAAAATCCTAGACTTGGGCCAGAAAGACTGGGATTCAACCAAGCTGAAGTTCCGAACCACAGCATAAATATTTTTCACCCACACTAGTGGCTGCAAAACGCCTTTGACATTAAACTCTTTCCAACTATTTTTGTGCATTCACTTTGTTCTGTTCATAAAAGTAAAGTCCCTGGAGACAAGCTAACACAACACTGCTAAGTTCTCATGTCAGAGACAGCAATATTATCTTACGTAAAGCCTCAGCAGAGTGTATTTTAGAGTCCACTGGGCAACACACAACAAGGACAAGAAAAAACTCATGCTAAAGATCTGAGCTAATACATACAGATGCAATAAGTGCGCTTTTGGAGTACTGTCATGCTCTACCAGTGGTAAGAAAAAGGTGATAAATTTAATTTAAAATTTAATTTCAATCTTTCTACAAGAGTCAGATTTTCCCCAGCAGGAACATTATTGGAGAGATTCTACCACGAAATTGGAAAACAATGTGTTCATAGAAATATTGATGGCCTTATAAACATCATCTGCATTGCTGAATGTTCAACTGTGGAATAACAGAGTCCTCAAAAAACTTTTCCCTAACAAACATGAACCATTTTAGGAGGCTTCATTTACATTTCTACAGGGTAGAGGATGCCCAACAAGCCCCACCAGGTGAAGGCAAACATTTCCAGTGCATGGCATAGATGCACTAAAGACTGGTCAGCCCTTTAAAACCTGAAACATTGCTTTATAACCTGAAACATTGCTTTATAACCCATCAGCTCCAAAATTTTGATGACAACATGCCCCAAACAACAACCAGTAAGTAGATTAATAAACCTTTTTATGTCGGAGAAGAAACAGAAGCAAAGATCAGATGTAATAGCTTTTTCACAAAATTGCTGGGAGCAGCATTTACAGCTTTTAGATTTCTCTTGCATGGGGATTATGCTTAAGAAATTCAGACTTCATGGATCCTAACCACACATGAACTTCATAAAAGTTAATTAGTTATGTTCAAAGGGCAAAAATGTAGCCATTACAAAGAAAATGCAGAACTGCAGGGAAAAAAAAATTCTCTCAAATTCTTCTTTCCTGCAACGGCACCCAAATGGCAACCTTTACTACATGACTTACAGTAAGTTGTTTGCCTTTTCTTAAATATATTTAATACCAATTAAATATAGTTGGTATTAGATTAGTAAGAAATAGATTAGTAAGAAACTCTTTGATTTTTTCTGCTTATTTACACTTCTGTATTCTCCTTCCAGCTTGCTCAGTTATTCCAAATGAAGACTGAGCCATTATAAAATCACAAGTGAGAAGTAAGACAAAATGTATGAAAAAAGGACAAAAGTAGTTTTCTCTTGTTTTTGCTATGAGATGTACCACATCCAGCTGGAAATATCAACAAAACATAAGAGGGGATTAGGTGACTTTCTATCTGTAGCTTGAAATGACTACAAATACAGAGTTTCATATTATTATTAGATAGATGAATAGTGATGTTAAAAGAAACAAGTTCAGTGACACACGGTGAAGAACAAATATACAACTTGGATCAGAACCATCAATTTGCTGAAAAAAATGACAGTGCTGGCTCAGACATGATAAGGTTTCATTGGCTCAGACTCCAAACCGAACCTTTTGGACCACTGTCAGCTCTGTACAAGGCCAACTCAGGTTGGAGTTCTTTGCAACCTGAAGTCCATAATTTCCAGTTCAATGCTGTGAAGTATGTAAACACCCTGAACTGCAGAAGATATCTGCACAGCCAAATTAAATCAAATGGTAGAAAAAAGTAAGACTGATTGTTCACTCCGGACTAGTGCTAGAACTTCTGATAGAGATTCCGGGCTGGCTTGAAGGAAATGACTGATATGAGAGACCATGAACCATCACTGTGACGCAAATGTAAAAGGGCCTTGCAAACCCAAGATAAATCAAATGAGCTCTTTCCAGTGGAGACCTTCAGTAGTGACTCACACGCTACACTGCAACCTAGGTCTACCACTTTTTTTGATGAGATGGGAATTTATTGACAAGTGACCTTGTTTGTTATTTTCAATTTAGTGTTGCTCCCATATGAAGACTCAAGGAAGAAGTAATTCATTAACTGGATGTACTTTACAGTACTTCTTACCAGTATCTGAAAAGCTGAAATTATCCATCAATCACAAGTCTGTCAGAAACAGAACTGAACTTCAACAGGGACTGAGCAATTTACACATGTCTTCCTAATGAATGCACAGCATAAGTACTACCTGTGAGAGCTGAAAGTAGGATGGCTCAGGTAGCTATTTATAATGCTTTTTACCTTTTAGTCCCAAGTATCCTGCAATGTTTCCACCATGTGGTTATAATACACAACCACCTCCTGGACACATCCTTTCCAGTCCCGTTAGAGTGGATGTCCTAAAATCCCACTGTATTTTTCCAACAGTTACAACAATCAGTCCAAGGGAAGGTAATATTATGAAAATTATATATTTTATTATTTGATGCAATATGATGGGTAGACATGATAAAGTTGGCCAGGTAGCTCCCATTAAGTCTGCAACAGTGGAGATAATCAAAAAACCCTCTGTTTTAAGGTGCAGTCTATCTCAGGCAGTGCTATGTCAAAATGGGTTTTATTCATTAAAGTGGGTCAGAAGTCTGTATTCAGTTTCTAAGCAGTTAAGAGAGTTTCTTCTTTTTCAGCCTGTTTTTACAGTGCAGCTAAAAGTACACGAATTAGAGAGATCAAAGATTAAAAAGCCTACATAGAGCAAACCCCTCTAGATGAATTGATCCTGCCCAGCGTAGATATACTGATAAGGCTGAACCAAAAAAACCCACACTGTTTTCTGTACAGTAGATTTTAAAAATCACTCACTGGCTGTCAGTCTCCTATGCTGTCAATCTAGAACTGTTCAATGATTTAATATTCATAAAACAAGCAAAAATTCAAGTTCAGAGTATAATATCCTAGTTATACAAACTTCTGAGATGACTCTCCCTTAATATGTTTGGAACATCATAAAAGTTACAATGCCTGAACATGAGAATCATGTCTGATTCCTACCTTTTCACACAAGATGCCATGCATTTTGCCCACTGAAGTAAAAATGTAAAAGCTTGTCTGGTTTTAAAACTCTATGTGAGGTTTACAATTTCTTACCAGAGACAGCTCAAACTTTTGCTATGTTGATAAATATATCCTATCTAGCACAGACCTTAGCTAGGAAGAAAGTAGATACAGAAGTAAGCAGAAACAAAAATTTCAAGTATTGCAGAGACGTGTCCAGTGCCTTTCCACAGTGATACAAACACTTTTCATTTGAAAACACCTCGCCTGATCTATTTTAGGATAGCCTAGACCCTTTTCACGATTATATTGCACTGTTGAACTAGTTTTTGTGTAATAAACTAAACCACCCCAGTATTAGCTTCACTCTGAGCTTGTATGTTCCCTAGGTAAAACAGAAACTCCTTTGTAATGCCCAATATTATTTTACAGATTATTTCTACTGGTAACCTTATATCCTAATATATCTTCATTACTTATTGTTGTCCAGTTCATTCCTAAAGATATTCTGATATTTTTCACTATTAAGAATGTCTTAAAGCTTTAAGTATACTATATTCCAAGACAGACCTAGAAGAACTTTTCTGAACAATAAACACATTTGAGTTAGGCATTTTAGTTTGCTTTTCTTTGTTTTCAAATAAGAAAAAAAAAAGAAAAAGAAAAAGAAAAAAAGTGAGGATGCGGTAGAAGATAGGAGGCAGGGGGATTTGCCAAGTCATTCCGAGGATAAACAACTTTCACCATTGCCACTCTAATGTTAGGAGTGATGGAACTTCCAATATTGATGAGAGAATCTGCCCTAGGTTAATTCCACTCTGTTTTGAGGGGAAAACTCACACTGAAGTCAATCCAAAATCAGAAAAGTGATTGTGTATAAACAGGATGGGAGTTTGTGTTCATTCCCTCTGTGCAAAGGGACTTAAGCTTACAAACAGAGCATTCTTCAGACAATTCAGACCAGAACCTAAAATTTATATCTGGTTATTTCTCTCTCCCATTTTTACGCTGTTTTACTTAACAGGAAATACAGTGTTTGCAAAGGGTGTTGGATTAACAGCACCACAGACTGAGGTTCTCTGTTTATATTCAGAACAAATCTTGTTATAGTAATCTTACCCCTCCCATCCTGACCATTAAGTGGTTCCCAATAAAGAAAAGGAGACGTAGCCCAAATCTCTGAGAATTGCCATCTGATCAACATGAAGATGCACAATTATCAATTAGACCATGGCAAAAGGTCATTTTCTCAGTTACAGAACTGAGAAAATATATAAGAATTAAAGCAATAACATCATTGTGACTAGGTTTCATCAAGGTAACAATTCTATTTTCTGTGGTGTGTTTGAAAGAGGGAAAAAAAAGGTGTTGATAATAATAGAAATGTTGCATTAACCAATATTGGAGATAAGAGGCCAGACAAGCATTTTAATGATCTAAAAGTTTAAGTGCTAGCTACTGTCTTTCTTGGGTACTTGCAATTTGGAACAGTTTTGATGTCTGCAAAGAGGAGAGATGGGAATTTAAGGTTACTTCTGGATCTGAGACTTAGAAAAATCACCTACAGTAGCAACAGAATCTGGAAACAAGTAAGCAGTGAGAAAGTTCTGCCAGAAAGCTTCAGCCTCAGTCTCAGTTTCACTGGCCTTCACTAGTTTAGGAATTTAGTTAGGACATGTAGAAAGAAAATCAGAGAGACGAAGGCAAGATTTGAACTCAATCTTGCCACTTCCGTTAAGGAAAACAAAAAGTCTTTCTATAGATACATCAGTAGCAAAAGGAGGGACAAGGTAAACCTCCATTCTTTATTGGACATGGGGGGGAACATAGTTATCAAAGATGAGGAAAAGGCTGAGGTATTTAACACCTTCTTCACCTCAGTCTTCAACAGTAAGACAGGTTGTCCTGAGGACAGCTGGCTTCTGGAGCCTGTAGACAGGGATAAGAAGCCGAACAGTCCCCCCGTCATCAAGGAAGAAACAGTCAGAGACCTGCTGAGCCACTTGGATCCTCACAAGTCCATGGGACCAGATGGGATCCACCCTAGGGTGATGAGGGAGCTG
>VXAY01001702.1:2791090-2810239 GCA_013399855.1 Oxyruncus cristatus
GTGGCCTTAGTTGCCATAGTCTAGTAACCGCG
The DNA here is from genome assembly GCA_013399855.1 of Oxyruncus cristatus. Classification (NCBI taxonomy): domain Eukaryota; kingdom Metazoa; phylum Chordata; class Aves; order Passeriformes; family Cotingidae; genus Oxyruncus; species Oxyruncus cristatus. Next base: position 2,791,123 of record VXAY01001702.1, read on the forward strand.
GTGGTTTTGGATCAAGGGTTGGACTTGATATCTCAGAGGTCCTTTCCAACCCGTCTGATTCTATGATTCTATGATCAATGGTGAACACTGACAAAAAAAAGCTTCTGGCATGCTAAGGAGAGAGATTCAAGACAGAAGTCAGTGACCACAGTGAAAACCAGTTCAGGGGGTGAGTTAATCTACAGAGAAAACTGGAAAGGGAAGCAGAAGGAGTACCTTCACAGCTCAGGAACTACATACTACAAGGAGATACAAAGATTTTAAGTGTCTAAAACAAAGGCAGTAGAGGTTGAGCAAGATCAAGCTTATTGGCCCTTAATGGCAGTGAAGAGATTCCAGCTCTGCTTCCAGCTGCAGAGGATTTACTGTGGCCAGACACTTACTTATGATTCCGTTTCCTCGGTTATGAGCACCTGGCAAGGGCATTGCAGAGATCAGTCTGCAAAAGCTCTTGCATAGTAATTTGAAAATATAGCATAATATGAGATGGTTAACGTGTAACTGTTGTAGGTGAGCAGCAACAAAGAGGAGTCTCTTCTGAGAGCTGACTGATCTGCCAGTCAAAGATACCAGAAAGTACCCACCTCTGCCACCAGCCTCGGTTGGAAGTCTCAGTATAACTTAATGACTGAGTTTGCCTCTGTCTCAGAGATGTTCCTGCTTCTCTGTTTAGGATGCTTTGAACTACAGGTCAAGGAATCTGAAGTTCGTACAGCTGCTGCCACTGCTGTCCATCTGACATCAGAATAATGCTCATGAAGAAAACTTGCAATGCTTATTTACAAAATTACACAGAAAAAGGTTTTCTTCTGCTGCTCTTTTCTATTTGACCTAAGATCTTTTCATTTCTCTTTAGATCCCTAGATAACAAATTACTGTTTTATAAGCACCTGAGTAAATGAACTCTTGCTCAAGAAAGATGGAAACATTTCTCTCTAAAAGGTGTCCTGTTAAGAGGAGAGGGCTGTAAAACCAGACCCATTTAAAGTAGACAGAGCTACAGTGATGGTTATGTTGTATGACCATCCTTCACAAGATCATTAAGAAAGAAGCTTGCTGCAAATAGAGACATGAACAAAAACTCACGTTGGGAAAGTAAGTCACCTAGTGACGTTTGAGCTCCAGACGCTTGTTAAAGAACTGGCTCTATTTCTATGGCATCCTTTCATTTGGCACTTTGCTCGATTAAGTCAGTATCATACTATGTTGACAACCATCTGTTTATGCTACAGTTGTGCCCTGTGTCTAGTTTCATACTGTTCTCATGCAACTCAAGATCATATTGCTGCTTATGCTTGTATATGATCTATGGATAAGCAAAAGATTTCTGTCGTATGGGTTATCAGTATAGAGCCTTTTTAATCAGAAAAAACACGTAAGCTTGTTTATGTATTTTAAAGGATGTGGTTTGTATAGATGCATGGAAATTTGAGGCCGTAACAACCTTTCATTGTGTCTTGATTCAAAATACTCAAACAGTAGAAAAGGTGAGGCAAAAGCCTCTGAAGTAAACTGTGCATCTTAGGAAAAAAACAACATTTCTTTAAGTGGAAGGGTTTGCAGATACATGCAGTGTATTAAATACATGCACTGTCTTTCTACATTTGTTGTTTTCAAAAGCATACTCTGTAATGGAGAACCATAAAAAATTAACCTTACCTGAAAATAATCTACTTTCCTGTAAAATTTTCCATTATTTTTCTCCTTGCATGACTCCATACTATCACTCTCACCTTTAAAAGAAATTATAAAAATATCTCTTTATGTTTTCCACAAAGAGCTGATTTTCTATATGATAAGCATACTATATAAGAAGACTGCTCAGAACAGATAAAGACAATACTTCCAATAGTCATATCCCTTTTCTATCACTGCTTACTGGACTTCATTGTCCACTGCCATCTGCAGATCCACTCATGTCTGAACACTAGGAAAAACAAATTTTCTACTATGTACATAACCTTCACTACTGTACAATGCACATTATTCACGTAGCATATGGAGATGAGTTTTCCCAACACATACCACAGCTGCTGAATGGCACTTCATTTGTCTTAATACTTCTGTTAAAAATTCACACACAAAGTTTTCTCCTGGATTTGTTTAGGGTTCTGGGACTTCTTTTTCTGAGTCCCCCCAAGTTCTAGCTCAGCAGAAGACAACACAAAGAGCAATACTTCTTGCCTCATACATAACGACAGGCAACCTACACACATCCTCAGGGACCCCCTCTAGACAAACACTAATTTCACTGCCCAGTTTTCTAGCCTCTCTGTGTCAAATACTGAACTAGCCTCTCCTCTGATCCCACTGAAGCAGGTGAAAAGCTTTCTGTTCACATTTCTCAACAATAGTGGCCATCTCTGTCCTATTCTCCTCTGTCCCCAAAACTATGCTTAAGACTACTAAAAATATTTTTTTTCCATTGAATTTTCTTCTTCTCTATTTGCTTGAGTAGGTAGCTGTAACTGCTACAAAGTTAAGAGAAGAAAACACACCCATGTTGTTAGTATTTTAGTTGTATTAGACCTTACTCTTTCCATCTCAGAGTGATTTTAGTACATGTTCTGTCTGATTACATTTCATTGCCTTTTCTTTTTCCCCAGCAAATATCACCATCTCACCAAAGAGATTAGAACCCTCTATGGTATGAGGCTATAATCTTCCACTATGTTTCAACACATAAAACTTGTACGCCGTTTTCAAACTGCATGACTACACTTGGTACCCTGCAGATAATTAAGGCAAAATTTAAAAAGTGTTAACTCGAGACAGTAGCACTTGGTGTATGCTTGCTCTCCACAGCCTATTTCATTTGTTTAAAATTGTTTTATTTTTTTGTTATTTATTTGCTTCCCTTTTTTATAGATGAAAACCTCACCTTCTGTTATCTTTAAAATGGGACAGCTACCCAACAGCTACAGAATCCATGCAACAACCACATTTAGTGTTTTAAAGGGAGAGATACATATGGTCTCACTTTTGTTCTGAAACCACCATGGCTGCAGCAAGTTACATTATTTCTATTTTTAATATATTTTCTAAATGACTACTAAAGTTCCAGCCAAACATCTGTACATTTTGAAAGAATTGCTTTACTAAAATGATAAAAAAATATAAGGTAAGGAATCATGGCAATTTGCCTTAGCAAATCACATAAATGTAAAACATGATCCCCACTCCCCTTGGCTTTCTTCCAGCACTTCCCCACTCCAGGGAGTACCACGGTTACTTCACTGTCATAATTCTGGAATGCTTATTCAGGGCTCATTCATAGGATAGAAAGCAGAGCAAGACAAAACAGCTGGTCTGTAACCAAGGACACAACACAAGTTATGTCTGGCATTAGTCTGAATGAGATAAGGGGGTTTGGTTTTGTTTTTTTAAGAATGAGTCACCATATACTTATGCATTTGAAACACTTTACTTGCACACTTTACCACTTTACCCAACAGCTTATTAGCACATCTTGAAAGCTTCAGCCCATATCTCAGTCCTAAAACCAGTTGTCCTCCAAGTATTCAGATCCCTGATCTGGAAGACAGGGATAGGTAACAGAATCAAGCCCCTCTAATCCAAGGGCAAGTGCTCAGTGACCTGCTATACCACTTACACGCATACAAGTCTATGGGGCCAGGTGGGATCCACAGCAGGGTACCGAGTGGGCTGGCTGAAGAGATCACTGAGCTACTGCCCATCATCTACCAGCAGTCCGGGTCAACCAGAGGAGTCAAAGGTGACTGGAAGTTGGCAAATGTGACACTCATCTATAAGAAGGGCCAGAACAGGATCTGGGGAGCTACAGGCCTGTCAGTCTGACCTCAGTACCAGAGAAGGTCATGAAGCAGATCATCGTTAGTGCCATCATGCAACACGTACAGGACTACCAGGGGATCAGGCCCAGACAGCGTGGGTTTATGAAAGGCAGGTCCTGCTTGACCAACCTTATTTCCTCCGGTGACAAAGTGATCTGCTTAGTAGATGAAAGAAATGCTGCAGATGTTGTCTACCTAGACCTTAGTAAAGTTTCTGACACTGTTTCCTACAGCATTCTTGTGGTGAAATTGGCTTCCCATTGTGCAGATGGATGTACTCATTGCTAGGTAAAAAACTGGATGGATGGCTGGGCCTGGAGACTGGAGACTGGTGGTGAATGGTGCTACATCCAGTTGGTGATCGATCACTAGTGGTGTTCCTCAGGGCTCAGTATTTAGTCAGACCTATTTCATCAAGGGTCTGGACAAGAGGATTGAGTACACCATAAGTCAGTTTGCAGTGACAGCAAGTTGGGCAGGAGTGTTGATCTGCTGGAGGGTAGGAAGGCTCTACAGAGAGATCGGGACAGGCCAGTTGTATGAGGTTCAATAAGGTGGAGTGCTGGGTTGTGCACTTCCATCACAAGTCCATGCAATCCTGTAGGCTGGGGGATGAGTGACTAGACCTGGGGGTGCTGAACCATAGCTAGCTAAACATGATGCAGCAATGTACCCAGGTGTCCAAGAAGGCCAATGGCATCCTGGTCTGTATCAGAAACAGTGTGGCCAGTGATCAGCCCCCCATACTTGGCACTGCTGAGGTCACACCTTGAATCCTGTGTCCAGTTCTGAGTCCCTCACTACAAGAAACACACTGAAGTGCTGGAACACGTCCAGAGAAGGGCAATGAAGCTGGTGAAAGCCCTAGAGCACAAGTTATATGAGTAGCGGCTGATAGAGCTGGAGTTGTTTAGCCTGGAGAAAAGGAGGCTCAGGGGGGACCTCACTGCTCTCTACAACTACCTGAAAGGAGGTTGTAGCCAGGTGGGGCTCAGCCTCTTCTGCCAAGTAACAATTGACAGGACAAGAGGAGGTGGCCTCAAGTTGTGCCAAGGGAGGTTTAGATTGGATATTAAGAAAAATGTCTTCACAGAAAGGGCTGTCAAGCACTGGAACAGGTTGCCCAGCGAAATGGTGGAGTCAGCATCCCTGGAGGTATTTAAAAGACATGCAGATGTGGCACCTGGGGAGATGGTTTAGTGGTGGACTTGGCAGTGCTGGGTTAATGGTTGGACTCGACGGAGTTGAGTCTTAGAAGACTTAAGGTCTGTTCCAACTTAGATGATTCTGTGATTAAAAATGCTCTCTCTTGAAAATACCACAGGAAAACACTGATTTGTTATAAAATAGCACTTCTATGTGTTTCACAGAACTTCAAACTTTCCATTTGAGAATTTCCAAACACATTACCAACATTAACACCATACTACGAGTGTCACAAATGCCTTGAAAACTATAAAATAAACCAGGCCCATAGAAGTTGCCATGCCAGGTCTGGCCAGTATCTCACTTAATCCAGCACCTTGCCTCCAACAGACAAGAACAACATGTTAAATATAGCATGTCAATGTATTAAACCCTACCATTCTGACCCCCAAAGACAGCTGAGCACACATGAAAACTGTAACCTTTGAGCCTGCTGACTACAGCTCAGGAAAGAAGGATAATTATACACATTGGGGTAAGTAAGAAGTCTGATAGTTTCTAGCGCAGCCCCGTTGGTTTTGGCCCAAACTCGAAGGGTCTGAATGTTTACATACGCATGTCAGGAAAATAAATGTTGTGGTTAACTACTCATAAGAGTGATTAGGGAGAACCAAGTATCAGTATCCATAAAAATAATTCCCTTCATGAAGGCATTTGTGTGAAACAGTTAACTTTTCCCATGTTCTCCCAAGTTCTTATGCCACTGTGCTGCCGTGGAAATTGTGCAGCTCAGTCCCACCTCAGAGGCTAAAAGACTCCTACTATTGTCCATGCTTGTGACTTTCGGTGGCATTATGATTTTAAATGCAGACTAGAAACTTCTTTCCGCTCCCCTCAGTGGTGTTGCTTCTGCCTTGGAGGAAACAAAAACCAGAACACTGGCTTCCAGAAGGAAACAAAAGAGCAAAGTTCATCTGTTTGTTCAGAAACCTGTTCCTATCCAAGCAATAAAGCAAACCCAATTGATCTTAAGGCAGGCAGGACATCCCAGAAATTTCATTACTTTGCTGAATCGGCTGCTGCCTTATTAATGTTCACCAGACATAGGAAGGGTGGGGTGGAAAAAGGGATAGTTGGCTGGAAAATGTCTACTGGACAAACAAAATAAAGGCACTCTTTACTTAATATTTTAAATAAATCTCAACTGTACAGGAGTTCTATGCTTAATTTCCCTAGGTTTGTTGCATACTTGTTCTGCCACCTGCTGCCCTGGCATTCCTCAAAGTTTTAGGAACAGGGACTATGTGCCTGAACTTCCTCAGAAACAAATACTGCATGACTAAAACCAAACACCTAGCAGCCCAGTGGGCTGTCCTGTCCAGGAGATACTATGGTTCTGGAAAACCACTTGCTTGAATCCTCCTTAACAATTACATTATCAATTCATGTTTTGAAGAATACCAACCTTGGCCAAGTGCTTCTCAAGAGGTGCTTTCTCTCTCGATGGGTGGGACTTTGCAGCAAGGATTAGTGAGTGCACTGACTCTACCAGCATGGAAATCAGATGTAATGAGAGAAAATCCCTCAGACTGTCACCACTGCCCCACCTCCTCCAGGGAAAGAAAGAGAGAAAGTAGAGCCAGGAAGAGCATCTTTGGGAGGACTGAATAAAGAATGAAGTCTAGCATTTGAAAGAAAACTGTGCAAGGAAAAGGAAGGTGTATGCCCAGTGGAAGCAAGGTCAAGTGCCATGGGAAGAACACAGAGATGCTGCTTGCCGCTGTAGGGAGAAAATTCATGTGGCCAAAGCTCAGCTGGAGTTAAAGCTGGCCAGAAATGTGGGGGATAACAAAGAGTCTTTTCAAACATGTTAATAGCAATAGGCAGTATAGAAGTATCATCAGCCCATTACAGAATGAGAATGGTCATCTCACAAACAGGGACAGAGACAAGGCAGAGGTGTTTAACACTTTTTTTGCCTCTGTCTTCAACACGGATGGCAGACCAAGGGGGTCTCAGGGCCCTGAGCTGGAGGACCAGGACTGCAAGAATGATCAACTCCCAGTCGATCTTGAAATTGTGCAGGATTTGCTGCTCAAGTTGAAGCCTTACAGATCTAGGGGCCTGATAGGATGTATCACAGAATCCTCTAAGAGCTGCTGATGTCACCACAAAAGCTCTCTTGATGATTTTGAGTGGTCTTGGAAATCCCGAGAGGTCCCAACCGACTGGAAGCTGGTGAATGTTGTCCCAATTTTAAAGAAGGGCAAGAAGGACGACCCCAGAAACTACAGACCTGTCAGTCTCACTTCAGTGCCCAATAAAGTCATGGAAAAGTGTTGAAAAACACCTGGAGGACAGTGCAGTCATTGGTCACAGCTAGCATGGCTTCATGAGGGGGATGCCTTGCTTATGACCTAGGAAGGCCTTGCCTTTGATCTAGGAGAGCCAGTAGATGTAATCCTTTTGGACTTCAGCAAATCTTTTGATACTGTCTCTCACAGCATCCTTCTGGACAAAATGTCCAGCATACAGCTGAATAACTGTGTTACGCGATGGGTGAGCAACTGGTTCACAGGTCGGGCACAAAGAGTTACAGTGAATGGGACAACACCAAGCTGGTGTCCAGTGACTAGTGGGGTTCTGCCGGGCTCCATCCTTGGCCCAGTGCTCTTCAACATCTTCATTAATGACTTGGATGCAGGACTGGAAGGCATATCAAGTTTGCTAACGACACTAAATAGGGAGGAGCGGTCAACTCCCTCAAGGGCAGAGAGACCCTGAAGAGAGACCTTGAAAAATTGGAGAGATGGGCAATTACCAACTGTATGAAGTGTAACAAGGGCAAGTAACAGATTCTGCACCTGGGATGGCGCAACCTGGGATGTTCGTGCAGACTGGGGAATGAGATGCTGGAAAGCAGTGCTATGGAAAGGGACCTGGGTGTCCTGGTCGATAGCAAGTTGAACATGAGTCAGCACTGCCCTGGCAGCCAGGAGGGCCAACCGTGTCCGGGGGGGGCATCAGGCAAAGCATCGCCAGCTGGTAGAGGGAGGGGATTGTCCTGCTCTGTTCTGCAGTGGGGCGGCCTCACCTTGAATATTGTGGCAGTTTTGGGTGCCACAATGTAAGAAAGATATTAAGCTATTAGAGAGCATCCAAAGGAAGGTAACGAGGATTCCCTTGAGGGGAAGCCGTATGAGGTCATTTGTTTTGTTCAGTCTGGGGAAGAGGAGACTGAGGGGAGACCTCATTGCAGTCTTCAGCATATTCATGAGAGGATATGTAGAGGCAAGTACTGATCTCTTCACTCTTGTGACCAGTGATAGGACTCAAAGGAATGGCATGAAGCTGAGGCAGCGGAGGTTTAAGCTGTATATTAGGAAAAGGTTTTTCACCCAGAGGGTGTTTGGGCACTGAAACAGGCTCCCCAGGAAAGTGGTCACAGCACCAAGCCTGGCAGAGTTCAAGGAGCATTTGGACAACTTTCTCAGGCACATGGTGTGACTCTTGGGGATGGTCCTGTGCAGGGCCAGGAGCTGGACTCAATGATCCTTGTGGGTCCCTTCCAATTCAGCATATTCAATAATTCTATGAAAACACAATTTATTCCTTCTATAATATTGATTCTGTAAGGTTACAAATTTTGAAAAGCAGGAAAAACTTAGGTTTGCACTACTTTTCCCTCAAATCTCTGGTACAACTGCGTGCTTTCAGTAATTTTTCAGGGCAGAATTTCACTTCAAAACCATGATTATATTTAATCACAGATTTCAGCACTGTCTTTTTGTTTGTTTGCTTGTTTTAATACAGTAATATGAGAATTTTTAAATGTGATTACTGACTTAAGAATTTTTGGATTTTCATGTTAAGTTTCCTTAAAAAATGCTGATATTCGAAGCACTGATACCCAATACCTCCTGGCAGAATCACCTTATGATGACTGAAATGGCATCTCAAGAACTGAGGCACCTTTATTCACAGTTCAGTTCTGAAAGTGGGTATAAAGTAGTTATAAAGGAGCATACATGCGTACAGCTGTAGTAATTTGATCAATACAGTGCTGCTACAGGTTGGGTAACTCTTGATGCCTTCCTGGAAGCTGCATGTGTATCTGAAAGATTTCTGTGAGTTTAAGAAAAGAGAATTTATCTGAAAAAAACCCACAGATATCAGCAAGAGCAAAATACTTACAGGACATCGTGGACATATCCCATTTCATTCATGGACTTCACAGACCTATCACACTTCTACTTTGAATTACTTTGCTTTTAATTATATATACTAACATTTACTTCAAGGTTGTTTTTCTTCACTGTAGCTTTAGTTTCTCTGCCTAATCAAAACAGCGTGAGCCCATGGCTTCACACTTAAGCAAGGTGCTGCACCTGATAAATCCAGTTAGGAAGAGATGAAAACTCTGCTGAGCAGGTTATAATTTTAAAAGCTTGAACACAACTTTTCATACCCTTGCGATCTATTACTTCTGAAACAAAATCAGGAAAAACTACATGTAACATCCGAATGTTCTTTAGGAAAACTGCTCCCTTTTTCCACCACCAGAGGAATGTTCTTAATCCTTTTTAGCTGACTTTGTGCATCATGAAGTAGCACAGAGCCCAGTTTCTGCCCTTTACCCTCTGCCAACTCCACCTCTCATGTAACTCCAGAGCGATCCAGGAAATTTGCAAACAGCTTTGTATTTTGCACAACCTAGTATTTTTGTAGAAAAGGAGAACTCATTACAGACCAGAATAAGAAGCAGAACAGAAAAGAATTTCTAAGAGCAGCAGTAGAAAGTACATTTCTATGCATGGTTTTTAGAAGTGAGCCCAGAAGATGCCTTTTCTACCTGCCTTTGACACACTTAACCTCCTCCCTCAGAGTCTATGGACTACCATTGCTTCACAATGCCCACTACTCACAGGAACAGGAGTGTTATCATTACAATTTTACCTCTAATAAATAAATTTCTAATAAAACAGGATGGCTTCCTCTTCTCTGGCTCTAAAGACTGCAACCTAAAAGTGAGAGAGCTTGTGCTGTGGCAGTGAAGCCAGGAGGACCAATCTGAATGCACATGCTACAGAAGTAAGATGGTACAAATATCACATAGCAATTTTTCTGATAGCTCTCTACTTTAACTGGCAGAAAATCAGTAACATTAAGACCGAGGGTCACAGCCTTTGGAAAGAGTTAAATCAGTGCAAAACCAGAACAGACAAAGCCAAAAGAGATTACAACCACAGATATCCCAAGGGACAGATGAAATCATGGGATATGGTGTTTTTAAAACACACAAAAAAAGCTTATTTCCTCAATCATCCCCCAAATGTCTTGTCTCCTAGTTTTTCACAGTTTTCTAAATTAAGAGGTGAAGATTGCAGTCAGAATGCTACTATATTTCACTCAAAAGCATAAAGTCTCTTGGTGAAAAGGGTTAAACATTCTACTATTTGTACGCATACTTCTGGAAAATTGGTGCCATACTTACAGCTCAAAGCTAAGCTCGCTAGTGCAAGCAGCAAGCTTCTACTCATAAACAGCAGTCACAGAAGATAGAGTGCTCCCTGTCCTAACAGTCACAGCTGAAACTGGGCACAAAGAGCAGACAGCATGACAGCAAAACAATCACAAAAAAAAAAGCAGTGAAAGGTTTCTACAAGGACCCCAAAATCCCTGTGCAGGTAAGCTCTTTAAGGATTAGCTTTCATTTCCACAGTGCACTAAAGGAATGCACTAAAAGCTCAAGGAACTTGTATGCCTGTGCCAACTGTGACTCAGATAAGGCCATCCTGACACAGGGAGACACTGGCCATCCCTTAAAAGCAAAAGTCACTGACTGCCCCCCACCCCAAATAAACAACTGGCTCTAGAGTGCCAACTTCTCAACACACCTAGAATAACCACAGAGGCTGAAGGACACAGCCCATCTGACCGAGCACTGCCGGTGTAGCTTTATTTAAATTCTATTCATTGTTTCTCACCTGTCTTTTTGGCAAGTCATGATACTGTAGTATGAGCCTCGTGTTGACGCTGTGACTCCACGTGTTGCCAAGGGCTGCTGTCACACAACCAGAATCCCTCTTCCCACTTACAGAAGCCCCTGAAGATAAATATGAAAGAAACTACATCAGGACTGTGTCACAGAAAAGGGTTCAGCATGGAAACTCTAACCAATCATCTCAGATCATTCCCTAAGCTAGGTAATCACAAATGGTACTTAATAGATCACACTGCTGCATTAATTTCCTACCTTTCTTGTTTATTCATTACACAACAGTGTGAGTTCTCCATCTCACCCTCTGATACCTAGACAAAGTGCCAAGAATTAAAGAGATGTTGCAAAGTAATACCTATCTCTTTGGAGAGACTACATTTTCTAAATATCTGGAGGCGCACCATGCATGAGAGACACTTGTCTTTTCCTCTTTAGATATTCTATCCCCAAGCAAACCAGCTTTCTGTGAGCACAGAGGAGAGGGAAGCAGGCTAGCAGAGTCACAGTGTATAGTGACATAACAAAAACGGAAGCTAAAGGAGCAGAATGTGCTGCCACAATACCCTGACATAAAAATCAGAATATAGATTCATGCCATCAGGTATCCTACACATTTTCTAAGATTTGCAAAGAAGGGAGCCCCTTGGCTGCAACTACCATTCTGGTGTCTCTGAAATCATATGAACTTTATATAACCCTAAAGGAAAATGCACTTGGCTGCAATCAGCAATGACAACATAAAGAAGCATTCCCAATAATGTCACATGATGCAGCTTGCTGAAATGCCATTGCACCTGAGCTTTCTCATACCACAATCAGAGATCCATCCATGCACACACACACATACGCAGGCAGGTAGGGTGCCTGAGACCTTCATCTTTATTTATCACAAGTTCTGTGTAAGATGAACAGATAGATGGGTGACCTGATTGTACAAATGACACTTCACGAATAGCGCAAGTCAGACAAACCCAAGAAATTCAGACACAAAATCTTAGTTATGTGGGTATAAATCATCATGCACAAGTTGAAAATTGAACTGTTTGAGGCAGACAGTCCATACTGTTAAAAGCCAAAAGTTACTAAGAGACAGTTAGATTTAAAGTCAGGTAACTTCCTGTCATCTATCAGGCAGCAAGCAAAATTGCTTTCCCAGGACAGTTGTGAAATCCATGTCAACTAAACCAATGAAAGTTAGATCAGATACTTTCTCTGCAATAAAGCAGCCTTATGTTTCTGTCAAAATGATCAGTAATGCAACAGTTAATGTAGAAACCTAAATTATAAGTATTAGGTTTTGGAAGCAAAACTGTACTGAGATGACAAAGTCATCTTGTAGCCAAGCAGAGCTTCTGGAAGATTCAGGTTTAAAACTCTTCATTACTTTTACATTTGCAAGGTTGTGGGGTTTGTTACTCACTCCACCTCTCCTCCAACTATTCACAGCAGAAGCATAATTTCTTCATCCACTAAAGCTTTTATCTTGGAAAAACCTCCAGTAAAGAATAAGACCAAAAGTGTTGACATGTGGATTATTATTTATATCTCTGCCGGTAGCTTGCAAGCAATGAGAAGGACACTTCATTAGAATGCATTAGGCGGAGGAGAGCAGGAGGATGGAGAGAGGGGCCTGGAATGATTGCAGTGCACTACAGGATTTAGCTGAAGGCCTCAAACCTTCCCCCCTGCACCAAGTAATAAAAGCTCAATCAATATCAACTGGATTTGTATTAGGTCTTTAAATTAAAGGTCTACAAAAGAAATGAGTGAAGCACCTGGTTCAAGACAATAGTTTGAAAGGAGCCTGGACTCTGTATTTGCCTGAATTACTTCGCACATCATGGGAGCTCACTCCGATGTGCACAATACTTGCATCTCCAGAATGCCTGTTCTAGTCCAAAAACAGGCTACAGTTGTGCCATCCAGCAAGGATGGCTGCTTCGCTTTACTTAAAACAAGTATCTTGATAAGCAGCAAACTTCCATCCGAATAACTCATCAGACAAGCACCTAACTGGAAGTTTCAGTATTAGGAATGCTCTTCTGTTAATTAGTGTAACCCATCTCTACTGGGAGGGTGGATGTGCTAACAAGAATAATTACTCGTCACCTATGTTTTGTATTTGATTTGCCAGCTGGAGGAGGAAACACTCAAGTGTTAAAGCAAGGGGCTAGGAGGTCTGTATTTCATTCCCTTAAAATGACTCAAAGCGATTTACTTAATTAAGTTCATTAAGTTCCTCAAATTTTTGGGTTTATGCTAACACCACAAAAGTGAAATATTATTACTGTACAAACAGGATAAGATAATGGAGAATATAAGACAGTGGAGCAGCTACTAAGTTTTGCAATGCTCTCGTGGAATAAGCTGCAGTCAACACAGTCCTTCTTTCCCACCTGCTAGAAATGGGTAGGAATCACTAAATTCAAGAGAGAGAACTAAGTGTGAGTTCTGGTGGGTGTGGGGGTGTTTTCCTCACACCCCTGTAAGCCACTGCTCCACACCACCAAGAAGCAATTCACCCACCCCTGACTACAAAGAGCCCAGACATTCCAGAAGTAGCTGGATTTGGCATAGAACAGCCACTAAATTCATACCCAAACTTCCCTCAATTATGTGTCTCTGCTATTAGGTAACAGAAGGAGTAACATCTTGCTGTTGCAACCATGAGCCAGGTATTTAAGCAGTTAAATGTCTGGAACCTGCTACTATTACATTGTGGAGATATCACTCCATAGAAATTCCTAATTCTGCATTCCTTCCAGGCCTAAAGCTTGTCCCAAAATGAATAGAAATGCTATATGTGTAAGGCTTGTGGCAGAACAAGCTAATTGCTGTAATTTATTTTATTATATGGGAGAAAGTGCACTGTACCATACTGTGTCAGCCCCTATCTGAAGACGGCAAATCCTCTTCTGTGTAGTTATTAAAATTTATGACTTTGGTGCAAAGTAGTTAATAAACCTGGAGCAAATTTACAGCAGAGACTTTTTACAGGGTGGAAAGAAATGCCTCACTGGAAAGGTTTCCATTTTATAAGGGATCCTCCTGCAAACTGATGCATTAGGCAGATAGAGAGGCAAAACAAGAAGTGAAGTAAAACAAGGAGGAAGCTGTGCCAGCTTTGCAAAGAAGTTCAAGGGCAGTGACAACACATGCTACATTCCTTCTTTTTGCTCTAAACACAGAAAGATAGTAAATGTCTCAGAGGAAGGAAAGAGGATATGTTCAGAAAACAGATTTATGTTGAAATGTGGCCTTAAAAAAACCTTGGACTTATCTTTTCAGTTGTTTCAACCACTACTTAGTCATTAATGAACTGGACAAAGGAAGTGGATAAATAACAGTGTTCAGAGAGAGTGATATTTTTCAGCACACACTGCCTTGTGCTTCCAAACAGTGATATTTCCATATTTAGAGATGGGAGTATCAGACCAACATTGGCCCAAGAAGAAAACAGGCTCATAAGACTTTGGTCTCAGCTCAGAGGTCCCAAAACTCTCCAACCCGAAGTACTTCACAATGGCATGGAGCAACAGCTCTGAGCTGTGACATGAAGGCACTTACCCATGCTATGGGCTGGATGCTTCCACGGAGCCTGCAATGTGCAATCAGCTGACAGGCAGTAGTTCCAGTCTCTCCAGTCTGCTTAAAGCATAGTTCTTACCCCGGTCACTGCTGGCATGATGGTTTCTGTTCAGGTCAGAGGTGATACAGGGAGTACAGGGACCAGGGAAAGTAAGAAAAAATGTCTGACATGCAGATGAAGGAAAGGTGACAGACCTCACTTTATGGATGCAGTTATGTGGGAAAAGGGACTAGGTGTCCAGAAGCACAGAGATGGGATCCTAGCATGGGGAGGTGAAGGTGCGTGCTAGAAGGCTGTCAGAAGACCTCTGAACAACTCCTTGCTTTACGTATTCAGGTCCACCTCAAGTAAAATGGATGACTGCAATTCCTGTAAACATCCCCTCCTTCCTCACACAAGAAGAACTAGCATTAAATTGGTCTTCAAAGGGCATATCAGCAGACAGGCCAAGGACTGCCCGAGGTGTCTGTTCTACTGTCTCCTGTGATATTGAACTCTTTAGGGCACCTGCAGAGACCGTATCTGTTCTGGACTGCAAGCAGAGAAGAGGAACTGGCTGCTTCACTCTCCCTGAACAGCTGTCACAAGTGAAAATAAAGCTGCTTGTGGTCTGAATCAAATGCAAAGTAACTGCCTCTCCACAACCAGGGGAAAAGCAAAGAAGAAAGGTTGACTCCTCAATTGAGGCCTGCAGTGCTGCTTCCAAGCAGAAGAGGCTTGCACTGGGCGCAAGGGCCCGGGAAAGAGCTGTCAGATGAACTGGGCAACATGTGGCTCTATTTATACACGAGGACTAGATTAATTTCGTTTTGTTTCTCCCCATCAGTGTAACCAAAACAAATTTCCTAAGTAACTTCCTTGTCACTGAGATGAATGCCACATATAGGCAGGATGGTGAAAGTGGGTTTATTCCACCTTCCATTTTTCACTGGAAGAAACAGTAGGATTAGAGCTATTCAGCTTAATATTGCTTCTGGGATTATTCTAGTATGTCCACCCAGAGCACTGCAAGTACAGACGTGGTCTCAAGGGCCTTCTTGTCCTCTGCATATAATAAGTAGGCAGTTTCATTAGTGTCTCATCCTATGAAAATTTGGATAACTAGACCAGTGTCTTAAATCAAATGAAACAAACTTCTTAAAACAGTATTTTTAAATACAAGTAGTCCTTGGAAGAGGAATGTAATGATATTCTTGATCCAAAAAACCCCCAACCTGTTCCTGATTGGTATAACTGCACAGAGCAATGAATTCCACCCTTTCCACATCCTCACATAGATTTTTGCCTTTCCAGATGAAAGAGTCATTGCCTGGCAGGTTCATCTCCTCTACTGGGCCTCTTCGCAATCTCTACCAATTTGGTAATTTAAAAATCCTTTCTCATCAAATGCTGAAATTGGATTGATGCACTAAATGACAGTGAAATAACAAAACAAAGAAGCAACCAGTCCCCAAATCTTTAAAATCTTAACATCAAACCACCTTGATAAAAGCCTGATCTATCAAAAAGAAGAAGGAGAAACTCTCTGAAAGTACAATGAAAATATTTATAAAGAATTCAACTACTGAGCTCAACAAAAACAGCACGCCATGCAATAAGAATGAAAGTACTTTCCCTCTTGCTCAGGCTGTGCAGCTTTCCGGTTGACTGGCTGAGCTCAAAGATCACTGCTTTTCACCTGCATTGCATTTAGTCTGTATTTTTGGTGCAGATCTCTAACAAAAAGACCAGAAGAAGAAAAAAAAACCTTCAACCCCTAATGTGTTTTTCCATCCTCACCTACTCAGAAAGTACAAGTATAAAAATATACAATGGCGGAAAACCCCATCACACAGTAAAAAAAACAACCCACAGGACAAACTCATCTGTGAAGTAACTAACCACAGCACTCTTCAAACTCCCACGTGCTGCCTTCTGCCATTTGCAGCAATTCTCCACTGCTTTTTTTTCAGTCAAAAGGTGACTGATTCTCTTACTCTACAGTGGTGACCATCTCACACTCTGCACTGGTCAACCAAGGTACATCCTAAAGCACAGCACTGACTTCATAAAGTCTTTTATTATTAGGACATATGGCAGGAAAAACAGTTGCTGCTGTAAGAAATCAAGCTTGGCCACAAAATAAGACGTGAAAATTCTAACTTTTAAAATGCTTATTCTCTTCCTTTTATTAAGAGAGGGCATCTGGCAATTTTACTCCCAAAAAACTCCTAGTTCTAAATCTGTACAAACTACACACACACACACACACACATACACACACCCCCCACCCCAGATTATTCCATTTTACTTATTATTTTAATAAGTAGAAATATTTTAGCTGGAAGTTGGAATTGTTTAGTAATCCATGATGTATATTTTTTTTAAAAGCACAGTCATCAAAATATACTTAGCAAACAAAGCAGTTAAGTGTATACCCTTGCTAATTCCCAGTTAAAACAAACAAACAAAAAATCTGTTTCAATGGAAACTTTTTTGACCACCCCTAGTTTGTAGCTATGCTACTACCATGGCACTGAAATGCCTACTCGAGATTACACTCAACAGATTGTTCCGATTCAGTTGCCATCATCAAGAGGCCAAAAATTGCCAGTTACAGACTCTAGATGCAAAGTTCTGATGGAGACAGCAGTGAATGGGACAGAAAGGGAACAAACTCACTTCTCATTTTCGACAACATGGTTTATTTATCTCATATGTCTCAAACAGGTGAGTTTTCACACTGTTTTGTTTATCATTATTTTTATGTATATGTGTACACATTCTGGGTGACTTTTACAGGGTTAATCTGATTTAGATCAAGACTAAGGTCTTTTCTGCTGTCTTTTTTCCAGTCATTCATTATTTTTATTGTGACAACTCCTAGAGCTCTCATCTGCAATATGCAAACCAGTAGACAAACAGAGAACAAAAAGATAGTTCCTGCCCTAAAGACCTTCTTTACATGAGAACTGGAGATTACAAGTCTCTTAGCTGCTGCTGATTATTCCCCACTTACAAGGAATCTTCTCTAAGGGATGAGAAAAAATACACCAAAATATGTGACAGGCCAGAAAAATTGTGTATAAATAAGGACTATCAGTATTCTCCAGAAAACATCAGAAGCTTTTTCAAATAAGTAATATTAACCGTTATTTTAGCTCCAAAAAATCATCTGGGACCTCTATCCAGCTCAAGATATAGGAAGGGTCCACCACAGAACTGGACAGATACTGGTTTGCTTTTAATCCCACACCAGCGGGTAATTACGTGTTATTGGCGTATTTTGCACCAGAGGATCTCATTCCTTCATTGAACTCATTGGTGAGTTCATGTCAATTCTCTTCTGAGTTGAGAAAGAGAGCAATAGACAGAAAGAGAAGCACACATCTGCTAGTACTGAGACTCCTGCCTGCTCACCTAAAAAAGGAATTGACATTAAGAAATGAAAAAAATCCAGCTGGTCTGATTTTTTTGCCAGACAATCTACCAGCCACAACCAAAATAATCAGGTCTCAGGAGATCTCTGGAGGTGGGAAGACAGCTGGTGGTTTATAGCACCTGAAACGGGGCCCAAATCAGAGAATTGTGGAGTTGGGAACCTTGGGAACAGATACTTCCTTTTCACCAGTGAAAATCTTCTGCCTCTGTAGCCTGACACCACAGCACAAAGTGATGAGTTTCCAGCCCTCTATTACTGCTGCAGTGCTGTGCAAATGACCCAATATGTAGTGCTTTGGTGGAAGGGATGGTGAAGATTGCGGCGGTGGTTTGGAATAAAAGGGGCACCACAGGTTTGAGTGATCAGCTCACTACCTGGTGGTGAATGCTCTCCCCCTGCCCCCCTTCCGCCTGGCCCCAGGGAGCCCAGCAAGGACCCACACAGACCAGAGGAGAGAGGCGAGCAAGAGAGAGAGTTTATTGTGGGGAAGGGTCATATATAGGCTTCAGGGGGATCAGAAAAACACCAATAGAAACCCCTGAAAGTTTACAGAATCCACCAATAACAAGTAAGGGTTAACATCCAATAGGAAAGGGTTAATAAAGGCCAATAAGAAAACTTCTATATATCTTCCCAGCACATTCCTAAGAGAGATAACAGTTTTCTAAAAGCATTTTGGGAAGAAGAAGCTGTGACTTAGCAAAAAACTTACAAAAAAGCCATTTTGAAACATGTTAAACAACATTAAAAACTTCTGATTTTACAGCATTTAGGCTGTTCTCTTCATTCTCTTTACTAGTCCATTTTTGACAGGACTTTTTCCACCCCACATAAAGCATGTCATTTCCCACAGAAGATCAAGTAGAAGACAGTGGTTAAGTCAACTACTTTCTGTAACCAAGGATAAATTCTTTACTCCTCAGCTCAACCTCCTTACCTTTCTCTTTTAGAAATTCCTTCTTTTTCTAAAATCTAGAATTATACTAATTTACACCATTCTCTTAGTACCCAGAGTTCTCCTCCCACACTGCTCACCACTAAAACATAAAGCAGCTTCTTCCTTCGAACTCCCCTGTACAGTCACCTCTTCTTGTGTCTCCAAGACTAGAAAATAAAATCCCAAATCATTGAGCTAAGGGACAAAA
>VXAY01001702.1:2810269-2909203 GCA_013399855.1 Oxyruncus cristatus
AAAAAAAAATCCCAAACCACCAATGTATGGAATTCTGCCTGCATGCACATATAAAGGACGCATAGGCTGAAAAACAAAGTTTGCCCAGTCATGGCATCTGGCAGTGCTAGGGCCCAGTGATCCAGAAAATGCTTTTAATTTTCACCTCACCAATCATGCTACTACAACCTATTGCTGTACCTTTTTTAGTTAAGTTCCCTCAGGGAATTAAACAGATCGTGATATTTATCAGAAGGTATGTAGGAGGGATGGGGCAGAATGCAAGAATTACATGTGTAATTCTACATGTAGGACCCTTAATGCTTGAATAAAGAAATGAGACTCAGAATCACACTGTCAAAGCAACTGAAGCCTTGTATTCTGCAAGCCTTGGCCCTCTGACCTACGCAGTCATGGCATTATCATATCTGATTTTCCCAGGATGGTTAATCTCAGCTGCTAAACTTCAGCCTCTACTAGCGTTTACCCATCATCTGGAATTGCCACTTCTGAAGTTTCCAGACTAGAACCGAATAAGCCAGCTGCCACACTCACCCCTCCAATGTAACAGCCTGGAAGCCTACATGGCTGAATCCCAGAAAGGCAGAACAAAAGCTCATATAAGTGGGGGGAGGAGAGGGAGATGCAGCTCTGAAACTGCAGTGACTTTCAGAATGAAGTTCACAGCAATATGGTCATGTTAGGATGCTGTGGTCTGAGATGCAGATTGTATTCCCGCAGCCTACATTTTTTTCCCATAAAATATGTTCTGGTAAAGAAACAGTGTCATGGCAACTTAGCTCTCATACCCAGAAATCTGACACAGAGCAGGCAAAAGCAGCAGTACTCTAGGCAAGGTAGGAGTCAGTCTGCCAATGAACCTTAGAGTACATTTGAGAGTCAGGGGGCAGAAGGGTGATGGGGGTGGGAGGGCGGGAGGCCAATTGCTGTTGCACAATGAGTTCTCCATCAAAGTGACCAATAAAAGCACCGACTAGTACTAACTTACCCAGGGTGTTTCTGACACGGCTGCCCATCTCCCAAGGAGTAGGCTGATGATATGCCTACATGGCAGATGGAAAAGGACAGTAGGTGTATGCAAGGCAGCTTTAAACAAGCACTAAGGTCTTCCTTGGTAAATATATTCTGCTGGAAGACACCGAAACATCGTGCTACTACAGCTGGATCACTGCCAGCACCTGAGTTCGCTCAATTAACGCTAGCACTGACTTTCTGTGGTGGATTTTCTCAATACCTTCAACATAAAATGCCTTAGAGAGTAATTTCTCATCACAGCCTAGTAATATGGATTTGGACTAATGAATTAAGTTACATGCCCTTTTCACTCCTGAGCACAGGAGTATTTCAGTAGTGGTCCTCTTTTGGAATAATTTTCTAATTTAGTGACTTCTTGATACAGAGGGGGGAAACATACAATAAATAAGACTCCAGGGTGGGACTGTTAACCATAAGGACTATGTTTAAAAATCAATATTAAATAGTACTTCAAGTTGAGATTGTAATTCAAACCAAGCAAACTGCTTTACTTTGCATGATGACCATTGTAATTTCTTTGAAAATTTAGCTTTCAGTGTTTTTAACACTGGTCCCATAGATTACAGTTGCAACAATTCCCTCTAGGTATAAATAAAAACAACCTTAGAGCTGTAAAGCTTGGATCATGAACCAGAGTTATCAAAACTGAAATTCCAGAATGAAACAATCCTCTTTCAGTCTGCAACATGGAAACAGAGTTCAGCCAAACATTTGAGGGCTAGAAATGACTGTTTGCAAATTACAGCTGTTCACATCTGGAGTTCAGATTTGGCCAAACTGTTAATACCATCCATCACAAAAGCTGAACTGGAAGAATGTTGTGGTTATATGACTAGGAACATAAAAGTTAGGAAATATTAAATGTAAAAAATGCTATGTGCAATTTCAACTCTGCCTATCAAACACAGAATGATGGACTCAATTATTTCTCATAATGAATATCATCAGGGTTGACTGTGGCATTTCCTAACTGGTATTTAACAGCAAGTCTGCATTTGCCAAAATAGGTCTCATTGACTGTATCTAGGTCTCAGCTTAGAGAGGTCTGTGACACAAGATGAAGGATGCAACCTCTTCTCTCAAAAAGTATCTTTCGGACTGGCTTAGCAAACCCTATACACAGACCTAGCAGACGCATCTGAGTACTCAGAGTACCTTCACAATCACAACTTGGAGTAGCTTCTGAACATACATTAATTGGGCACTTTCATAGTTTTTTCTACACCCATGTATAGAAAATGTGTTCCCTCTCACTTATATGACAAAACATTTTAGTACATGCAGACACCACAGAGCTCACTGTTCAGAACTGACTCATTACAAAGCTGAGAATGCATATATGTTTACATACTTAGGCACATACACACAGAGGCACTATATAATACAGAGGATGTTAAAATGACCGAGGATTACAGGGGTCTGGCTTCACTCCCTGACTGACAAAGACTTTCCAGGAGGTTCTCAGCAAGTCAGTCCCCCTCTTCTCGGCACAGTCACCCATCCTGGAGTGGAGAAGGTATATGCTTTTTTCTTCATCTCATTCTCAAGAAGGAATGACTCGCTTTATCTGAACTAAGCAAATAAATTCAATTTTGGACAACAACCAAGACTGGAAAACTTTATCCTGATAAGCTTTTCTGACTGAAGACAGAGGGTTAGAAGGGAAACAGTTATACAGTCTTAACTATAGGAGGTTCCTTCTGTTCCTGCTATAATGCAAAATATTCCAAGATGTGCCAAGTTTTCACTGTAGACTGCATCAGGCAGTGACAGGACATCGAAGTAATGCATAAATCTAAAATTATCTTCTGACTCCAGGGACTCTTCTCTCCTGAGAGGTATTATATTTTTTAAAGTCAGTGAAAAATAAAAAAATTGCAAAATACCACTTTCAATCCTTGGACCCAAAAATGTTTGAACGCTCTAGAAGCCAGTCAGAGCCAGAAACTTTTTTTCCCAGATCGAGGCTGGGGAGGGGGGTGCGGAGAGGAGGGGTAAGGGGAAAGGGAGAGAGCAAACAGTGGTTGGTTTCAAATAGCAACATTGTCCAAAAGGGTGAAAGGGAACAGATGGCCACAGAGAATGAAGCCTCAAAGCCCTAAAGAAAAGGGCTATTTTGACAGATCTTGCTGTTTCCTATTCAAGCATGAACACTCTGGCATGGAGAGTTAAGATGATACAAGGAACAACCTCTGTTCCCAGCAACTGACTACGGGCAACTGGCCTCTGAAGCTCTCTGAGAAAAACAACATGAGACAGACAGACAAACAGATATGGCAGCAAGCCCAGACCTCAGCCACCAGGAAAGGGGGGAAAAATCAAAAACAAAACCCAAAAAACCCCAAACATCAGAAAGGCTAGGAACAGCTGCCTTTTCCTGGCTCCAGTGCAGAGCATTAGAGCCTGTCCAGCCTTTCTCATCTTCCTTTTCAGTGAAACCTCTTGAAGAGGTCACCCTCAAGCTGTTGGTCTTTGCCCTCCAGGGAGGTGAAAAAGAGGACAGATCAGAGCTTGTCTGGCTCAATGAAAACTGCTTCCTTTAATCACAAAGATCTCCCTCCTGCAAAGGAAGAAGAACTCTAAATGTAAAATTGCATAATTAATGCTCGATTTTTGCATGCAAAAAGGTTGAGAAATTTAAATTTGTGGCTCCTACAGTACGTGTAATTTGTTTGCATAGTATACAGTAACGAGCCATTATATGCAAGGGCAGGAAGAATTGTACTCCTTACTGTGGGAAATGCTGCCAATGCGTGTCCTGACTTTTTCTGTCATTGTTACCAAGAAAGTGCATCAACAGCTGTTTCATTCACCAACTCTGGATATGTGCTATCAGAGACAGATTTCAGTTTTGAAGGACAGTTTCACATTCATACTCAAAATTTAGAGAGACCTGGGCCATTAAGTGTAACCAGACTTCACTCTTTCCAAAGTCCATGGAAGGAGGGATGAATCTCAGTTTCTGAATTTCTTTCTGATTTATGTATCACTTTCATGTTTAAGGCAGAGCCTGATGTACTGACTGTTTCCCAGCTGAAGCTTGCCTGTGGGCAGAAGCACTGAGCAATACCTTCCCTTTGCACTGTAGACTGAACCAGAGCAATGGTAGTTTCACACAACAGTTGCAGTGAGGAAAAGAGGGGACAAATGGTATAAACATTAACTATCTTCACAATTATTCCCTGAGGTGGGGAAATAGTTATCATCTCAATTTTAATATCCTCCTTTTTAAAAATCATTGAAGGAAAAAAGATAATAAGAAACAGTGGGTGCTCACATGCCAGAACTCCAAATGAAGAAATGCAAATGCTTCATACTGATCCTATCTGTGCCTTTGTTCCCTCATCTGTGAAATAGCACTTGCTAACTTGAGTCAATAAGTAGTAGAAGTGGAGAAAAATAGACACCAGGAACAAACCACCTCAACATCCTTAGCCTCTAAAGCAATCCAAAACTATCAAAACCATAGTTTTCTACAATATGTAAATAGTTTGTGGTTTTTTGTTGTTTTCACAAAGAATAGCCACTGTAGTCATTACTAGTTGTACTTGTTAATTAGTAACTCAATAGATAGGATCTGACTAGTAGAAGCAGTCAAACAATAAATAAAATACCTTATTTTAGGCTAAATCAGATAAATTCTGCTTCTTTTCTTCTTAACCATGAGCTTCCTGAGGCTGAATAACTGCTTCAGGCTATACTTATTAAGGGAACCTCAAATGTGGATTATTCACTAAGTATTAATAAGCACTGGACTTTTGGATTCAACTTTCTTCCTAATGTTTCCTTGAGTAAAGTCAGCCTAGTACCCCATAATTTTCATTCTGTTTTACTTTTAGCGTACAAGTCCTTCTGTTCACTGCAAGTGTAACGAACAGTGCTCACAAACCAATTCTGTCTTTCACATTGCAGGACAGGTGGTCCCTCAGCATATTCCCACACATTCCAAATATTTTAAGTGTTCCACATCTGTTGTCTAAAACATTTTTAGTTCCCTGCAAGAACAGTAGGAGATGAAAACAAGAAGTTATATATAACATAGCAACTGACCTTTTATGCCACATGAGCTCTCTGTCATTTCAATAAGATTATAAATTTCAAAAGAGAGCCAACCTTAATTTGTTATACTATACTGCTATCAAAATTTCTTGCCGAGTAAACAACTTGAGAATTAACTTATGACAGCTGTAATAGCCCGGAGAATAAAACTGAGTCTAGATGCAGCCTCTTTTCCCCCCCAGGGATCTGCTGATCTAAAGGAAATTATTAAAAATTAAAGAATTAAGATGATTTACACATTTTCTTACCCTTCAAACCTCTCTATTTGCTTTGAAAAAAGTCAGCACATATCCCATATATGTATAAGCTGTCTTGGTGGGATATTTATAAGTTCTTTGTGTTAGCCTACAGCATGTATGGAAACATTAAATGCTTTTATTTTTCTCCCCCCTACAAGAATGAACCTAATCAATGTACTTTAAAAACATATGACTGCAAGTAATTCTTCTTACTGATGAAAGAGAGCCACTGGTCAAGATTTGAGGCCAGGAAATTACAAGCACTAATCGCATCTCAGCTACTAAGCTGCCTCTTAGGAGGCAGGAAATAACTGCCTGGGCTGTAATTGAGAGAGATGGTGAGGGGTAGCATTTCTACTGTCCCTCAAAGCATTGCAAGATGGCAGCAGCTACCAGCAGTTGTGAATCTGGTTTGTGTCGCAGCACAGAAGCTGGCACGTCTCACTTTACCAGCGCTGCAGCTCCACTGCGCACTGGCTTGTTACAGAATGTAACAGGAGACTGTCCCCCTGCTGCATGACCAATGTCATTTCCAACAACATAAGGGCATTCCTTCAAGTACTTTGTCAGCAGGACAATACACTTCAGCCAGGAAAGCTGATGCCTCATCATACCAGATACTAGCAGTACAAACATGAT
The DNA here is from genome assembly GCA_013399855.1 of Oxyruncus cristatus. Lineage (NCBI taxonomy): Eukaryota > Metazoa > Chordata > Aves > Passeriformes > Cotingidae > Oxyruncus > Oxyruncus cristatus. Next base: position 2,816,242 of record VXAY01001702.1, read on the forward strand.
CTCCAAAGCTATGCAATATAAACAATACACAGTCTTTTGTTGTTTTGTTTATAAATGAAAAAGAAACTTTCTAGTCTGAGTTTCAATGAAGTGTTATAGGGGATCCCTGTGTGACACACCTATGCCTCATGGAAAAGGATGCCACTCTGTGACCATGTTCAAATAAAGCATGACTAGAACACGCAGAAAATGTCTTAGTACTTTCCACAGAGCCAAGATTGAAACTTAAGCATTTTAAGTAAACTGACCCAAATTAATTTTGGAAGACAGGTTGCCTTTGACCAGCCCTAAACCAATGCTGCCTGCAAGGCACAGTATCACAACACTGAATAATGGCAACGTGATGCTGGATATGAATGAGGATGTAGACACCTTCACTGAAAACACAAGTGGATATATAGCAAGTGGAACAGATGCATGAAGAAGAAGATTTTAGGGGATTTTTAACTGCACAAAACTCAGACACACTCATCACAAAGTCCAGGAGGCCTTTGACATCCTGGTACCACAGTGAGAAGTGGAAAGATGAGAAAGGGGAAAGAGGGACAACCACACTGAGGTGCATCACTGGGTACCACAGCTGAAGATGGAGAGATGAGAACTGTGGAAGTTCTACTTAAACTTTTAAATCCTACCTTTCGAGAAACAATTCTGAAGCAGAGATGTTAGCGAACCTAACTCTGGAAAACAAGAAGCTGCCAAAGGCTGAGAGATCACCAAGTTAGGACAAAGATTACTTTCAATTACGTACAAAGATTTATTTTTCATTTTTGTGGAAAGAAATTCACTAGCCAAGAGGATTTCAGAAGCAAATTCAGCATGTCCAAAGGAACTAATTCAGTGGATTTCAGTGAAAAGCCTGATAACAAGGTCAATACACTTTCTAAACTTTTAAACTATACTGAATTATTCTAAAGGGAAAAAAAAAAGGTAAAGGTTAATATATTTTCACTAGCATTACAGGAGAGAAAATATCTTTCTTTGGGGATCCCTTTAGACTGTGCTTCTGACAGTCTAATGAATAGTTGGGCAGAAAGCACCTGTATGCAACTACATGATTACTGCAGACACAGGATATTCTCTCATGAACAGTGTGGTGCTTCACAGGTAAGCTCAAGCTGACTTCAGAGCAAGCGGAATTCGCCTAGCACCAATAAACCATTGATACCCGAGAGATCAGCTGGCTTCCCTTACAGAGATTTGGATGGTACTTCCTCATTCAATGATTGACATCTTCACTTCCATAGCAAACTCTGCTGAAAGGCCCAGTGGTGCAGAGAGCAGCAGCAGTTACTGAGCAAAGGGCAGTCTCTCCTCAGAAAACTACGTTTGATCCTGTTTCTTTGCACGATGCTGCCACGCTGTTGTTATTTTGTAAGAGATAAAAGAAAATACTTTGAAGTCACTGATGATCCCATTGTAACACCAAGAGTATTAAACTGGAATCTGGACAGTGAATGGAGATGGAGAAGGAACAGGGTAGGGTCTGTCTCTCATATTTGCTCTCCAGTCCTGACAATCTCCAGAACTTGCCGGAGAAATTGTAAGAGAAAATATTCAAACTGTACAAATACAGTTTGAAGAGTTGTACACTGTCATTACTCAACCACATATTTTCTAAAACTTCAATTTCTGGAGTCAAGTGTTCCACTAGAATTGAATCCTGGAGTTGAAATGCCACCTCCACAAACATAGTGCTTTACCTGTCCAGTTCTTTGCAGACTGAGAAGGACTTTGCTAGATTAACTCCACAACAGAAGCTCAGATGTTCACACAATCCTGAGCTGGAGGAACTGACCACGTTTGTCTACAGCATTTCTGTCCTAACTCTACCAAGCAGTAATTGTTGTTTCCCTTGTGCCTTCCAGAGATCAGGAATGCATTTAGATTTCACTGCTGCTTGGCTTCCAAGAGCAGGCTCCACATATATTACTTTTACCATGTCTACTGAGCTCAGTGCCACAAGAGGTTGCAATACTTGTCTTGGCCACTTTCTGCCCAGCCAGCAGCAACTCAGTGCAGCTGGGTGTCAGGTCACTGGATGCACACAGTCCTGTAGCACCTCTACCCATCAGCTGAGCCTACTGACAGCTTCCTCACATGGTACATTGGCTCTCCAGGGAACACTGAAGTTCACTGTCCTCATTTTCAAGCAGGCCTAAATCCATAATCCAATGTGTTTAAAACAACTTCTGAGGTCCAGAATGCAGACACTGGTCAACAGCCCCTCTCCAAAAGTAAACTACATAATTCTACACAAAAGTTCACCTGTGCAAATTTATCCTTCTTGACTTTGTGTCTGTAGAATTAACTCCTGGCCTTTTGAGTTCCAACACCTAGGCCGAGAACATTGCTTTGGACAGAAGTACTTTTCAACATGGTATGTTTACATGAAAACTTGACCAGAAGTAGACTCCACACTGTAAAGCTGGTTTTTGGTGGCTTTTTTTGGTGGTGGTTTTTGTTGGTTGTGGTTTGGTTTTTTTTTGTTTGTTTGTTTGTTTTGGGGTTTTTTTGTGCATAGGAAGAGGAAAAAAAAGAGCAAGTTGCAAAAGACAAACACTACTTAATGCACAACTGGAAGTTGGTCTAGTCACATGAAATCTTGAAAACTGCAACTTGCACTGAAAAGCAGCTGTGTTCATGTAAAGGAAAGATGGCAAAAACGATTTGCTGCAAGTGCTATGTCACACCATGCTAACCTAGGAATAAATAGTAGTATTTGATACATGAAAATAGCACCATATGCCTCATGAGAAAAATAATGCACTGGTTTAGTCTGTTACTTTCACCAAGGGAATGACTACTTGGCTGATGACTATGGCAGTAGCACCCTGCAAGGACAGTTCCATAAGTTGTGACACATCTCTATCCTTTCTATACTACTGTTGCACTGAACTTCTGAAGATTCAACAACAGAATTTGAGGGGTGACTTGCTAAGCTGCCCATCCAGTGATCTGAAGCATGTGGCTGTTTTTCAGCATAACCTAATTGCCAGAAAGTAAAGCAAGTTTAGTCATTGACCAATGATGTCATTACAGGTATTTCTACTTCATACATACCTTTAACCTATCCTCTCCAAAAACAGCACTGTGACTTCACTGTCTTGGAATCAGTGAAGCCAACTGATTTCTGCTTCTGGAAAGCAACACCATGGGTAAGTTCATTCTGCGTGATGGGACAAAAGGGAAATATAATGGGAAGACCATCTATCCCACATAGCAAAAACAAGTAACTGCAGCTTTTCCAGCTCTTGTGGAGCTGCTTATCCTACCTGAGGCATAAACTTTAGGATTTGATTATGTTACACTTTGAAACAATTCAAATTTCTTCACACTTGGGCTAGCAGTATGTAAAACAAATAACATGAGCGCTATGATGGAGCACAGTCTCTGGGGAATTCCTCATATGTTTCTCAAGCAGAACTTGTGCTATGGTTTTGAGCCCTTGAATTTGAAAAGCAAATGAACAAGAACAGTAATTACAGTTCACCCTTTTATGAAGATTTATGGAAAACTGCAGCCTTCTGCAAGTGAACTATCGCTAGGTTCTTCTTTTCCTTCCGGATTTGTTTTCTTCCTGCTTTCCATTTTATAGATGCTGGATGAATACTGGTTAGTGATAGCTTAGGTAGCGTGGTTTGGTACCACTAAGATATGAAATGAACATGCTCTACATTTACCAACTACATTACACATTCTATAACTCTAAACTGAACAAAATTCTTCATTTAATTATCATGCTATAATCATGATTTAAAAAAAATGTTTAAGAAGTAGTAGTTAGAAAAGTGACTCCTGGATACTGTTGATCATTACAACATTCTATAATCTCCATTACTGTCAGTGGGGTACACATGATGTGAGGCATCTACAGGCAAAGCTTTCAGCCACGAATAAGGAATGTCTACCTACTGGAGGCCAAGTATTCTGGAAAGTCTTTTATGTTGGTTCTAAGAAATGTGCCTCAATTCTCCCAGCAAAGTAATTACTGGAAGAGATTTATGATTGCTCAAACTAGATAACCAGAATGGACTATTCTTTCCCTAATTTCTAATACTTTTTTTTCCAGTAAGGAAGACTAAACCTCAAAACAATTTGTAAAAAACACTGAATGAAAATGAATCACATGAAATTAAATAACTGGTTCTGTAAATGCGTGATAGGGTTTCCATAATTTATTTTGGAACAATATGCAGGCTAAAATTGTGACCTTATTAGTATCATCAACTTAGGTAAAATAAACCTCATAATATGAGGTCCCCTCAAAAATGAGGCCAAATAACTATATCACCATGTATATCTGAAGTCAGCCTGCAATATCAAGCTACTATGGAAATACAGTAGAGATTGATAAGAGGTCAAGAAATTCACCTTTCCAATTCAGTGAAACATGACTTGTTATTAAAACAACAGTTCATGCACCAAAAGCCAGTATATGGAATCACTCTCTCATACTTGCTCATTTTACAAAAGTGAGGTACTTGGATTCAAAGCTTTGCTACTAACTGCAGACTTGTATTACAGCTTTCTAATTTCCACCTGTGGATAGGTATGTGCACTCACCTGTTCCAGCAGGCAGTAAGATTTGTAGGAACATCTTTGGTGGCAAATTTGTGCCTAGTTGCTGAAACAGTCTTACATCTGTAGTTTCCAGCTATTTCTGGTGAACAGAAGCATATCAACAGCTTGCAGCCATGGCTAACCCACTGAATCAATTCATGCCCACTGAAAACAAACGAACAACTTGTATATTCTACACTCCAATACTGATATTGACTATGCTGGCAATATTTCCTAACCAGAGTCAGTCAAAACCAAACAAAACAAAACCACACCTGATTTTTAAAATCAGTTAATCTGCTAAAGATGAAATGCTTTGTGAAAATCTGTACATGCCAGTAAATCTTCCAACAGACACAGGTCCTGCTGAATCCTGCTGTTGTCCAGCTCACCCTCTGGCAACCTGCCCAGAGGATGGCTTTGGACTGAGGACCTAGGACTTCCAAGAAATCAGCCTAGGAGGTGTAAGAATGGAAGAGGGCATCCACATTCTCATTTTGTTCAAAAAATATGTAGCAACTCTGAGTAGACACATTTTTGTTTTTTCATTCCAATTAGAAGTACTTTCTGAAATTATTGCACAACAAGAAATATAATTTACCAGCCACTCCTACCACAAAGAACAACAGTCTTAATCCTTTACTGGAAAGCAGATCACTTGTCTCTTAAGTGCCCTTCCCTTTTCCCTCTGTTCACCCCAGTATGAAATTTTCATTCTTACCTGGAGTGAACTTTTAGTTTGGGAAACTTTCACATAACTGCCTTCCAGGTAATCTGACCAGTCTCCTATTCTAACATCATTGTTGGCTGGGACAGTGCACAAAGATCTCTCATACTATAACCAAATGACTTGCAAGAAGGAAGAGGCAATTTGCAAGACCAGCTTACATTATCAAAGGTCTGACAAAAATTGAGAAACATGGGTATTTAATCTCTGATAAATTATCAACCTTACCTTTGCTTACGTACAGACATAATGTATCCCTAGAGTACCTTAGAACTGGTACTTTCTAACAATGAACTAGTACTTACTTTCATGGTACTTGACCCTAAACGTGGACATGCTTTGTACATGCAATATAGGGACAGCTATGGCTCAAACACATTTGTTGCCATTCAAAGGTTACAGTGGCAAAAGCAACATAATGCCTAGGAAGAGCTGCACAAATTCTATAGGAATACTAACAAACTTTACTGCTTTTCCAGGTAGGTCTCTAGGCAAGACATATAATCCCTCTTTTAAAGGCAAGCACTGCTAAACCCAAACAGATTACTTGGCTGGGCTTGTATGATCAGGTTTTTGAATTTAGCCAAGGCATGTTATAGCCTATTTCTTGCAAGAAGTGCTACAAGAATTTCAGTGAGTTCAAATGGTGAAAATAACAGACTTGTGCTTCATGTGAAAGCCAGCGTTTCAGCAAAAAGAGTGCCTCTTTGTGTCACTCCCAGTGACTGCCTCAGTGCTAACCCAGCAGAACATAAGATGCTTACTGAGCAACCAATACTATCCCTGTGCCCAACAAAAGTTCATCATGATGGTTTCAGCCCAATCCTACTTTATTTACAAGACACAGCAAGATAAGAGCCAGTTAGCACTCACAGCTGACTACAGCAAGAACATGCTCATGAAAAATTGAACTTAGTCATTCTCCATTGGCTTCTCTAGATCTTCTCTTCAGGTGTAGTGACTTATTTAAGCAGTAACCACTGCAACTTTGATGAAATTACAAAAGGTACAGAAACAGTTTTCAAAAACCACTAATACATTTAGTTGTACTAATGTGCTCTCCAAAGGCATTTCTGTGGGGTTACACCTACAACAAAACAACGTATTTTGCTTTTTACTTTATAAGTGCGCAGTCTCTGTTAAGACTCTCGTTCACAGAATGGAGACTGGTATTGAAAGCTGTGGCCAGTGGCAGGATGCTGCCATTAGTGCAAATCACTGCAAAATACCCCAGCTTTAGTCTTCCCCTTGACAACATACAGCAATAGTGCTGAGTTTAGTTAACACAGCGGTAGGGTATCTTCTCACCTCAAACAGAAAGAGAAGAGTAAAGGAGGCATTGTAAAGGAATTTGTCAGATCACAAGTGTGTTGTCATATCCAAAACAAAATACATGTAGTATATGAATCAGTTGGGAATATAATGTTAAAGACTAAGGGGCTAAATGTAGGGGCTAAAATAGGATTTTCTTCTTCCTCAGAGAAAAAAAAAATCCATAGAAAAAAGAAAGGAAACAAGGAGACAAAGTCTTTGCAGCAGAACCTAGTGCTCTCAGGCTGTAGTTTTATTGTCTACAAGTGCAAGCTCACCACCTTCAGGAACAGGCAAGGAGAAGTAAGAGTTTTACCGCACAGAACTCTGCAGTGAGATATACACAGAAACTGACTCATTCTCTTGTAAAATTGCATGCATTCCAGGCCAAGCTCAAAACACATCAAACAGTGCTAATATTTATATCAGTGTTGATAATGACTTCAGAATGGAAGAATCCGGTTCCTTTCCATCCTAAATTTGGTGTTAGCTTTGAAACCATATACATAAATGAGATACATCAACGGAAAATATCAAAGCTTGTTTGCTCCCACAGCATAGCTCTGGCATTTCCATCAGTGTTATTGAATCTCAGTAAACATATTTTAAAAACAATTGGCTAATAACTATGTTTCTCTGTAACTGTGTTAATGTTTTACTGCTTTAAATGTTATTTTTTTCAAATCAATGTCTTTCACAGCTCCATCTTTAATCTCATCTGTAAGCAGATAAATAAATATTTTAGATTTTATGTACTCTGACTCAAACTTTATTTGAGAAAAAGAATGATGAATATAAAGGAAAACTGACTATATCTGCTGGAACAGTCCCGGCATAAAGTTCCTTTACACATTCTCTATAGCACACAATTCCCTTCTTTTGATTGCTGTATTTGAGGCCATAACACAATACCTGGTAAGCAGCCCTACAGCTGTATTGTTTAGCAGCTTGGGGTAAGAAGTGAATCAAGCTGTATTCAACAACTTATATCTACCAGGCAGAAAAAACACAGAATATATATATATATATATATATGCAGAACAATGCAGCAAATTCTGTCCCAAGGGTGACTTATTACATTGAGTACCTATCCCAAAAATCAGCAAAAACTTTGTTATAGCAAGACATTTTCAACAATATAGACTGATTATTAGACATCTGTTACAACAGTCAGAACCTTGGTTTGGAGTTTCTGGGTTTTTTGGGTTTGTTTTTTTGAGTTTTCTTTCTTTTTTTTATGAAGTGTGTAACTACAAGGCAGGCACTTGCACGACATTGCTGCTGTTTCTGGATTTATCTTTTAAAGTTACAGATTCAAAAATATCCTGGAAAACCTAAACCAAACCTCTTTTGAAAAATACAGTTTCACCCAAATAGAATCACTACCAAATAAAGCCATAAAATCAGAGACCGCTCTAAGTACACTCTAACGAGCCCTCAGATTAACTGAGTTTGCAATGAATTCTAACATAAATTTTGTGCACCTTTTGGGTTTTCTGACAATCACATTGCGCAGTCTTGGTTATTACTCATATGGGAGTTTTGCCACATTAATGGAATTAACATGCTGCTTTTCTTTCGCTAGCATGAGTTCTTAAATGATTTTAAAGGTTTTTGTATCTCAGTTCTGCTTTCCATGTTAAAGCTGGCGTATCTAGCAGCAGTGGCTCACTGTGAAGGACGCGCACCATTTCAGCATTGGCTCAGAAGAATGTGTTGCTTGGGATACAAGTATTCTCCATTTGAGCAATCCACTGAAATAAGTATCACTAAAATAAATATTTATCAACTCAGCTATAACTATTTCCCTTTCATACTGGGCAGTGCTGGACAACAGACAAGAATGTTAATGACTTGACTATTCATTCTTCTTATATGCCTCATTTAATTGATTAAAATCACATCCAACATACATGTGTGGGACTTGTAAATCCCACCTGCTCCAGGATGGTAGGGAAATCTGTTGCATGTGTTCATTTTCCCAGCTGAATATTACATCCCACTCTCTCTGCAAAGTAAAGAGCTGTGTTTCTTTCCAAAATGACAATTTAGATTCTTCTTACGTAGCTGATTCCCACAGGTAAAGAAATGCAATCTCAGGCATTTGTAGTAGTACCTTCCTTTTTATCCCCCTCTTTTGCATCTCTCCCACTCCCACCCAGGACAAGACTACTTTTTATTAGCTTCAGTGAGGTTCCACACCAAAGTAACACTTCTCAGCATCTCCTGTGCCTGCTGCTTTGCTCAGTCTAACTTCTAATAGATTGACTTCACCATTACCCAATAGCACAAGTTCTCTATGGCATGGCAAGTGAATGTGGTGGACGTTCTCCTTAAAAGATTTCATCAGGGATGAAATTTCCTAGCACAAAGCTGCTTCACACCACCCATTTGGTGGGGGGAGGGTGAGGGGGCAGGGAGCAAGGGGAGATAAATTGTCTGAGATCAGCACCAAACCTCATCTCCCAAGGGTGATGAATCATGCACCCTGCTCAGAATAAACACATCCTCATCAAAAGGGACTGTTGCATGGATTAAATGGAAAACACTCTAACTGGAGGATTTTTTTTGTCTGTAGATGCCACTCCGACGCATAAAGAGAAAAAAGAAATTGAGTTGCTGTTTTGTGATTAAGTTGCTGTCCCAAGTATATCTCAAGTCCTCTCACTAAAAGCAAGTTCATTTTTTCCCCTTTGTAATCCAGTTTTTAAAGTATTCAGATTACCATTTAACTTTGCACTGTGAACATCTCATTGCTCTCTATGGTATAGCTAACAGCCAATTGCTACCTAGGAATGTGTATTTTGCACAATCATCCACTTTATTTTCGGATGGCTTAAGGAAGAAGATATGCCGGTGAAAAGGGAAGGGAGAAGAGAAAAAAGAAATTAGAGAGGGGAGCCAGGACTGAAATGGGACAGTGGCAGGAAATGGCGTGGATAGTTGAGCTCTGTGACAGCAGGGAATGGTAAACTAGCTGGAGCTGGCAGCATCACGAGAACAAGACAGGACAGCATATAGCAATGAGCATACTGCACTTCAGGTCACATGAGGAAGCCACAGGACAGACTTTATAGAGCCATTAAAATGATGTATTTTAAATACTTGAAAACTGGACTCAGAGAGAATAACAATATTGCAAAAATGAATTGGGTACTGATTCACAGGGCATCACATCTCTTACGTCTCATATGCCCGAAGGTCTCTCAGGTGAGACTGCACAGTTTACAGACAGCTCTAAGCAATTCTAGTGGTGTCCTCCTGCGAGCATCCTAACTGAAAACTACAATGGGTAAAGACTCCACAAGACTCTCAAGACTCCTTGAAACTCCAGAGAGCAAAGAACAGTGACATGTTTATGTACTGCACCTGTACTCCATGAACTACACTAGTTTTTAAAAAAAAATTGTAATAGTTTTTTATGACACTGTGTTAATCATGTTCTGTAAAATCCACTGGAGAGGTTTTCATAGTCCTTCTTTATCATCTCTGGATCATTTAGAAGGATATTTTTATGCTTTAACAGGGCTGTGGAGATTAACTGGAAACTCTAGGACATCGTCACTAAGTACCTCTTCATATTCTCAGGAATAGCTCTTCATACTCACAGGAGATCCTCAAGTTTCAAGGCTTTTCTCCACATCACCTTAAAATCAAACTATAACCTGTCTTCTCAGATAGAGTGCACAAGATTTCCTAGGTCTTTACACTGAAAGAAAGATAGTATAGCCATAGCAATTTGAAATCCCTATTAGCTGCGCTCTGCAACACAAGCTATCAATGGATTTAGAATAATTGGGGTTTATTGTCCTTTTTTTTCCACTTCTCTTTACTTCTCTTAGAGAGGTATGTGCTTCATGTTCATAAGCAGCTTAATTAATTCACAGTTCAATTAATTTCACAATCAGTGAAATAACTAGATACACTTCATGCCAGCATCACTTAATGAAGCTACTATATTTCCATCACAGGAAAAAAGTGCATTTGGTGTTCTGCTGCTCAAGCAAGCAAAAACGTCAAGTAATATATTCCGTAAGACAATACTTGCTGCAAGAAGTTATGCAACAGCATTTGAGGAGAAAAAAAGGGACACATTTATAGGAATCACGGTGAAATTAGACAACAAGTTACAATTCCATTACTGTGGCATCTTACTTGCAAATCCACTGAAGCTGAAAATATCTATAAATGTTTGAAAAACTCTGAGAAATGTTGTCCTCGTGATACCACCCTTCCTCCACATTCAGATTTTGCACATCATCTCTCATCTCACATCTACCAAAACTGAAGACATACAGACATATTTATGCTTAATGCTGCATGATACCTTCATTTATTTATCTGTTCCATACCTGTCTGAAAGTATCTAACGATGTACACTCATTTTTATGAGGCAGCAGGAAGACACTCTTTCTCCAAAGACTATCCATTTCTTCATTTTCAATGAAGTTTAACCTGTATTTTTCCCTAGAATTCTCAATCTCTCACAGCCCAAATCACTGGAGCACTGTGGACTGTCTGCTAGTTGCCACTAAAATCAACTAAACATTGTTCCAAAGGCAATTTAACACTTGCTCTATTTCTATCTGCATAGAGCTAGAAAATGTTTTTGGGTACTGACTTCTCAGCTGGCCAGCTCCTAAATGGCAAGAAGTTTCTAAACATCCAGTTGCATTGCCTGGAATCATCTGATTGACCGCTCAGTTTCTTTGTCTCAAATTTTTGAGAAACTGTTCTCAACCTTCGCTCAGAATTGCTCACTCAGAGTCAGTGAAATGCCTGTTGTAATATAACACAACACGTAGAAGAATACTTATTCTGTGGAGAAAAAAAATGCAGTACAGTATAGCTGCAATCTGAGTCTATTTTGCACAACCATTTCCTACTGTACTTTAATGTCTTTTCCAGGCTGTGGTATGTTAAACAGATAACCTGTGTAAGGTAAGGAAAGTGAGGCCAGCTCTCAAGGTTAAGCAGAAGTTCATGCTAGGAGCATTACAATACCCAGGGTCAAACATGAGTCTGCACGATGCTAAGTAGCCAAGAACAGCAACAGCCCCACAGACAGGTGAAAAGATGGACTTTTTTTCTTGTGGCTGAAGGAATACTCTACACTAAGACATAAACTCTTAGAAGACTTGGACTACCAAAGCCATTTCCTAAGATAAGCCTGCACTGAATTGGAATGGGACCTCACAAATGAGCCCTTTGAATCAACTGTAGAAAGAGGCAGTCTAGGCTAAGCGCAGGCTGTGAAAGGGGGCAGAGGGTAGGAAAAATTTATGACCAGCATGAACCTACTTTCTTACTCTGAGAATACAGGCTCAGACAGGGGAGAACCAGTTTCCTGCCTTGGAGCATAAACTCTGCAATGCATAGAAGGCAGCTAAAAATTTCCTCTTTCATGTAGGCAAGAAAGTTCTCCAGACTAAGAGTGTGGCTCAAAGAGTGGAATTTCAAAGGATCAGGCAGAAGACACAGGTAAAATGGTATCTCAGACTAGAAGGACCACTGCTCCAAACGCCTGCTCCTTAAAATTTCATTATACTGTTTATTCCCTTTTCTTTTCTACCCATTATAGCAGGATAATGGAGAAGAAAACGTTTTCCAACTGCACCTCTGCTTGCAAATTCTGTGACGGGACAGTCTGTTGCGTTGACAGGGTGGCTGTTCTCACAGGGCTCTCCTGACATGCTCAGTCAGTATCCACGCCCAAGCACAGCAAGAGAAAGAGCCTGTGTTCAGCACAGGGGAGCTACAGACAGTTGCCCCCCTCCTCTCATTGCCTTCTGAGTTCAGTCCTTCTGACAACCGATGTTGACCAGATGGGCCCTAGATTTTAATAGCTGTGTGAAAAGAAGAAGGGATGTCTACTGATGTGCTTGTGCTGAACAGAAAACCCACCTCAGGCTGTAACATGCCAAGAGTTGCCCATTTGAAAAACAAAACAAAAAACCTGGATGCTTTATATTAGTGGAAGCTGCAGAGTGGTTCACACTGGAACTGTGCACGCACACAAACACACAACAGGCCTCACAGTGCAAATGAAGGGGCTTATTAGAGATGAAAGAAGGCCTCACATCATCCCTTGTAAGGGACCATTGTCTCCCTTTCTGCTACAGTGGTCTGTGAAGCTGTGGGAAACAAATGACCTCCGAGCCACAGCACTGTGTGCAACTGCAAAAGAAAAGGAAGGGGGAGAGGGAGGGGGTTCTGTGGGAGGGCCAGCATCCTCACTCTCCAGTCTTCCAACATCCCCACCATGCCATCCCTGTGCACAGCACGGAGGTGTTTTGCGTGCCTCCAGCTCCTGCTGCAGCCCAGTCAGCAACAAAACTGGAATCTCAGCTGAGACAGCAAGACACCCTTCCCCAGCAGCACAAGGAATTTTCCCACCTGGCTGCCCAGGTGGTTACTCAAGCATAATGGTTGAAGGTATGCTTCAGACCTTCTGCTTTTCATTTGTATTTTTTTGTACCATTAATAAGGAACAAAAAATCCTGCTTCACTTGGAAGAAGGGTAGACAGGAACAAACAAAAGGGAAAGCAACAACAAGTAAATGAAGCACTGAGGAAAAAGACAGAAAGGATAGGTTAGCACACAAAGCAATAAGTATCTATAGCTAATACTTATCCCATGTCCATTACCGAGTTTCTGGTTATGAGAGATAGTGGGAGATGCAAAGGTGAATTAAACAGTAGGCAAAGCACATGCACTCCCCATACTGCTTTGAATACGAAACACCCTCATTTATCCTTTCTGGTCTTCTCTTTTTTTCTTTTTTTTTTTGCTTGCTCCTCATAACCTTTCTTCCAGTCATTTGATCAATCTTTAGTCTTTTACACCTAAATAGAAGACCACCCTATATTCAACTCTGCTCTGGAGAACAAGACTAGTATTTGTGATCAGACCAAATTATACCAAGACATGAAGTCCATTCGTTCAGGAATCTAAATTTCTCCTAACTCATCAACACAAAACCTGTGTTTTCCACTCAGCAGCTGATTCAAGATTTCTGCCTTGATATTTGGATATCAGTCAACACTATGGGAATAATCATCTCTCTGCAGTGCCTACAGTCAGAGCAGGCTGCCAGAGCTAAAGAGGATGCTACCGGCTGAACCAGGGAGAAAACTATCTCTTGGACCAAGAGAAAATAGCAAAGATATAACTATGTTCAGAACTATAGACGACATTCAACTTAGCTTTCACTGAATTTCTTCAAAACTTCTAACCATAACACCAGAAAGTTCATGCAGTAAACCACCTTTGAAATTACCATCTTCTTTACATGGTGAAGAGAAAGAGAACATTATCACTATCATGATTTCTGTATTTAAACATTTAGGAGATGCTCACACACTTGGGTAGTGCATGAAGATAACTGAATTCGCAAGGTGGTTTTTTTTTTCTTAGACAACTCTAAAATACATGATATTTCTAATTAAACTGTATATAGCTGCATTACCAATAGCAACATTATTTGTAACACAATTTTTTTAAACACTAATATACTTTCCCATGATAAATTCTCTTCAGCTATTTTGTTTAATACAACTCAAGCTGAAGCCAGGTTCTTAAGCCCAGCACTGCACTGTCTGACATGCAAAGGCATTCAGGAAATACCCAGGGCTAAACAAAACTGTTCTTAATTATTTTAAGTTCATAAAACCAGCTCTGTATAAAGTTCTGAATCCCTTTTTAGTTAATAGAAACACCCCTGCAGCTGGAACCCAGACTACAGCTCTAGCCACCTCTCTTTCCAACGTCAACAAAGTTTTCCGCTTCTGTCACAAGATTTTGACAGTTCTTACAACATCAATGAATCAAGTGTTGTGGTCTCTCTAGAAAGGCTGCATTATCCTCAGCGCACATAAAAGGGGGAATCAGCAGAATGACAGCTTTGGGGTTGTTATAACCCACAGGTTACACTGCGAAGTGAAAAATGAAGACAGGGAGAGAAGCACTGCCCTTATAGCTGGTCAGGGGCTAAACACATTCAAGTCAACGAAACTTGGATTAAAAGTAGTAAAATGCGTCCAGGACACAGAGTCAAGTAGCATGGAAAGTAAAAAGCCGGAAGAGCTCTCAACAGCCCTAACTCTAACAATCCATCAGGAGAGAGTAGAATCCACAACGCAACACAGATTTGTACTGACATTTGTTATTTCCCAGAACGGGATTATGTACTGTCCAACGTAATTGTGTAAAGAAAAACACAAAATACTTCCAAACTTTGCCTAAGTCCTTTAGAAAGTTGATGGTAAAGCCACGTACAGAAGCCAGGTCTCCAGATGCCTAGTTCTGTAACTTCAGAATACTTCTGAAAAGACTTGTACGCATATGTAAACAATGTCTATACATAAAATATATGGACTGTATCTGAAAGCTTGAGAACCCAACCATGGTATAAAGGTCTAAGCCAGCATCTGAGAAATAGGAAGTTAAACCTCTATAATAAAACCTGGCTTTATATACTGCTTTCCACGTTCCCCGTTCTTGGCAAACAATAATTACACAAGTGGTTTTCACTGTCCCTTCAGAGTGGAATGAAAAACAAATCACATGAAGGAAAAGTAGTGAACTAGTAAACAGGACTGTTCACAACCTTTTGGTTTTAGTAGTCTCAGGTAAGAACTGTGTAATGTTTTCTATTTATCTTGCTGATGGTCATTTCACTAAGCACCTACACACAACGAAGTTAATTAAAATGATTGCACAACCTATGAAACAATATTTGCTAAACACAATAGCTACACAGTGACATGAGAAAGGCAGTCCATAACCTTCAGATTAACTAATTCCAAAGAACAATAAACTAGATTAAATATAAACACTGAAACCCAGGAGACCACATCCCTGAACACAGTTACACACTGCTTAGGTCCTCTGCAGGTAGAAAAGCATGATCATAAAAATCAACAAAACCAGTCTAAGGAGAATCACTTCAATGCAGTGAGGCCAGCACAGGGTCCCCAATACCATGTCTTCCTCTTACCCCAGAGCAATGAAAACAAAGTCACTACGAAATGGAAAATAGGCAGCGTTGACTCATTCTGTAAGGTTCTTCTTTTGACTTGTATTTTAAAGTCTCCTGAAACAAGCTAAGTTGTTTTGGTTCAGCTCTAAGACCGGTGGATCAGCTTGCATCAAAAATAATCAGGGCAGAGTATAAGCTAAATACACACACACTGTATTAAGCATTTATTAACATCCACCCCAATTATTTTCCCAAAGAAAATATTCCCAGATAGCTAGTGAGTTGTTTAAAACTCTGTCCTGCAGCAGAAGCACCAGTATGGCTCTCATTTTCATGTGTTTTCAGAAAGCAGTTGTTTGTGTTTATAGTCACCAGCACACCATCCAGCTCTTTAATCAAACAAAAGATGCATGGGTACCTTTGCTCATGGCTATGGGAATCAAATCACTCTGGAAAACAGACCTTTTACAGTAATACTAAGAGGCTCTCAGTGGATGTAGTGGACTGGAGAGGCATGCTTTTTGAGAAAAGCAGGTTTACAGTTTGCAGCATTCTTCATCCTGGGTCAATATACTGGGCCCAGTAGCAAACTTCAAACCCTCAAAAGGGCCCAGGAGTCTGTATTCTTTCTTCTCTCTCCTCTCTCCAAATCATGTTCTTTCTGTCTCACATGCCTACGTCCTCTTTCTTTTTTCCTCACTGCATATGCAGAAACACAATAAAATAGTAATTCAGATCGACTATAAAATAAGTTGGGCAATCCAGAGAGGATGATGATATTTTTCCTAGCAATAGACTACATTTTTCCAGTATGAACAATCAGGTGATAGCACTTGCTTAGGGGTTAATCAGAATGTGTGAGCTCTTCTCCATATTTGACTTTTCCCTACTGCTGGCCTGCTTGGACCTGTTGCTGACAACTACAAGGCATGCAACTGTTAGTTTGTCACAAGACTAGTTGCTCATTTGTCTAGAAGTGAGTTAAAGACTGATATATCAGTGGTGTGCCTCAAAAGAATTCAGACTGAAACTTGTATTGGCCATGATTTCTGTTTCTTGCACTGGTATGTACATCAGCTACCAAGGGTGAAGCAAGTGAGTTTAAATGCTGCAGCTTTAGACTTGGAAAGGCAAAAAAGTGTATCTGAGTGAGAAGCAACTGCCTAGATGTTCCTCCTCCTGATCATTGCCTAACAACAACAGCATACTCACCAGCTGTATTTTGAAACACGGACCTCTGAGCCTCACTCACTTCTTTCCTTTATGGAAAGAAAAGCTTAGGATACACTTTGCAATCTTTGCCATTCCTGTCCACAAGGCTTCCATAAGAAATGGCTTTGTGATCTCTGAAAATAGGATTCTACCAGGATGTTTTTTCTCTTCCAGGAAAGAAACACAGAGCTTTAAACACCTAAGACACTAGAAAAGCCCACTAGAAGTGACACAGAACAGGCATGGGAGGCTTTAACTTGACTTGAAAGAAGCACAATCTCTTCTCTTTAAGCCAGGTAAGATGAGCGAGTTTAGTTAATGAAGTCTTCCTCATTTCATCAGGAATTTCATGGCAAATTTGAAGACTTACGTCTTCAGAAAAATTTTAGATAATCTCACAGGTGCTTCACTGCACAAAAATCTGCTGAAGGCCACAAAGAGAATGTAAACACACTTGAGCTGGTCTACAGACTGATGGAGGACAACAAATTAAAAAAAAAGGTATTACATGAGCAGCTGGGTGCCAGACTAAAAGATTCACTATGATTGTCCAAGTAACAGGGACAGGGATTCTCCATGTTCTGTCATTGCAAGAGGTGTTGCAGATATTAAGAACCACTAAAAATTTGTTTTCCCACAAGGTTACTTCCAGTAGATCACTGCTAAAACACTCAGCAAGTGGCAAACTGGAGACACTGTGTTTTCTTTTTATATGGTATCTGCTTCCTCTGGGATTCCCTAGCCAAGGTAGTGCATAATCCTTTTAATAAAGCATCACTGTTCAGGCAATTCCCAAGACAGCAGCTAAAGGAAAAAATAATAACCCTTAGCAAAAAATACACAAACAACGATCTACAATATAAAAGAAAATCCATTTAGATACAAACTAAACAGGAAACTGAAGTGTCCTGAGTTAAAATGAGGGGAAGCTGCAAATGAGTTCTGGGTCTCTAGAGAATAAAATAATTTCAGCCTTATGGTCACTGTCAGCAAAGATCTTTTTTATTCTATCTTCTCAAAGTCTAAAGTCTGTGATCTCTATCAGGTGAGCATGAGGGAAGATTAATTCCCTCTTCATTAACTTTTGCCTTGGACACAAGTTCAAAATTGCACATAGCACCCGTACAAAAAAAGCACTCCCTGGGTTTCATAATCTAGGTTATCCTTCCCAGGCAAATGGAGTTTATTACATGGAGGAACACCAGAAATTGTGTAAGTTTATATAGACATATCACACTATTTGTATTGGATTGATTAAAATAACAGCAAATGAAAACAATAACTCTAAAGAAAAGAACCTAAGAACATACATTCTGCATGTATTTGTAATTTTGTTTTCTAAAAAGACACTTTCGAGGAGTTGAATATATAATTATTTTCAAAACTTATAAATCAGCACTAATGAGTAAGGCAATTGGCTGAAACATTCCTTTGCAGCTGAACTTCATGTGCATCTTATATTTAACTTTAAATATCTGCCTTCCCTGAGTTTTTCAATTCTTTACAGGAAAACATAGCAGTTGATACTGATCTTTATATTTTGTGTAACCCAACTCATAAAGGCTCAATATATAACTTAAAAAATTAAAATCACTTCTGTTGAAGTGAATGTTGCAATTCTTACTGATGTAGTGTGAGGAATACACCACAGCTCCTCCTGACCAGGCCCACTATTCAACACTGACATTTACTGTCAAAATTGCCTTTACTCTCAAAAAAGGAAGACATTCAAAACAATATGAGGTAAATTTAATCATTCTGTAATTATAACAGTAAAAGAAATTAACCAAAAGAAAATTGATTAATAAAACAACACAGAAACAAATATCTTCCCACTTTAATTTTTAAGTTATGCTTTCAGATTTACTAAGATGTAAATTCAAGAATTACCAAGTTAGCCCTCCTCTAAATGCTACTGAAAGGATACACTCAAAATCAGAAGGATTAAAGCACAGATTGAAGTACAGGTCTTTGGAGAATTTACAGATATTTTAATGAAAAGTTTCTGCCTCATGACATAAAGGGCTAGATAATACCTTCACAGTGCAAGTAGTTTTTCCCATTGAGCAGCTGAGGAAACAGACTCATGATCACAGTTCCCAACTAGTACTCTCCTTGTTCCGATACATGAGACACAGGTGACATCACTCACTTCCTTGCCTCATCAAATGCTTGTGGCTGACAGCTAGAGAAGTACCCGTCAACAAGCTTCCTAGTCCTCTTCATACACTTGCCCACTGTGAAACCCTGCAGCTGCCCCACTGGAGCCACACTGACTTTGTGAGCAGCTCCCTGTTTCTCCTATGGACATTCAGGTGAAGTTTGGAACAGAGTTCTCCAAGGTGAAAGGGCAGCCCATAGCAAACAACATTACCAATGAGTACTAAAAATCAGCATTTACTGGAGAATCAACAGCCATATCTGGCAGACAAAAAACAGTTCCCCATTATCAGTGGTAATCACTTAGCTCTGATTGGAAATCAGTAGATTTCTTTTTCCTCCTCACTCTGACCAAAAAAAAAAAAAAACTTGTCAGGTAAATGAAACTTTTCATTTGCATAATCCTCTCCTTCTTCCTCCCTACGGTATTTCACATACAGGATACAGGACCAGATTTTACAAGCTCTACTCAAAGGTCATCTCTGTGAATGAGGCACGCAACGTCTGACCTCTGGATAAGTTAGAATTGGAACATCTTATAAACAATGCAAGCTCATAAAACGTACATAATTATTAACCACTGTGAAGAACAGTTCATTTCTTCTAGTCCTGATTATTCATAATAAGATAAAACCGTTGGTCAGAAAGTGAGTGAGGAGCAGGTAAAGATGAATGGGTTGATTCTTGGCCCCCAGACATACAATTCATTAAGCTATTGTCTGAAGCAATAAAGAAATGGTAATCCATAGCTAAAATAAGCCAAGGTTACACTGGTACATGATTGTTCTCCTGACAAAGCATAGAAAGAAAGAAAAACTTCAGCTTAGTGATGTGCCTCCAACTTTCAATGCTAGCTGTGGTTACTCCTCAAGTATAGTGTACAACTTGTCCCCTACTTAGGGCTGTTCTTGAACTTATAATTATGCAAAATAAGTTGAGGCTATGTCTAGAATTACAAAACCCACAACCCACGTTTTCTTGTTCTGTCCAGCAAGAGCTCCTAACCTAGAAACCTAAAATTACATTGCCTATTGTCAGACTTAAACTTCAAGAACTTAGCCTTCCTAAAGTGAAGTCAGATGCACATCTGTGATAATTAGCACAACACTGATGCTGGCTACATTATAAAATGATGCCAGTGCTGGCTACAACATGAAACTGCCCAGAGTTCCTTATTCTGGTAGTATCAGCATGCAATTTGTTGGACAGATTCTATAATCCACAGATGAAGGCAGTCGTAGGTTTTGATTTTATCCAGCATTAACAGCCCCTAATAGCCTAGTTCAGCATAGACATAACAAATGGAAATGGCTTTAAATTATTCTTCCCCTGAGATGTAATTTCATAAGAGAACAAACTCTATATGCACAAAGAGAGACTTCCAATGTAAACATGTGGTGGAAGCTAAAAACTGCAGTCAGATTTAGGGCAAAGCAAGGGATTAAATTTCAAAGACACCCATTTCTTTCCAGTTCACAATATATTTGTTCTTTTCTGATGACGTTTCTGCCCTTTGTGCTCAGAAAATCATGTCTATTAAAGAAGTCACTTTTTAACTTTTTGAGACCTTAATGGGCTTTGTCTCATTTTTCCCCTTGCACTACTCTGGCTGGGATGCAGAATCTGCAGTTGTTATGATGGGTTAATCCTAAACAGGACCAGAGTCATTACCAGCATGTGACTGTGAGCATTTTAAATTGTCCTTTACATTTTCAGGAGGTGGAGTCTAGAATTTTGACCAACTTACTAGCTAATTTGAAATTCTTAAACTGTGAGTTAAAAAAGGAAGAGATAATGTGTAATAACTCCAGTATGGAAGATTCTTTGGGTTTTTTTCTTTCTCAGGATTAATGTAGTATCAACCCTGATTTTGCATCTGCTGACAAGCAGAGTCAGAAAGAAAAGTGCTTTACAGAGAGAAATCCAACACTACCACTAGAAAAACCTGTATTTATGAATGCAATACTTTTACCCTCTTACTCCTTAGTCCTCTGACAAAAATACCTATGAAGACATTATACTGCAACCATTATTACTTGAAGGTCTGACCTCATCACCTCTCATAAAAACACAATACCAGATCTACACTCAACAGAAAACTTCCAGTCATTTTGCACAACATGGTACCGACTTACTTCAAAACTGAAGTTTAGATCCCTAAAGATTAGTTGCTTTTGTTGGTTTGTCTTTTCTGCAAAGACAGTGTTTTTAAACAGTGTTAACATTCAGTGCTGAATCAGCACCCTAAAAATAATAGATTATCTATTTGAAGATGATATGGTGTTTTTTGTGATTGGACACATTGAATCTGTTCTATTAGCAGAGAACAAAAACACTTTTCATCAGATGAGGTCTACAGTTTCAGACTATTGTGTTTAAATAGAAAAAACCCCATATTTAAATACTGTCTGCAGTAAACATATTTAAGGATACAAAATTAAACAAAAAGCAGGGAGAAAAAAAAAGATGAACATGGCAAATCTGGGAAGAAGAGAGGGGTGCCTATACAAGCTAACATTTGTATGCAAGAAAGGTGGCAGCAGTGCTATCATTAGCAACATTTACAATCCAACAGAGCAAAAGAGTAGCCTGCGTGTACAAAGGATTAATTCTGTTACAGTGATAAAGACTTGTATGGCATGCAGCTTTATATGTCTTACTCAAACAGTTGTGTGCTTGTGTAATACTAGCTTTGTCATTAGTTCTGATACTACACAGGCTCGGAAAAACAGATCTAATCATATTAGAGTGTTCCTTTAGAAGGTTTATTTGATTGGTCTATCCTCTAATATTATTTCTCTTTTAAAGGTTCCTCCTCATACAATAAAGGGTATTATACTGCCCTCGTATCCTTTAGGATACGCAAGTCACTCCTTCAGTAACATTCATCACATCTAATTTACCACCAACCACAACCCTGATCTGCTACTGTGTTGTGTTCCTGACATTTAATTCATAAAAACAAATTTCAGAGACATCATGTTTTTGGAGAACCATGACACAGGACTGACAGGCCTAGGAAGTTTTTTTTACAGTCTCAACAGAAAGTTTTATGTTTTAATGCTGGGATTGCAAATATCACGAGGCAAGATGTGAGCCAGATGATGAGTTCAGCTACAGAACAATTCGTAATACCTGAAATTTCCAAGTTGCCAGCCTTACATATGCAAAATTTTGTTCCCATATTCTCTCAGAATTATGATTAGTGTCTCCGTCTTCAAATTCTATCCCAGACGAAAGGTGCTGAAGCTATTGGCTCTAAAGACATCTTTGTTTGGGGGTTTTTTTGTGGTTTTGTTGGGTGGGTGTTGTTATCAATCACTGGTTGACTAAAGACTAGTCCGCAATTTCCCAAAGTAAAGTATTTCACTATTAGACAAAAAAAGATTTGATAATCGTAACAACTCCAAAGAAAAACATAACAGGAATGATCACTCACCCAAGCTGTCCCAAGAGATCAATTGCAGAAGACCTCTGCGTGTGTGGTTATCAATTAATCTATCTACATGTATACACATGTGCACAGGCACATACGTATCTATCTCTTCTATTATTTACCAAAACAGCTTTGTGTTTATTCAGGAGAGGTTGATGGAATGTGAAAGGCACAGCTGTTTCAGACACTCATCTCCTGAAGAACATGTATTCTGAAAGATAACTGCACGTTACAATTTGATACTCCTGTCTTTTGAAGAAGCCTAACTTGAGCAAGTATGGAAATGGCATTTAAAATGTTTTTAGACCAGCCAAAGCAGCTAAGTAAAAGGGCTTTACAAATGTAAGCTGAGAGTTTCCTTTAATTTTACTAAGTAACTTCCTTTTTTCCTTTTTTTTTTTTTTTAAATTCTTCAACAGCTCAGAACAACAACAACAAAATCATATTTGGAGAAACTATCTCTATTAAGCATGTTCTCTGAAACTACATTAGCACAGCATTCTGCGGTGCATGGCTTTGTCCTCTACAACTTCACCTCCTTGACTTCATGAAAAGATCCCTCAGGACAAGGATGATGGTGCATTTCTATATGGAATTGTTTACACATGATCAGGTATGAACAATGGTGAAATAATAATAGAATTGGACAGCACTTGCAATGAATGCAATCTGTAACACAGTCAAGCTAGTAACTGAACATTTTAAACTATTTTTACAGACATTGAGGAGACTATTGCATGCACCAGAAAATAAATTCACTTTCTGCAATTTCAGTAACAATTATGAAGATGAGCATGGAGTGCGCAACCGAAGAGAACAAAAAGATCAATTATCCTTCAAGTTGGAACTCAGTTAAAAAGAAGTTGAAACCACCACTTCACCATGAGATACTCAGGAGAGACAGTTATTTCTGGAGGAACTGAAGTTACACAAGAGAGTTCTGACAGATAACAGGAAACCAATCGAAAAATGAGATGTTAATTCACAATAAGACACAAGCGTCAGCCTCTGTTTGCTGACTCTTCTGCCTTCTTGCCAGATGTAGCAAGAACATGGTATTTGCAGGACAGATAACTTCTTTCTGAATGCATAAAAATCACAAAGGAAGGTCACTTTTAATCTGAATCCCATTTCCAAACATAGCAGGGCTTGAAGATGTTGCAAAAGAAGTGTTGAGAAAGAAGTACCCAGTTCCTCTTGAGTGGACAGAGAATTCTTTCATCTCTTCTCATTTGCGATCCTTCGGTTTCCTCTTACTGAGGGGGCTTGATCTGGCTTTTATTATTAAAGGAACAACCCACAATAAAATAAGGCTTGATGAATAGAAACATGCCTCCCCAAAAGAGACAACTTCATTCACAGAACATTTTAAAGGTTACAACATTGTAACTGGTATTTAATTTTGATTCCAAAAGTAAAAAAATACTCAAGCAGAAGTTCTTACACAAGTCAGAATGTATAAACACTTGTGCAGAGACATAAGCTGTGCTTTCACAGGGTGAACTGGACGAAGCAGTTTCAAAAATTTTCTCTCCCTTTGAGTACCTTCCTTTACGCATCATCTCATTAATCCAAAACACATGAAATTTGGTCACCCAAAGGAAAGACAAATCCATAGGGTCTCTCCTGTGGTTTGTGCTTGCCATCTTTTGATTTAGTACTTCATTTGAAAAAGTTTCACTTCTGTAAATAGTCTTAGCAAAAGTTTTTATATGAGCCATGGATTGCCAAGTGAGATCCTGAGTACTTCTTCAGCTGGCAAGGCAGGTTTCAAGGCTCATTCCTGTTGCTTTAAATGGTTCCATGGTAAAAATATTCCTTGTCCTAATATGACATAATATGGGAGAACACACATATTTCTACTAGACACCTGCAAATTCTATCAAATGTCTTGATCCAGAAACCAACTTAGTGTTTTACTTTCAAATAACCAGAGCCAACTCCTAAATGGGGACTTGAAGGAATACACCTATTTGTGAAATGTATCACAACATGTTCATCTATAGGTATAAACCAGAGTTTACCTGTTCTCAAAGAGGTTTGCGCATTTGGGTTGTGTTCTTTGACTAGAAGGGCTTCCTACAGTCAAAAAGCTCTTAACCTTAATAAGCTGGGAACCTACTGTCTTTTGAGTACATACTGCCCCACTTGCTGCCACCTCTTTACCAGTTTACAATGTAGTTACTCTGTAGCCACTGAGAGAGCTTGGCCTACACAGGCATTTCCACAGACCACCATTCCTGTCATCAACATGTCTTCATTCTAACCCATGTCCATTAGAAGCTGGATGTTACTTTACTGTGTTCAAGACTAATTCTTTTTTTTCCCCCCTGAGGATCACCTTCCAGGCTGCCAGCCCAGTCCTTGTGGTTCTAGGCTGCAAGTTGACAATATCAGGGCAATGGGGACTCACACATCGGTGAATATTTCAAGAGCCATGGCTACAGTAGCTATTTTCATCATCACTATTCTTATTGTCAAGCTATTTACAGTGACCACAATTTCTGCTGAGGAGAAAAATCTGATAAGGAAACCCAGACCATGCATTCTTTGTCCTCCTCCTCCTGTAACTGATCAGGCTCTTGAGCCTGATAGGAGATGTTGGGACAGGCTCATTCTTCACAAAATGTTTACTGACGTATTTTAACATGGTTCTGTGATATGTAATGTGATGCGGACAGATGTGTCCTGCAAGATTTCTTCAGTCAGTCAGTAGTACAGACCTTTTGGTTTCACTCCTCTACTGGACTAGTTTCCCCTGGTCACTGAACATGCTGTTTTGTTGTTTGGGACACCACCTCTGTGTGCCAGAGTCCTCCACATAGTTACATTGTCAAACTCCCAAGTTTGAAAATAAATGCATAAATTCATGAGGCTTAAGAGGCTTTGCTCACGTATTTGAGCACTTCACGAGGATCAAGTAATTTAAATCTATTATTTAAATATTATAGTTTCTTCTCTTCCTGACTTTCCCCCCTCACTAGGATTTAGCAAAGCAGTCACATGTAGTCAATTTACAGTGTCAGCATTTAAAGATTTTTGAACACCATCACTGTTTCAAAGGTTTATTTTATTTCAACTATGCCTCTGCTTAAAAGGTAACTGAACTCAGTCCTCATGAAAGGTGATAGTCACATAACCAGAGAAGAATAAAATCCCACTTTATCTAAGTGGCTATTCAGGTGCTCGTTCTGTACTGGATCAGTGCTTTTCTCACCAATGATCTAAGTCTGCCAAACTATACAGAACCAGAGAGCAAAGGTAAACACATTTATTGCTGCGGAAGTCATTGATGGTCTCAGTACAATTCAGAAATCCCACTCAGTTAAGAGGCAGGTATTATTTTGAACATGTTTTTGATGTCTATAGATCACAAGTGAACAACTTTTATGCTGACACTGACATCAATCAATTTGAATTGCTAAGAACAGTGCAGCAGTCACACTTTACCCCACATCTTCCAAATCTGACCTGTAGTTTCCATCTGAGCCCTCTGCATCCAGCACATTGGCAAACACGCAGAGCTTCCTTAGCCATCCAGTGCCTCAGGGAATGTTTTGTTTTTTTTTTAAATATTACTGGCCACAGCTCAAAGGAGGTTTTCTATGCTTTTGATCTCCACTACAAATGCAAAGGACTGAGCAGCATGTGGCCAGGAAGAGCTGTGTCCAGTGAGAGGCTATGAAAACTTTGGCCTGTAGAGTCAGTAGAAAAGAAAGCTAAGCTCTTCCACAACAACTATTTGTACAAGAAGTCTGCTTTATGTATTCGGAAACTGTAATTTGCACCCATTCATCCATTCTCAAAACCCCACAAGTTCTGTGAGGGCACGTTTCAGAAGAAAGCACAGATACACAAGGCTGGTTTGTGCACCTCACCAAGCTTACATGTCACTGCATGCAGAAACTAACAGTGTACACACATGTTATGAGTGAACAGAAATAAGTTAATCCTTAGGCATAATGCCTAGAAAAATGAAAGAGTTTTCCACGAAAACTTATAGAAAAACCTCATATAAGTATTGTTAGTTAAGCACAGAGTTGTAAGTATACACTTTCTTTCATGCCTTAGGATGACTTCAGATTTTTATTTCTTCCACAGATGCATTTCTTTGCCAGGTTCTGACAAGGCTGTTCAGAAACCCAATGATTACACTGCAAAAAAAATTTTATGTCTTCATCTATAAAACACACTGAATGGACTGCATTTAGCTGGCCTTTCATTTTCCAGTCTCATTTTCCATTACAGTGAAATCATCGCAGCACACACAGCCAGCAGAGTTTTCTTTTAGCATCTACTCTGGTCTACACCCCAAGAAGCTGGGTTAAAGACTATTTCTATATAGATGTTCCGTGTGGTCTTAAATATATCAATAACTAGCATATCAGCTTCACAGGTGAGCTGCTCCAAGGTTGTCACCCATACTGCTACCTTTCTAAGGCTGAAGTTTACCACTTCTTCTTCCAATTACTGTACACTCTTACACATTTGCCCACACAACTGAGAAGACTGAACTGCCAAATAGCAATTCCAAGCATAAGTACTTCTAATCTCACACTGTCACCAGACTCCTGAAGCCTTATTTGGAAAAGACTTTCTACCACATGGACTGCTTTTTGTGGTCTCCCCTCCATCTTTATATCCTCCAAACTCGGAGAATCAGAACTGAATACAAATTCCAGCAGAAGCTTACCAGTCCTGTGTACAGTAATAAACAGAATTCCTCTTTTCTACTTGGCAATCCTGACAAAGCATATCAGGATCCCATCGAGAGGCTCTTTGCCAGAGCTGATTAGAAAGACAGCTTCTTCTGAGAAAGTTGCAGCTACTTTCCCACCCCAGGATAATCTCTTCATCATGGTTTTTAACGCTGTTTCTTATGCTGTATGCACAAACTTCCATTCTTTCCTCTGATTTACATTGCCTTTATTTGGCTATAGTAGCACTACACAGAATGATGGCTAATCTTTAAAAAGGAGCTAAAAAACAGACAAGAAGAGAAATGGAATAACCCATTAAGCCATGAACGTGTCCCATAAAAGTTGCGTGCAAGCATGCTGTAAGTCAGAAAGGGGGAAAGCCTTTGGTCCTGGTGTCCGTCTCGGAAATTGCCTGGGAAACCATCACAGTGATAGAAAGGATCTGGCACCATTCCACAGAATTAAATTCACAAAAGAAAATTAATCTGCTGGTATTTAGAAGGAAAGTGTCCCTTCATTCTAGCATCCCAGCATTCTTGTATGTAATAATACTAAAAATAATTTGGATATTTGGGGTAGTATGGACACCCATTTTATTAACTGTTTTTAGTCACAAGCATTTATAGTTGTCTTCAGTACAGATTGGAACTTTCATTTTAGGGCAACAGGTTGTGTCTTGGAAATGAAAACAATCAAGAGGCATGTAACACATGGACTTACCCAGTCCACCTATGGTCTGTCAGATATTTATCTGTAAAGGCCAAAGGTAAAACTTTAAAAACTATTTTACGTTATCTTTTATTTGTTTCCTTTTGCAACGTTGGTTGCACAAGCATGTGAGTGTAAACAGCATGATGCTTCCTTATCAGTGACCCATTTCCTCCAAGACTTATTCTGAGGCCAGAAGCAGGTTCCCCAGAATCATCACTGATTAACTTCACAGATACTGGATTATCCTATCAGTAGGATAGGATACGCCTGCTGGGAGAACAGTCTGGACAGAGAGCAAAAGCCTCCATTTACATACACATTCCTTCTTCTCTAACAAGGAAATAAATTAATATAAGTATCAAACTAGCTTGCTATAAACATACCTATGCACATAAATATATATATGTATCACACACAGGGCCTTAAGTTTAAAACCACAGGGAACCTGCTGGTGGAAACTCTCAGTAAGAGATGGTCAGAAAATGAGGTCTATCTGCCAGTTTATTGTTGCAACTTCTCCAAGCATTTTCTGCCCAAGTACATTAAACCTCAAAAAACTGTCATCTATGGGCTGTGGTTACTCAGAGTCTCTGACTCAGTCTTTGGCCATGGAGTGAAAATACAGTTTTCACTGCTGGGTCATTAGTTTGGCCTAAGTCAAGAAACCAACTAGCTCTATAAGAAATGTTTCACTTTTAGGTCACTGGTTTGCATCCAGTACAGGTCAGTAGTAACTGAATGTTACAACTATCAGACAGCTGTTTACAGTCTAATGCAAAATTAATTTGCCAGTTTACCAGTTTCACTACATACTGCAGGAGCTACATCATCAATGACCTTCATGACAACTTTAGAAATTCAGCAAAGGACTAAATGGGAGCCTGAGCTTCCATGCTGATTGATTGGATGTGGAGTCTCCAGATCAAAGCTGAAATACAATGATAAGCCAGTAGAACAGCTTACGTCAACTACTGCTTGTGTTTGACAGTCCAAGGACGCGAGGAAGGAGACTATGGTTTGCAGAGAGCTCAGCTTAGTGCCTCAGAGTAACACTAAAACCTCTTAAAAAGTACAGTCCTAACTACAGTCCTAACTACAGATGCAAGTAGAAGGCACAATTGTTTGTGTCAATACTCTGAAAGGACCAAAATTCTTTTCATCTTGCCTATATTAAGTGCTAGGAAAATGACCATGAGGTGGGATTCAAAACACGCTCTTTAAACACACCTTGGTTACATCTGGTTAGTTACAGTAAGTTCATCACTGACGTTACGCCCAGTTACTTTTTCAAGGAATGTCAACATTTGACGGCTATAACTTACTGGCAGTTTAATGTTATCCTGGGATTAATATGAGAGGAGAGAAGTGGGCTGTGAATTACGAGGGGATGTGTACTGCAAGAGATTTGGCAGGCCAGGGCTCTCATTAGGCCAAAATTTGGGATGTCCTAGGTCTGTGTGTATGCTATTAATCACTAGCTGGGGCTTACCAACAAAAGTTGTTTTTCCATTAAAAAATTCCTTGCTCATTTCAAGAGGAACAGAATTATCCTATCTGCAGAATTCAGATTTTGGGGAAAAAAACCCAGAGTTTCTTCAATGTTCAAAACATTCTGAAATCAGACAGAGGGCTCCAGAAGAGAAACTATTTTTCTATTCCTGTCATCAAGCAGCACTATTCAATTTCAGAATTTATTAAGTATTTACTAACCTGAGTTGGCAGAAAAGATAATCTTCAAACCATGAGCACATTTAACAGCAACAAAGTAAGCAGATTCATAATTAGGGACTTAGCTATTAGGAGAATAAGATCCCTGTCTTTTGAAAGAGTCCCCAGTTAATAGATCAAGTACATATTAGAGATTCATCAAAATGTGTAACCCTGTGTATAAATTAATAAAGAGGTATAACAAATGTAGCATAACAAAGAAGAGCATATATAGAAAATGACAGTAATAAAGAAAAGTACAGAACAGACAAAGACGTAGCATCGTAGGCTCCTAGAATATTTCCAGCTGGAAGGGACCTTAGGAAGTCTCTTGTCCTACCTCCTGCCCAAAATATGGACATCCAGATTTTGAAAACCATTCATCATACAGACAGGACAACTGATCTGGGCAATCTGTAGTGCTCAGACTGTAGATGGAAAGAAAGAAAAAAAGAGGCAGTCAGAAAAATGAAGAAGAAAACATGAAAGTACCTCAAAGTGATACTAAAGACTATCATAGAAAGAAAATGGGAAGAAAGTACAGTTCTTTTAAAAGTAAGAAAAAAATGTACAGGAAAACATTTTTTCATACTTCAATTTATCCAGAAGCCTAAAGTGAAGGGTCTGATTCTTTAAGCCTTGATTTATAAAATAAAACAACAACCCTAAACCAAAACAAATCAGAAAACCTTTATGCTCTTCAAGCCATTTTAACATATACTCCAGAATCTGAGTACCCCAAATCACCAGCTGCTTTCCAACAGGTAGGCTACAGCGATCCTGCTGAGCACTGTTTAACACTTTTCTGCTAAAATTTTAAGGATAAACAATGAATGACACTATTTTGTATGTTGAACTTTGTAGTTCCATCAGATAAGAAGCTGATTGTGAGCCCTCCAACTGAACACATCTACCATATGGCTGTTCTAATGTTTCCCTTTGCAAGAAATTGGGAAATGGCAGAAAAGCATGGCAGGGCCATTTTTAGGGGCTGGTGAATTAAGAGATCCGGAAAAACATCTAAAGTTTTGTTTCCTGGTCTACTTGTTCTGACATTTTCGATTGCAGAACCTGTAAGCACAAGACATGCCTAATATCGTTGGAAACAGTGAAGAGGAAGGATGTTCTCTTAATATCAACTCTGTTGCCACTACATGGTCAAGTGAGACAAAGGTAAAAATGGACAAAAGAAATTATCACCATTCGGTTTTTTAGGTAATAGAAACAGGATGCTCAGACACTGAAGCCACAAGTCCCTGCCCTGAAAAGTTTATACTGACCACCACCAGTCAGGGCATCACATGATTCTGCAAGTCGCCTTTTTACTGATATTATAAGTAAAGGTTGATATTATAATAGTAAGTAAAGGTTGATTATAATACTGATATTATAAGTATGATTATAATACTGATATTATAAGTAAAGGTTGATTATAATACTGATATTATAAGTAAAAAGGTTGGTATCACTAGGTCATGATGTCTTGATTTAATCTTTGAAAGACCTGTGTGTCAATAAGAGTATGACTGCCTTGTTAATTGAATCAATATGGAATTGTGTCCCCAGAGATGGAGAGAAGACTGGAAAGGCAGCAGAAGCAGCCCATGAGACAAACAAGAGCCTTTCTTCTGAGGTTTACTATGAGGGTATGCTGTGTAATGTTTTGATCACCACTATGCTCACAGGCAGCCCACAGGGATAACATTAAAATCTATGCCTGTCTTCTTCTTAAGTTTAAGACAATAATACCAAAGCTAACAAAATCGTTTTAGCATTCAAAGTAATCAGGTGATGACAGGAAGCCACATCTGAGCACCTCAACTAAGAAAACCCCACGGAGCTTGAAGTGCCCATGACGCAGTCTTTTCCAATTGAGTGTAAAATAGGACATGTCACCTCACCCAACACCCTGGACCACAATGTTTTGAAGGTAGGAAAGGAGGAAACCACACTGCAAGGAGGAAGCGACAAACGAAGTTTTAAAAAGTTTGCAGGTTTAAACCAACTTCACCATAATCAGAAACAGCTATTAAATTCCGAAGCAATAACACACCATTAGCAATTAAACTGCTGAAACTGGGCAGTAATCTCAAACATTTTCAATGGCACCGTTGAGTGTAGGAATTGCTGACCACTGTATGCAAGGCAACCACTAGCAAGGAATTGTTTATCAGAGTGATTAGAATATGGCATGCTACTACCACAGGTACCTGTTCAAAATTCAAGACAAGCACAACATAATTTCATATGAACTAAGAAGCAGGGCCAACTGGTAAACAGTTTTATTTCTGTTTTATTCTTCACTGGTTTAGCAAAAGTAAAACCTTGCAAAACAACATTTTTTGGTTGGGAGGGTTCAAGAATGATGAGAGAGAGGAAAAAAAGAAATATCCAGACAATAAGCCAGATGTCATTTTGTGTAACATGTCTCTAGTTCTGATCAGGAACCTCTGCCTTGTCTCCTTTCTTGTGTTCAAGATTTTTATTTTACCAGCAAAAACATATCCCCACAGAACATGTTACTTCTGATAAACACTTTTCTGTTTTCATTGAAGCCATAGTTGTCACAAAAAATTTCAGCACAATCAAAATAAGTACT
The DNA here is from genome assembly GCA_013399855.1 of Oxyruncus cristatus. NCBI lineage: Eukaryota > Metazoa > Chordata > Aves > Passeriformes > Cotingidae > Oxyruncus > Oxyruncus cristatus. The sequence continues at coordinate 2,848,349 of VXAY01001702.1, forward strand.
TTAAAATGCTGAAGTCTGCTGAAAGTCCAGTGTTTTACACACACAGCAAGTTTTAATCATTTATTTATTTGTTTAAAATGCATTTGATTCAAAACTGCACTACACCAAAGTGCAGGGGGCTTTCTACCATCTTAGAAAGAAAAATCACCAAATCCTGGGGTAAAGCTATAATAAACTCAAAACTGCATGGGCAGAGCTACCCTACCCTATTACATGCCACTTCAACTTGCTCAAAATAACTATTCAGCCTGCTGGACCCAAATATCTTGTTAAAACAAGTGAGGAAAGCAAGGTATCTCTACTTAAGGGAAATCCACAGCTCACTGAAGTTTTACAAGTCCTTCACTCTGTCAGAATGGCATTAAGGTGATAGAGCCTCTTCTCACACATAGGATTTTCTCATCCAGACAAAAGACGTTTCATTTTAACAGAAGGCAGGTTCATCTCAGGATATATTTACACTGTGAGTGGTAAATACTAGAAAGATTAGCCTGTGCTGACCTCTCTGTCTCCGTGACTCATCTGCTGCTGGAACCCTCTGGATCTGAACAGCTCATTTCATGCTAGCTCACATGACCATCACGGCGGTGACTAAGAAGCAGGCGCACCCTCAGGAAAAGAAGAACTGGGCAGGTTTTGACCATAAGCCATGACAATAAACTCTAGGGCCATTAAGGACTTGACATGTTGATCCTACGCTGTTTGGAGTTACCTCATACTAACCTGGAGGAAAATAATGTGACCAGCCTTTGCTAGTTTCCAGGATTCTGGTGAACAGTCAACAGAACAAACTAAAGGCTCCAGGGATCATGAGGGTTTTGGCATTTAACCTGAACCACCATGAACTCTTCCTCTTGAGATTCAGATTTGGTCACTGACAGGCACTATATTAGCTTGAAAGCACTAAAGTTTATCCTGAACTTCATTCCTACCAAACATTAACAAGAAAAGATTTACAGACTTCTAAAGATTAAAAGACCCATCTTGGTAGTCACTTGTCCTTCAGCGGGTAGCAGTTTTCAGTGGGTAACATAACTCTCGAACATTACAGCCACTGTTTCAAGTCTTAAAACAGAACATCAACATTATCAGTTTGAAGTTAAAACAGAGGAAATAGCAAGGAAAAAGGGAGTTGGGTGGGACTTACGGAAGATCATTCATCAGCAGATGCTGAGGATGACCAGATCCAGGAATTTGGTACTTGGGGCATATGCTTCTTGCAGCTGAGATGTGACTACAGGCCAAGGGCAGGCAAAATGTCATATTTCATAGCATAAACAACAGTAAACAAAAGACACGGCAGCTCAGGCTTCAGCACAAACGAGCTTGTCGAATCCTACCAGCTGTTACCCTGCTGAAATGCATACTGTTGTTTCTTGTAATCAAGCATTACCTGAGCTCAGTAACCACAAGTCAGGCAATGGGCACCACAGCTTATTAGTAACCCCTCCTACTGATCTTTGGAAGTGGTCTGTATTGCCTGACTTACAGAAAAACACATAAGAGAAAACATTCTACATTTTCATTTAAGAAGCAAGTCCCCAGCAGTGAATAATTTGGTACAACAGCATCAGATGGCTGAAAGAGTTGATTTTGATCCCCCTATAGCTACCCTGTAAGTGCATCATTGTTCTGTTCCAAACTCACTTGCTCTGGTGAGAACATTCCTGCTCTGACTGTGGTTTGATGACCAGCCATTAGCTTAGATTCTTCTGCGTTCACAATGGCTTTGGGAACTACTGGATCTTGTTTAATTTCCTACAAAAATTCTCTAGTTGGTGCACATCAAAACCACCCCACATAATGAACAAACATGCAGCAAGCAAAGATCACTGAGTACTTGCTTCAAAAATCTCAATGAAAACACCACGGCAGATGCAGGCTAAGAGATATTTGAGGTACAGAATGAATCTTACTGCAGAGATCTGGTAGAACGTGGTAATTTATTTACCTCTACTTTCCGTGTACTTGAAAAAATATAGGAACTCCTATACAGTATACATTCCCAGAATGTCCTAGAGCCAAAAGCCTCAACAACTTGAAATAGGATTCTGTATTCAGATTGGTTATCATTAATTTTAGTTAAGAAGCATCCTGCATCACTTAGAGTTCTTTCTTAGACCCAGATAACAAAATCCAGCCTTCTGTTTTTCTAAGCAAAACCAACAAACAATGAAATTTGACAAGTTGAAAATCTACCATTTAAAAAAAGGAATTAAAATTAAAAGATAAGCAAGGGAAGCAAAAAACTGGATGAAATCAGATATTTTAAGAACTCAAGAATTTATTTATTTTGTGCATAAGAATCAAGATTTTTGCCCCAGTCCTTCAAAGCTACAGGAACATAGCTGTTGAAGCCTGAAATTGTAGTTCCAATACCCTTTTGCTTTTAAATTAAACAAATGATCTCAGTTTTTGGAGCACTTTTTGACCCCAGGGAAACTATGCCATTAAGAGAGTGCCAGAAACATATTTAATTGATGCATGTCCCAAGAACAGCTCAAAAGAAGGCAGACATACCACACATAGATTTCAAGGAAATTACTGAAAAGCCACAGAGCTTCAACAGAATGTGATATGTGAAACATGGCATATGAAAGACTCAGTATCAAAAGGGTAAATTCAGTTCAGGAGATATTAATCTGATTACCTAAGAGGTACTATGAATCGGATATACTCCTTTGTGCACCAAATCCAACCTGGACGGATGGAGGAGACTCCATTTTCTGACATGTAACTAGTGCTTAAGGGACAATCAAGTTACAGATGCTGTTTCAAACAATTTTTTCATTTGGGAGTGGCATGTGCAGTAACCAGCCTGTAACATAAGATTTTCTGACTATTTTCTTGAGTGGCTCACACACTCCACAACTTGACTTTGCTGTTCTCATATTCAGTGTAATGCTTTCTATGCACCTGCCTGACAGAAAACCAGTCCAGCAACATCCTTAAACAACAAAGTACACCACACAGAGCTCTGAAACAAGACTCATGCTGACTGACTTCTGGGCTAATTTTATGCAATGCAGGTTTTTATCTAAATGATATTTTTCTGCACCGCATCAGCCTCTCTCCTTCCTGTCATCATTGGCAATTTCCAGGATCTATTGATAAAAATGCACGTAAAAATAAATTATCTGTCGCAGGCTCCTCCCCTTGTTGGATTTACGCAATAGTGCCGCTGTCAAATATCCATGACTGTAAAGTATGAAGTCAATGGCCTTGAATTATCAGTTAGCTATTTAAATGTTACTACTTTAAATTATGATAACAAATGCTTTCAAAAAACCAAATTTGAAATCTATTTTCATTTTTGTTCACAAAATCCATTTAAAATTGAAGCAGAACAAAGCTTAAGAATCAGATCTCTAATTTAGGACATCTGTAACTTAGCATTTTATGTTAAGGAGACTGTTTGCATGGCTTATCAAGGACCCCAGTCTTGCAGATTACACCAGCAATCACACAAGGCCACCTTCTGTTTACTTCTCCATCAGCATCCCACATCTGTATGACTGTGTTCATATGTACATGTATATGAATAACAGGATTAGTTCTACAAAAAACAGAGGAAGGCTTAGCCCACCTCCACTAGCACTTCCCTAAATAGCTTTTAATAACTTTAAACACAGCTTTTAAGTATTTCAGCAGAGAGAGACAGACATCAATCCCTTCACTGAGGCAGGGAGTATTCAGGGAGAACCATTTTGGAAAGGCTGACTTGGGGCAGAAGTTGCAGCTGGTACACATCCAGCAGTCGTGGCCGAATCAGCCACACCATGAGGGCGCCGGGGCTCGCTGCCAGCCAGCTGAGGAGGAGCAAGACGAAGAGGCAAGTCCATGAAGAAAGACTGCGGCAGCGTGGGAGGACTATGACCTTTTGATCTCCAAGATGTTCCTGATGTACCAAAGTGACATGTCAGCTCTAATAAGCTACAGCCTCAAACTGGCGGCAGGGCCCTACAAATTACTGTGAGATCTGAAGGCATTTGTTGTGATGATCCTAGCCTGGATGGGGCATATCAGTGCTCCCCCAGTAGGACTATTTGACAGTCTAACCCAACAATTCCCAAACCAGGGGTTGTAACCTCCAGCAGGGTCACAGCCACACAGAGTGGGGTCACAAGCCTGACAGAGATGTGATTGTTTATGTTAGTATTTAGGGTCGCAAGCTTGGCTGGGGTGAGTTCACCACCAGAAACAGGGGCACAAACACAAACCATTTGGGAACAGCTGGTCTAACAGATTTCACACTCAGAAACAACTTCCGGATATTCAGCTAAAGCATGCCCAAACAACTGCCTTACATATCCATGTGCCAGCCTGAAACAACAACTCCCCTGCCAGGTATCAGACTGGCTCAAATTACTCCCAAAGAATCATGGCTGTTTACCCAGTAGTAGCATCTGTTTTGCCTTTGCCTGACAAATTTTCCATTGTTAACAGTGCAGCTATTCATACTTGAGCCATTGTCTCTTCTACCCTTCCTGGCACTAGTTAAGCACCAGCTCATGCAGGAATCTTCTGTAGACTGTGGTTTGCCTGGGAGACTGGAGCAACAGCAGGACATTTTAGGAGAGCAGAAATTAATGTAAACATAGCCTTCCTTTAGTTAAGCTCCAGGCATTTCCTCTTTCTACCATTTCTTCACCCATCTTTCTGTACTGCACTGTACTGCAACTTGGGTTGCTTTTCTCCAAATACTTCTTCGTTTTTAGTATAACTGATATTATGAGAAGACTAGCAGAATCCAGATTAGACTAATTTTGTCTCTGTGAAGCATGCAAAATCTGCTTGTACTCATCAAGGCTCCCTATTTTAATTAAATTAAGAGATAATGCACTAACTATATACTGTCTTTTATTATCATTTTATGTTTGGGTTTGAATGTAACATTTTAGGAGTAGACTGTCACTGGGAAGAAGTTCATTCACATGCCAGAGCACCCAGCTTCAACCTCCAAAAAGGGCTAAGAGGTTATAAAACTTCCATAATTTAAGACAATAAATCATTATTACAATAATAAAGCAGGAAATAGGCACAAATTTAGCAGAAACACCAATGTGCTCTTTTTACGATTAAGGGGAATCATCAATCACAGAAGCTGCCTGAGATTAACAAGGAGCCAGTTTTTCAAACATCCTGCAGTAAACCCAGAGGAAACCCAGCTGGAACTGCAACTAGAACACAGGCAACTGACTAAAAGTATCCTCTGTATCCTCCGTCCCTTCACCCTCGCCTTCCCTCTTGGCATAACACCTGCACCTAGGGTCACTTCTAACTGGTTCAAGTTCTGCAGGTGAGCCATATGCTTCATGTAATGCCCCAAGCCAAATGTAATTCCCATGTCTTCCCATAAATCAAAATCCTTCTGATCCCTCCCCAGTTCTATGAGAAGATCCATTGCTGGTACTATAAAAACTCCAGAAGAAATGGGACTAAATGCTACTCAATGATAAATATTCATTTAATATTTTTTTCCTCAACCTCTGTACAGATTTAAGGATAATCCACAGTGAGTTAAGACAATTTAATTGGTCATTGTGCACAGGGACAAGTGGTGTTTAACTCTTTCCTACCCTTGAACTCATTTTTTACCATGTAATTTGAAAGATAAATTAGTTTGGAGCAGTTCCACCAGCACTGGGGTGCAATGTAGGACCGCAGAAGGAATTTAGAGCCAAACCATGTCTCATTTTTCTGATTCAAACCACTGATTTGCAGGACCACAGAAAAAGTTCTCTATTCACCCACACTGAGGTAGGAGTTAATATTATTTTTAAACATTTTTACGGCATAAGGAAATGACCAACTGCAATCCTGCTACAATGCTTTACAGCTATATGCCATCCACTGAAACTCAGTGACTGACCCATGTATGATCTCAGGCTTACTGCAGTTACAGGAACACAGGAATAAACTGGTGTGTGCAGCAGGATTCATGCAAACCCATCCTACGTTGCACTGGAAGGTGTAACACGTACTCGGTCGCACTTCTTTTCAGCCAAGGTAAGTTACTTAGCAGCTGAGAGGTGGTAACTCCTAACCACTCAACTATGACTGTAATCACTTCTGTTACTGTGCTTCGGATTATATAGATGAATGATTCCCAGCAAATGTACCTGAAGGCTTTTTGGATTACAAATTGTTGATTAATGACTGTAAATCATATCACGTCTTCAGAAAGAAACCACAACAAAGCAGTAAAACTTTGTATTCTCTCATCGCAGCAATTAGGAAATGACGAATGGAGATTCTCTTAAACTGATATATAGAGGTCTTTGAACGTTCCTGCTGACTGTTTTCAACCTTTCCGTAGTCTGTATCAAGAGATTATGCATGTCATTCAGCTTGAAATTTCCATAGACACATACAGTCTCTGTAACACTGTTTTACTGAGAGACTTATCGTTTGATTAAAAAGCCGTTAAAATTTGGCTAGATGTTATTATGTCGCTACTTCCCACTTAGTGAAATACAGCATCAAAAATTAGTCGAGGCTAGTATGACCACTGTTATTGTGAAATCTAACTGCTCCATGTACCACCGCAACCCTGCCTCATGCAGAAACAATCACAGTATCATTTCCCCTAATGGTTAATATCATTTGTTCCAGGCCCTGTACTGATGGTGCACTTCCTTATGGCATTCTCAACAACCAGAAAGGCTTTTTTCTTTCCACTGAAGCACTGGGGGGCAGACTCTACTACTGTTAAGACCACAGAGTTACAAGAAACACAAACACAGTGCAAGCACAAGAATCAAACTGTATTTTGAGGAGGCACATTTTTCCCTCCAACATATATTAATGAGTTTTATCAAGGTCACCCCTTTTTTTCAGTGCCCACTGTTCACCTGTCCTGAAGTAGACGGACTATGGTGACTTCTAGCAGGTTAAAGAAAATGAGCTCCTTTCTCACCTTTGAGAGTACGTGGGCCTCAAAATCTTCTTCATGAAAGGTCTGAAGCTGGAGAAGTAACTCAAAGACAGAACAGACTGAAGGAATAAAAGGCTTCCCACAGCACTGTTAGGTGGCGAAATGGGTTACAGGGTCTATGCTGGAACAGTTTCTTAAAAGACAGCTAAGACATGAAGTCCAGCACCAAAATAAAGGATTAGAAAGAAACAATTCCAGTTGTTCCATTACTGAGCTCATGTGAACGAGAACCAGTAAGTTAAATAATTCTATCAATTCTGACACTAAAGTCACAGATGCCAAAGGCTCAGACTTGGTGGTAGAATCTTGTGGCTCATGGAGCTGTCCTGTCCCATCATGGGAGGGTAGCTGGCATTGTGCCTGAGTAGCAATCAAACCATCAGGTGAGAAGTAGTAACTCGTATCAAAGCAAACACAGAGGCAAATCTCACTACACTTCCCTGTATCATCATGATTGTAGAAGGCAAATGCTATATTGTAGCACTTCCATACCTTCATAAGCCACAAACCAAGAAGAGAAATACATTAGGAATCACTGAATTGGCAAGGCTGGAAGGAACCACAATGGGTCATCTGGTCCAACCTCCCTGCTCAAGCAGGGTCATCCTAGAGCACAGTGCACAGGATTGCATCCAGAGAGTTCTTGATTGTCTCCAGTGACAGAGACTCCACAATCTCTATGGGCAATCCATTCCAATGCACAGTCACCTGCACAGTAAAGAAGTTCTTCTGCATATTCGGGTTGAACTTCCTGTGCATCAGTTTCTGCCCGTTGCCTCTTGTCCTATTGCTTGGCACCACAAAGAAGAGCCTGGCCCCATCCTCTTGACACCCTCCCTTCAGATACTTAAACACATTGACAAGGTCTCCTCTTTACCTTTTCAGGCATGTGCTTTAGTCTTTAGGATTCACACCTGCACACCAGTCTCAGCTGGGAAATTAACTCTTCAGTATGCACAGACATGGTGTAATTGTTGGAATTCATCTTCCAAATAATCTGGCAATACTATTAGTGATATTTGTACTCATTGCCTTTTTGCATATTTAAAATTCATTAAGCTTCACAGGATCCACATGAGGGGTCACAGTCAAAAGACCTTACTTATACCATGCCACATGGTTCTTGAGTTTCAACAGGCCCAGTAATCTCCATACAGATTATACAATGGTAACAAAATTAAAGGGCTTTAGTAGCTATTTCCAAATACTTGGGTCTCAGAAAGTCAGAGTGGATTCATATTAAAATGATAGGATATTAATTTATGAATGGTCCTATCCAAAAATGTATTACAATTAACTAACAATACTGCTTCAATGATTCAAGACAAACTATCTTCTCTTTCAAGCACAATTTTTTAAACCAGGCTGCAATCAGTTTAGAGAGCATTCAGCTAAAACACTGAAGCCCTAAAACATGCCAAAGTATTATGATATTGTCCAATGCATTTAAATTCATATCATGCTGGAGCAGTTCACTAGGACATGCGTTATTCTGCATCAGCTTTAAAGCTACATGGAGGAAGTGTTTTAGAAACTTCTTTTTAACAGCTGCTTGATCCGTAAGCTCGTGGTTCCTGCAAAACAGGTAAGTTTATGTTCTCACAGGATATTCTTTTTTATTTTAATTAAGTCACCTGCAGATCCAACCCTAAGCATTAAGTGCACACATAAATCAGTAAATAAACAAACCAAAACCAACCAACAGCCTCTGATCTCTGGGGGCTCCTCAGTTCACTTGATAATTCCTTCAGTGTTTTCACTACATTTGGCACCAGGACTGAAAAAAGGGGATTTGAAGAGAGAGAAGTAATAAACTACAGAACTGATCTTACTCTGAGGTGAAGAGAAGGTCAACTCATTATTTTGCCCCTAGGAATATCCTGAAATATTAAGAAAGCAAAAAAAAAAAGTTGAAGAATAAAAATATAGCCCTAAATTTTAAAAAATGGTAAACTGAGGCTTGAAGAATAAAACAATTTAACCACAATCTGACAAGAGATCAAGGGCAAAGCAAGGAAGAGGAGCCAAAGATTCCAGCTTCAGATCTTCTGCTCCTAAACTAAAGTAGGAAAATCCTGTGGGTGGGAGATATTATGGTAGCTTAGTTTTCTCCAGTCTCCACAACACGAAAGCCTACTTCTGCTCAACAGCTTAAAAGAATTCAAGATCAGAGCAACAAAGTTGAAAAGGTCAGACTAAACTCATTGCTCACACTGTGCACTAAAAATATACAATGCTATGACAAACCGCTTGATGAGCACAAATGGCAGAAGACTTCTGCCAGAGCTAGCATAAGTTTACAGGCAATTTTAAACACAAAATAATTCTGACTTTTTCAAACAAATATTTGAAAGTACTTGCTGAGACTGAAGAAGCCCAAGACAGCATTCTTTTTTTTTTGCTTGACAATTTGTGCATGCTGTGAGGGGGATACTGTTCTTGTTCATACCAACACACTCCCGAGCTTTTTCCAAGAAAGATTGAGTTTGGCTTTTATGTCTGTGAGAGGAAGTTAGAGCTTGCAGCTGGCAGATATATTGATAGGCACTGGTGGACTAGAAGGGACCTCAAGTAGGTCATACTGTTCTATCTCTTCGCAGAACACAAATAAAATGTACAAATTTCCCTGTCCAGTTAGCACTCTAACACACAGGCTTAGAATTAATTTCTAAAGACTTTTTACGTTAGGTAAAATTTATTCATGTGAACTTTGAAAAAATAACAAAAATAGTACAGTCACAGCCACAGATAACTTGTTTAAAAACATCCATTAACAGCCATATAAAATAGTTTCCTGTGTACATTTACATTCCATTTCTAGTGTTCACTTAGCCTAATGCAACTAAAATCTTCTTTTTAACTATTAAAAAAAATATTTTAATTGGGTAAGAGGTACTTTTTATGTTTAAGTAATAAAACATTTGTTCGTGTAATAGTCCTGGGTTTGTCTGACCACCCCTGCAATCTAAAACAACTTTAAGGCTTCTCAGACTGGAAACTGTCTCTGACCGGAAGAGCTAAACAGAGGCTATTTCATAAAGCAAGGATGAAAGTGAAACAGCAGTGTTCACAATCATCCTCCAGTCTATCTCCTCTGATGACAAGGTTAGAGAGATGGCTATGTAAGAAGGGTGTAGTTACAAGCAGAAACTGAGTTTGCTTCCCAGGGAAGAAGTGACAGCCTTACATGTCTGAGAATTTTAGAGCTGGAGAAAAACACTATTAGTCTTAACTCCCTCAGATGATAATCTGGCAAGTATGTAAAGGCCAAATGAATGCAAGAGCTCAGACATGGGTAAAGAAACTTGTGTTTTATTCATAACTTTAATTTGTAACAAACTAAGCATTTTTTAATCTGTCTTGAAGCAGAAGTATGCACAGATCTGGAAATTTAGCTGGACATAACCATTTCCTACAAAAATTACCAACAAACAGTTCTTGAATTCTTACACTGGTACATAAGTGGTGGGATTTTACAGCCAGCACTGCTTTTATAAAGCCATTAATGTCCTCATAAAAATCTAACATATTTTTAGGACACAAGTTCTCATGCACTAGATTACAATTTTACAGAAGACAACCTCTGAGCCTGAAACAGCTTGACAATGTCCTTTCAGCTTGTTCATCAGATTAACTTTCTGTCACACATCAGATGAACAGCTTCCTTGGTTTCTTGACTAATCTAACACATAACCAAGCAATTCCCTTCTCAAGCACAAGCAGAAGCAAAAACAAAAGACACTGTAACATTCTACTTCATTCTAATAGCACATTTAGTTTTGAAATTTTCATTTCTGCCTCTCCCTAAGAAAGATTACCCTTTTAGCAAACCATTTACAGTGACAGGACTCTGATTTCAGATAGGATTAAAACAACATATTAAACATACACAAACCAAGTGGTCTGAGTTGCTTATAGGACTAATAATGTGTTATGGGTCCTTTCACATCTAGGTCACTGGTTCAAATTCAGCTTTAGTTGGTGATGAGTGACAAGGAACAATGAGGTAAGAACCCAGTCACAAATCTGGCCTCTTATCCCTGACTCTGCAACATATCCTCTTTGTGCACTTTGGCTACTCACCTAACTACTCTTTCGTACAAATTCTACACTTGTAAAAGAGTAGTATTATGAACATAACACTAAACCTAGAAGACTAATTAATTTAGGATTCTGAAAGTCCAAAATTATCAGAAGATTTAAATAATAGTACTTTAAGGCTGTTCAACAGCTAACAAGAAACACATATAAAAGGGAGAACTTTCTCAGGACAGGTCAACACCTCAATGTTAAAAAATCCACTAAAACACACTGGCCACACCTGTATCTTTTGATAGCAAGATAAACACGGAAATCAAATGCTGAAGGGCCTGAAATGTCACATTTTCTCACAGGTAGACAGCATGTGTTAAAAGTGATTAAAAATGGAAATCCAGAAGCAGCCATTTTATGAATAAGAAAGACACCATGTAGTGTGTTCTTCCATTACACAACACAGCATGTAAATGCCATGTTAATGCTAGTCAACAGAAGAAGGAAGGGAGAGAAGGAAAGAAGTTTATCAGCCCTACATCCCTCGATAAAACTTGAATTACTGAAGGAGCCTGCACTGCTGCTGACTGTGCTGTTCTTGTCCTGTGGCAAAACAAAGGTTTCCATTTTCAACAACTGTGATGCTGGCCCACTTTACCACATCAGATCCTTAATTAAAAATAAGGAATGAGAGCAACAAAAGAATACAACACACGCACAGCGCCAACACATTTTAACTCACTCTTGCGTTAAAAGGTGAAAAATAACGGTGGTAGTTTAGGCAAAACACGGCAGCTTTATTAATAACCTGTAACTGCTACAAAAATCATTATACCATCTCTTGCATAGTCCTGATTTCAGAATACTATTGAACTATGGCTCATACACAGCACTAAGAGTCTTTCATATTTGCTGGGAAATTTAGAAAGTTTAAAACTAGCCCATGTTTTTTTCCAAAGCATCTTCAAGTATTTTAACCACAGGATGAAAATATGTTTTACTGAGAACATATTTTGTTATTACTTCCACTTCAGAGTCAGCTATGCCTTTCTCTTCAGAGAATGCTAATACACAGCAATTCTAAAAGACAAGGAAAAGCACAAGTACTGTGATCAAGAGCATTTAATGACATGATGCACAATTTCATGCAAAGAAATCATAAAAGTGAAAAATTATGCCTTCCTCTTCCAAATCTAGTTACCGAATTTCAACCTTTCTGACAGAGGTAAGGAGTAATACCCAAGCAATGAACTTCAGAGATACTTTGGCAATGGACAGAGCCAACAAAAGCTACAAGCACAATTCCAAAATGATTTAATGTGCCGTGCTTTGCCAAGCTCCTATTGACAAAATTACGAAGTAAACCCATGGATCAGTGTTAAGGCATTGCACTGAAGTTACTTGCTAGTCTTTGACATTCTGCTTAATCTATCTCTAGTCTCTTCCTCTTGTCCACTGAAATCAGTTGCAGAAGTGATGTTAGTTTTAACCACTTTTTGTTGTTGTTTTTGCCACCAGGCCATACTTGTTAAGTCAGAGGAGCTTAAGAGGGCTTGTGATCAACCAGAACACATATAAGCTGACCAGAACCATCAGAAAGGGCAGTAAGGAGAGAAAGAGCAGAAATATGCATGTTATACAAAGTGGAAAGTTCACATGCAGTTATCACACCTCTGCAGGAAAGAGAAACATTGCTTTACATCATATATTTCAGTCTATGCAAGAACTGAACTCTAAATAAAAAACTTTTTTTCATCTGTCCCTGACTGAGGGTACTCTGACTATTCTTTGTAAGTGGGAAAAGCTGAAATTACTATATTAGTTCGCAAATCTTGAGTCAGAATTGTTTTTTCTTCTTAGCACACTAAGTCCTCACTAGTACCCCAAAAAAGCATGCTTGTCTCTAATTCTGTGCAGAAAAAAGAAACATGAAAATGTAAAATAATATCTGGCATCACAAAACCCCTTCTACTATATTCACACGACATAGAGATGCAGTCTGAGGCACTGTACTTGAAAACCAGACAAGCATAATTCAAGGGACAGGACTGAGTAGTTGCTTTCCTTCTTTTGTGACCAGCTGGTTCTCTTTGGAATCACTGATAATCATTAGATAAGGTGAAATTGCGGCCTTGCCTGTGTACCTACTCTTACAGCAGGTTCAGAACACTGAGAAAATAATACTCTAAATGCATGTGCAAGACACTGAGGAACTGACATGGCTCAAAAATTCATTCTTAGACTCAAGAAAGTGTCAGATCCTTCTAGTTAGTCCACATACTTGCTTTTTTTTTATAAATGGATTTTCAGAGAAACTGAAAAATAATTTTGTTTCCAAACTCTTTTAGGTGAGACTTGCTAACTCGACTCTCTCAGACCCCTGTATGTCAACAGAACACTGCAAATTACAGTGTGGATTTGTGTCAGCGTAGAGTTTCAATTCTGATAGAAGGGATCTCTTACCTTCAGACAGGGACAAATCATCAGCTGGAGACACCAGGTCTGCCTGGATCGCAGGGCCATTGCTCAGGGATGTGGTAATCTGATTCGTCAAGATAACCTACAAACAGAGAAGGAGAGGGGGAAGGGAAATGAATTTTTATAGCTACTGGAAGGCAGAGAGAAGCCCAGGACTGGAATCCTCCAGGCATAGCATCCAGGCAATTTCAACAGTCAGATCACTTTGAACTATATGCAGAAACTGGAAAAGATATTTGCAAGAAGTGGGGGAAAAGGCATATTATTAAAAAGATGAAATAGTAAACAACAGGATGTTGATACATATAGCCAGCTAAAATGAAACTACTGTTCTGAAGAGCTTCATTCATCTTTTGTTCATCTTCCATGAACATTTTGATGTTCCTTACAAAAAAACCACCATTTTCTTCACAGGTAAATAGGAATTCTATTTCCCTAGTAATTTCCAGACAACTTACACATTTCCTTCCTTTGGCTGAAACATAATGCCATGGAGAGAGGTGCTGTAGGGATCCACCCCCATTGACCCAAAGCACAAAAGTACTAAATGTCACAGGGCTGTCTCTACACAAGAGGATTTTTGAGTGTTTTTCAGGATCACAGGATTCTGATAAACAACAGACTGTAGTACCCACACAGTGCTCTCCTCAGAGTATGAGCAATCAACATGCTTGCAAGGGATAAACAGTTTCTTGCACCCTTGAACATGTACTGTTTTCTAGTAACACAAAACATTAAGGCAAACACTGCAAACACCACAGAGAGAAGAGCACAGGTATAACCACAGTTATCTCATAATGCTTTGGATCTCTAAAGAGCTGCACTATCCAAAATAAGAGTAATTTTTTTTTTTTTTTATGAAAAATGATCCTTCTATTTGCACTGAGAACAGATCCCACTCCAAACAAACTTTCTTTGAAAAAATGGCCTGTCTTCAGCTGTATTTGACACAGGAAGAAGGGAGAAAGGAATCCTACATGCTACTCTGTAGATGCTACTGGAATAAATACCTTACCATTGCTAAAAGGAAGAGGAATTTCTTTGCTCTTCCCTCCACTGCTCCTCCCTCCCTCTGATCAGGGCTTCCTCCTGCTTTCTAGCACTTTCAGCAATATGACACACTTCCCATTTTCTTTTTCCACTTCAAGACCCCACATAAACTGTGTGAGATCAGAGAGTTGTAACTGGAGTGGTGGTGCTGTGGAACATTGAGTCTTCTTCAGGCAGCATGACATGAGCTGCCAACAATGTGATGGAGTGTGCGGCCTTTACCAAGACTACAACTCCACCTCCCTGCTCACATCAGCCCACTCACATCCGTGCTTGCAAACAGCTGTTCATCACCTGAGAGCTTTATGCACTATATCAAGAGGACTAAATTGAAAAGTGGGTAAGTCAAATCTTCATCTACTCAACAGGAGTTCAAGACCTTTAGAACTCCATAGTGATGCTCCTCATGCTCTTCTGCTATTGACTACAAGCTCTGGACAAACTTCAGCCGGCCAGGATCACTCTGCCCAGCTTAACCCCAGGGTCCACCTTTTGGGACTGGGCATTTATGACCACTGCAGTGAACACAAACGTGGTAGGTAACAGCCCTGTTTGGTCATACACCTTGGCTGAGGTTCTTAACGTTCACCTTGGAACACTGCCAACAGCAAACACATGAGAAACACATTACACCCCTCCGCTGTTTCCCCCAGAGCTGCTGCATGCACCTATAAGCACCCAAAAGCAGACAGCAAAGGGCCTGGTGCGCACAACTCCTTGCAGCCACTGATGGCTGTCCTCTGTTCATCAGGTTCCAAGGTAAGATGATTCAATTTGATAACAAAGAAGTCACGTTTTCCTTTATTCTTGCCACAGTATTTATCTTTCATTTTATCGAGCTAGTTCATTCTTGTGATAGGATAAGCACCAAAACTGGTTCAAGCCAAGGAAAGGAGTAGGCATCCAAGAGTCAGTAGGGATAAGGAACAGGATCTGAGACCTTTCCTTCTCAAAACTATTTTCACTTTGTATTCACCGTGTCAAAAAAGCCACAGCCTCAGTTATCTATGGTATCCCCTACTAGAAAATGTGCTGAAACAGAAAACACTATCAAACTTGTACACACGTACTGGTGAGGTATGAAGCTTTCATTGGCACACTTTTGCAATGATCACATTATTCACAAGTGTCAAGCTCTGTAAGTGATTCAGTCACCCCAGGCTTGTGCCAAGATAATCTCTGTACTGTGTCATCATGTATTTTATTATTTATGCACCACATTTTAAAGAAACGTTACCAAGCTTAAGGAACATTTTTAACAGAAAAAAATACCTAAGTACACTGTCATTTCATATTGCTTTCTTTCAAAGGAAACTAAAGTCTTTAAAAAAAAAAATCAAAACAAAAATGAACAACAAAAATATTGCAACTGCTTTTTTTCTTAATCTTTCAGATTTTTGGCCTCTCCTTGAACCGGGAACTCCACAGCATTGTTAGGTGTAGGACTGAAAATCATCTTCCCCTTTATGTTTAACTCAAGCTATGCCTCTGAACTTAGATTTCAATTTTTGATGTATCCTTCAATAACTATTCAATACTAATATCCTAGATTCCTTGCTATGCTGTTTAAAAATCAGTTTAAAAATGCAGAGTCCTACCCAAGTAAATGTTCCACTCTGACTTGCTTTAAGGATAGGAATTAAGCATATTCTTAGCTCCATAATTTCACTGATAGTTAAACTTTTGCTTAAATACATGTTTAAATACTATATTGAATAAGCACACTTCCTCTGAGATGAAGCCATATGCATGTACAGAATGCTTCTTTTGGAATTATCTGCAAATTAGTCTTCATTACTGCAAGCCTGCAGAACCAACATAGAGATTCAGTTCTCCCATAAGTACAAGCCAAGAGGCTGTTAGCTAAGCACTAAATTTGGCATCAAATTCCCTGTCACACTTCTGCAGCCTCGCTTACTGCAAAATTCTTCCATCAGGTATAGTTACTCCTATTATTAGAGAGAGAGAGATTCCTATATCTTTGTGCAGCTACCATAATACAGTTTGAACCTCAATCTGAGAGTATGCAGATTACTGTAAACTCTCAGTAGATCAAACAAGCCATGGGTCACTAACAAAAGAAAACATGCTGATCCTTTGCTCCAGTTACCAAAAAAAAAATAAAGACACTCAGATTTAGTGAACTCCTCTGAATACATACATCTGTCTTCAAAATTTCAATCACATGCCCTTACTGGAAAGTGCCATTTTTATTTTTCCATGAGTAAAACTTTGGTCACAAATACTTTGGCAGTGAAAAGTGCCATTTAAACAAGACCCTAAATTTTCAGCAGTCCCCAGTCCTACAGGCATTCAAATTGAAGGCCTGAATGTTGGTAATCACATGATTCCAGTGGCACATCTAAAGAAAATAATAATTTTTCCCCAAAGGCTCCTTCACTAACTGAAAGACATGCTTACACTCTGCTCTGCTATCCTTTGAAATGGTTCAATGTGTTCAGAGTTGCAAATAAGCATCTGAGGGAACGGTTAAACTTGTGTGTGATTTGGAGAGAAAACACAGGCAGACAAAGGAGATGTGGTGTGAAACAGCTGTGTGACTTTCTGATGAGTAATCACATTTGTGCATGGACAGCATCTGCTGAGTCTCACACATTGTTACATACACGTGTGCACAGACTGTAATGCTAGTTTTGATGTTAATGATGCCGTATCTTAAAAAACACCAAAAAGAAGGCTAGAGTATCCCCCTTTGGTCTCATAGATGCCACACTTGAAAGAAACCACCTCTCACTGCTGAACAGCAGTTGGAAACATGCTGGAGCTGCAACTCCAGGCAGACTTAGAAGAGAGTGCCTAGTACTATACTAGCAATGGTACTTCCTCAACTTTTCATTGTAGATCTGTCATTAATATACAGACTAGATTTAACCTGTTTAGTACAAGAGACCTGCCAAGTCCTCAGGCTAAATAAGTGAGGAAAAGTTGCCTCTGTTGTGGTTCCTTTCGACAGATACTGGACATCATTACCAGTCAAGAACAGCTTCCTCTTAACGGGTTCAAAGCCAGTCACGTGTTTATTATCTTCCAGCAGAACACTCAATAGTGAGAATATTGCTACATGGTATTTTGATGTTATAATATTGAAATACATAATGTTTTAAAATGCTTTGTATTTTAAAAATACATACTATTTTAAGAGGAGCTCCTATTTCCATCACGAACTAATGGAACAAAATGTTTTCATTACCACTAAGAGTCACAAAAAACATCACACCTCTCCACACATACAACTGTGTCCGGACATGTGCAACAGGTAAGGAAGTTGTGCTATTCCTTTCCATTTCTACTTCGTGATGAATGAAGTGTGCAGGGCCTCTCCAGTCAGTGACTGTGTGTGAATGGAAAACACTCTCCACTGCTAAAAGAGGGGAAAAAAAGACGAAAAGGTCAGCTAAACAGCTCAGTAACACTGGAAACATGCCTCATGCAGTCTGCTATGGAATTCAGTGAACCATTGCCTTTAACCTTTGAGCCTATTCATTTGCCATTGGTCAAGCTAGCTATTTAACAAGTGAAAATTTATAGTCCTCAGCCTTCCGATTCTGACAGAATTATGAACACTTTATAAATTCACTCAGATTCAGATTTCAAAACCCTTTCTGAGAAGAAGTCTACTACTTAAAACACCACACAAATGACGGACCACACAATTTCCCAATCTTTTCAAATCTTTACTTCAGCATAGCAAACTTAGATTGTAAAATAACCCTGTCTAACCATTAAAAGTGTTATGAGAGCAAGAAGAATCCTTCTTAGTTAGAAAACCTGGAGGTAAACACAAAGAGACAGTGGGAGGTAAACACAAAGAGACAGTGGGAACACATTTTCAAGTTCCTAATTTTAGATACGTTATAAACCCCCACAACCTACTCTTCTGATCACTTTGCCACTTTTTATAGGTGCTGATACCTGGAAAAAGATGAGAAAAAGAAGTTCTCACGGAAAACAGCATTCATGTTTTAGACAGGTCATTGCTTCTTCTAAGATTAATCCAGATGTCAACAACACTGTTAATATAGTTGGAAGGGACCCATGAGGATCACTGAGTCTAACCCTTAGCCCTGCACAGGACCATCCCCAAGAGTCACACCATGTGCCTGAGAGCACTGTCCAAACGCTTCTTGAATTCTGTCAGGCTTGGTCCTGTGACTACTTCCCTGCGGAGCCTGTTCCAGTGCCCAACCATCCTCTGCATGAAGAACCACTTTCTGATATCCAACCTAACCCTCCCCTGACACAACTTCAGGCCATTCCCTCGGGTTCTGTTACTGGTCACCACAGAGAAGAGATGGGTACCTGCAATGAGGTCTCCTCTCAGTCTCCTCTTCCCCAGGCTGATCAAGTGACCTCAGCCACTCCTCATACAGCTTCCCCTCAAGGCCCTTCACCATCTTCATTGCCCTCCTCTGGACACTCTCTAATGGTTTAATATCCTTCTTACATTGTGGTGCCCAAAACTGCTCACAATATTCAAGGTGAGGCCGCACCAGTGCAGAGCAGAGCGGGACAATCCCCTCCCTCGACTGGCTGGCGATGCTTTGCCTGATGTCGCCAGGACACAGTTGGCCCTCCTGGCTACCAGGGCACTGCTGACTCATATTTAACCTGCCATCAATCAGGACACCCAGGTCCCTTTCTGTGGCACTGAAAGCACCCATTCTCCAATCTGTATGAACATCCCAGGTTGCCCCATCCCAGGTGCAGAATCCAGCACTTTCCCTTGTTGAACATGATATGGTTGGTGTTTGCCCAGTCCTCTAATTTGTTGAGGTCTCTACAGGGCCTCCCTGCCTTTGAGGGAGAAAGCAGCTCCTCCCAGTTTTGTGTAATCTGCAAACTTGCTTAGTATCCACTCCCAATTCTCTGTCATTTATGAAGATGTTGAAGAGCACACGGCTCAAGATGGAGCCCTGAGGAACCCCACTAGTGACAGGTCACCAGTCTGATGTTACCCCATTCACTATTACCCTTCGTGCTCAATCCGTGAG
Organism: Oxyruncus cristatus; assembly: GCA_013399855.1. Taxonomy (NCBI): domain Eukaryota; kingdom Metazoa; phylum Chordata; class Aves; order Passeriformes; family Cotingidae; genus Oxyruncus; species Oxyruncus cristatus. Next base: position 2,867,858 of record VXAY01001702.1, read on the forward strand.
CCAACTCTTCTAACACTCCCATTTATTGGGAATAGCCAAGTTCCTTCATATGGAGAAAGTTCCTGCAGGTCCTGGGAGATTGTTGGCCTAAGAACTTTATACAGAAGAATAAGCAAACTATTTTTTGTTTGGTTATTTATACAGTACAATTTTTCAAGTACTCCTCCTGCCCTTCCTAGACCACACTGAAGCTACTAAATCTGACTTTGTCATCTTTGTAAATACAGTTGAGTAAATAAGCCATTTTTTGTAAACTTGTGGTCTTAGTCTCCTTGTTAGTTTATTGCAAAATTAAAGGGAGCTCAGCACAGAACTATCAATCAGTAACCAGCAAAGGTAAAAAGTCTTCTGGAATTTACCAAGAGGCAAAAACCCACACTATTTCATGAAATGGCTCTTTGTTAAAAGAATGGAGCAGAATTCCCCATTTCGCATGCAACACTATTTAGGAAAACTCTTATTAAAGGCTTCCTGTTGAGCTGGGAGAGCAAGCACAAAGACACTTGCAATAATCCCAAATTACTCCACCCTTATTGGTCCACGTATTTTGTGGTTTTCACTGTACTCAAGCAACATCACTAGAGAGCACCAAGTACAAGTGACAGTGTGGCTGGGATGCTGACTCTGCATGCTGGAGAAGAAAAGCAAGTTTTATTGATCCCTAGACAATTTTTGTTCTGATCCTTGAGAAGGCACCTATCTCTTTCCCTGAAGCACAGAGCTTTTAATGAGGCATTCAAGCAATGTGTTGAAACAGTAGTGACTCCTGTGGAGGCATTAGCTAAAGGATAGTACACCAAGCAATTCCACAAAGCCAGATGGGTCAGGCAGCAATCCTGGAAACAGAAAAAAGGAACAGTGAGAAAACCGGGGTCAAACAGCATACTTCAAAAAACTGAGAGAACCGCAGCCTTCTCCTTGAAAACCTGTTACAACTCCTCGAGACTGGCTCAAGGAAACTTCTGCTCAAGGAAGAACATTAAACTACCACCATCTGTTATAGTAATAGGGTATTTGTGATCTTCATCTAAGCTACCCACTGAATTGGCTTTTTTTTCAACTTCTCTTTCTTCAGGGAGATTTTCTTCAACATCAGTAGCCACAAAAGCTGTCAAAAGTTTTCCAAGAACTCAGCAGAACTTGTACCGAATATGCACAAGGAAGAAAACTTGCTTAAAACTGAGCATTTTTGGTGAAATCAGGGAGTTACAAACAGAAAAAGGAAAAGTCTGAATGCAATACCAAGAACTCCTAACTAAAATAAGACTTTTAAAGAGAGAATTTCAAGTGCTCACAGCTACTGCACTGCTTGAAGACTGATACTACAGCACTGAGCCAGTGAGGGGCTCTCCTTGCAGAAGAGTGGCTTTTACTGCGAAAAGCCTCTGCACAATTGAGACAGCTTTGTCAAAGCTCCAGGACCAAATCAAACAATTTATATCACAACTATTATAATGACAGGAGATTAAATATATACACATATCTTCATTCTTAGAAAATGTAAACTATTTTGTCTCACACAAACCAAATACAAAAGAAAAAACCCAACGATTTATCATTCAAACCCAAGCAAATCACCACACCCACCCAGCACTAGTCCCAGTAGGCATCCAAGCTGAGCAGCCACCAGCCCCAACATCTCAGGTTTCTGTGGGGAACAATGCAAATATGTCAAGTACTCTACAGAGCCCAGCCACCACAAGCAAAAAACCTTATAACAAATGAAATTCCCATGTTCAAATACCACTTCTGGTGTTTAATCAAGGCCTAAGATACTCAAAAGTACTTTACATATTTCACTAAGATGGTTGTAGCTAACAAAGAAAGCATGAAGTGTCTTCTCTGCAAGCATAAGCAATAGGCAAGCGCCCACATATAACAACTTGTTGCTAATCTAAATCAATTGAAAGACAAAGTACCCATTACAGCTGTCTTGCTTATAATATGACAGAGGCACACGCTGGTAATTGTGATACAGAGGTTAGAGGGAACTAGATGGATATTTTCAGATATAACATAGCAGTTAGCCTGTCTGAGGGTTGTTACAATTCACGTCTCAACCCATGTTACCAGAATTTGGCATAATTTCCTGAATAAAGATATATATACACATAAACCACTGGAAACCTATTGAGAAACACTTCCTAATCCTACATGCAATAAGTGCTGGCCTTGCCTCAGAGGAATGTCAGCTGCACCTATTTTCAGCTGTACTTCTCACTGAATTATCCAGGAAAAAAAAGGCAATAAACAACCTAACAGCACAGAAATAAGAAAGCACAATTCTCTGGAAGGCTCACAAGCACCTTTTAAAAGATTAGGGATCTGTTGCTCAGGACTCATTGCTGGCTAGCTGCAACCTTATTAGAGCTCTTGTTTTGCCACAATATCTCCACCCAAGCTTCTCTTTCCTCTGTCAGTGAAGTAATTCATAGCAGCAGAGCTCATTTTATAGTTGTCAGATTTCATGAAGTATAGATAAGACTCAGAAGAAACTAAGCTATCTTTCAGAGACTATCAACCGTATTTATACTGAATTCATTCTGCTTTGCACAGGAAAAGTACAAAGTTATGCAATTCTATTCCATAAGTCTTCTGGAGAAGTGTCTATTCACATCCCTGCCAACTGCTTAAAACGCATCACAATGAATTAAAACTTCCACCAGAAGAAAAAAGGAAACAAAGCAAAACAAAAGCATGCTGTTTTCAGGCAGCTACATGTCTTCAAGTTGAAATAGCTACCGCCCAGCGATAGCCTGAGGTCTTCAGCCCTTACTGCTCTCTGAACAAGGAATGCAGCCAACACAAACGTAACCTTCAAAATCTACACCGCAGAGCACCCTTGTGCTGTGCTGCTTGGTGTGAAAGGTTTGTATGCCTGGAAGGCCTTCACATCCAGCAGCCTGCACAGACCTGTTTACAGAGACATGTGACCCTCAGAGGGATTGCTGCCCGCCTTCATATACTGCCAGTTGCCCAAAGCTCCATGTTAGTTTCCAGCAGAACCTTCCCCTTCCTCCACCCTCCCCTCCAGCCTCTGCTTAATGATGGTTTTCTGAAATGAGCTTACTCCTGTGTGTAGCTAGCAAAGTACCACAGGAGGCTGGTCTGATACTGGCCAAGGCAACACAAAGTACTTTACAGGAAATAGCTGTAATTCACAGGCAACTTTTACAGCCAAAACCTGCTGCACTCTCAAAGCAGCAAACACTACCGCTTAAAAGGGAGTTTTCTGATGAAAATCGAATTGTCTTGTAATAGAATAAATAAAATAAAATTATTAATTCACAGTTCACTCTTGGATTGCATGCTGTTCTCTGCAACAGAGCTTTTGGTTGGTTTAATTTGTTTGGCTTTGAAGAATGGGGAAGAAACTGGGTTGGCTGGAACACCAGCAAAGTAGTACACAACTTCAGTTCTGCTCCAGCATGCTCCAGGCTGAGAGGAGAGACAAGTACGTCTCCCACCCTTCCGTAAGACTTCCAGGAAGTCAGAATTTATGTTAACTTTTTTTCCCTCAATGAAAAACCTAGTTCAGTTTATTGGCACTAGTTATCTTTCATTAGATCAGAAAATGGAATGAAGGCTCTTTCACTCGCTGGGTTCAGACCTTCTGCCATGAATCTACCCTGTTTCATCCAGCACTCAAGTTTACCTAGACCTACACGAATTCTGTGGCATTAATCACTACCTTCTGAAGGAATAAATGTATTGTTACCCCTATTGTAGAGAGAGATGCTCAGACATTAAGCAAACTGACTAAAGGTACCATGAATCTTTACTACCATTCCTAAATCTTTATTGCAAGAATAGAGCTGGAAGGGCTTATACTCACCTAAGAACTCCAGGATACTTCAGGACCATCTAATATCTATCCAACAAATTCTATATTCATAACTCTTTATATATTTTGGGTTTATTTTAGTTTTTATACACCTATCTATATTTAGTTTTTTTCCTAACAAGTGTGAGATCCTGGATCCAAATCTCACTGAATTATTGATACGGGTTGAACCAACTCACTGTGTGCGTGTGCGCCTGTGGGGAAGGGCTGGGCCTAGAGCTGCAGGAATGCGGTAAGGCCTGCACATAAGGTGTGTGTGTGCTGAGGGCACAGGGCAGAGCTGCAGGCCCTGCAGCCCGGCTGTCAGTCAAGGCAGAGCTGCCTGGCAGACCACCCACACCACAGCCCTGCAGCCTGTGACTGGCTACAGCACAGCTCACTCTGGCCTGGAAGCCACTGCCTGGATATCCTGCCTGGGAGGGAAAACTAAACTCTATAATACATTACCCCACGTGGTGTCTCTCGTCCCTCTCCAACTGGAACCATCAAACCTTGTCAGAAACTATTCTCCTCTCCTTTCTCTTTCTCTCTTTCTTTATTCCTTTTAATCTGTTTTCTTCTTTTACTCTTTTCCTTCTCTTGTGGGTAACTTAAAACCAATGAACTGTGTTTTACTACAGCTGGTATACGGATTGTTTTAGTGGGTGTTTCCTATGGAATAGGTCTTTGCGCTGAATGTTTTAGTGAAATGCTTTTTCTTGGTTGTATTTTACTCCTGTAAAAACCTTTTGCCAAAATATTAAAAAGAACTTCTCTTAGAGAATAGTGTGTGACTCTTTCTCTGGATGCTAATTAGAGGTTATAATGAACCAAAAGGCTTTTAAAAAGTCCTCAATAAAAATGTAACCACTCTGGGCAGTTTACAGCTTAATCCAGAGTGCAACAACAAGTCAATAAGAACAAATCAATAGGAATATGAAGTAATTGGAGAAGTATCTATTATTCACTACTAAACTAATGAAATACTCCTAACAAAGGCCTAGATCTCATGGCCCATTTCAAGTTGATAGTAAGTGTACCAGCATTTTTATTTGATTTTGATGTTTTGACAAATCCATCAGAAAGACCATTTATAGTAATATACACATGCAGGTCTAGAGAAATATGGCATATAAGGCACAACTTTATGTCATTAATTCCATTAATTCCTCAGATTCCTTCCAATTAATTCCTTCAAGCCTTCAAAGCAGTGGGTCACAGGAGACTCCCTGAGCCTTGGATACAAACTGAAACAGCTCAATATGCTACTGTAATTTACAACTTTGCTCAACAGTTTTTAAAACATTTTCCCTAGCTCTACCTTATCCCACATCATGACCCTATGCCAACATTTTTATAGTGAGGACAGTGTTAGTTTAGACTGTTCCTTGGTGCCTTGTGGAAGCAGAACAAAGCAGTTTTAGGATATGCTAGAATATTTGTTCCCTTTGTCTATTCATTTAATCTTTACAAGGAGGTAACTGCTAACACTGTCATATGGCTTTCATTGTTTTATATACAACATACTTTATCAGCACTGCAGAAGCGGAGCAAATCTTTTACAGTCTATGGTTATATTAGAGAACACAGAATGCTTTATATCATGCCTGTTGTAGAGTTTTCTTGATGTGTTATGGTAGCTCAGACACAGATGGGATTTTTAGACTCACCTAAAATGGCTGTGCTTAGGTAATCACGTAGCTTTATTTCAGTGTCTGTAACAGTCAGTTACCCTACCTCCAGGGTAACAGGAAATCTGGATATATAACTCCACCCCCTATTTGCCCAAACCTATTTGACAGGTCTGTGGAGTATTAGGGTAATTGATAATGCACAGAAGACTGACAACCAATATACCAATAATTTTTACAAAACAAACTCGGCACTGACAGCATTATCTAGTGCTGTTATGGCTAATCTAGTGAATGCTGTACCGGTGATTTCAAAGTATTCTCATTAAGTTATCACCCTATAGCTGCTGTGGCTGTAAAAAAGGAGAAGTCATCCAGAAAACAAAACACCCAGATGCTGAAACAAAGAGCCTGTCAAGTTGCCATCAGTTTCCCTTCCTTATGACCTGGGATTCAGAAAGGTATGAAAGAACAAGTGAGAATGAACAGCTGTGAATTATACATACTACAAGCTGCAGATACATACTAACATTTCATTCTAGACATTTTCATATACTGAATTGCATTTGTGCCTCTTTAGCCTAACCTGCAATTTAGCCAGTAATCTCTCTCTACCAGAAATATTTATAATATTTCATAATCATTGATAGCTTCAACTTTCCTTAAAATGCAATAAACATACAAAATAAACCAGGTACAGCAAAGCAATCCAGCCTGAATGTTGGGTAGTATTTTTTTGCTTTCACAGTCAATATCTTTTAGGCTGATTGGACTGAAAGTTGACATTTTACCATTTAAGTTTTGTAATATATCAACATACCTCTAATGCAGCGTAATATTTTTATGTAAAGGAAGATTGCTTGGGTATATTTTGTCGGTCTCCTAAACCTGCAAAGTTAGGTGATTAAAAGCTTTGAATTTTGTTAACATTCTTCCACTTAAAATTTTCAATACATTTTTCTAAACTAAGATATTCTCAAGCAAATTTTCCTAAAAAAAAAAGAAATAAAAATAAATGCAACCTATACAAAAGGCAAAATGGTGGACTGTGTTACAAAATTTTATTAGCACTCTTTGAAGACTGCTACAGCATTTTCGGAAGCCTTGTTACACAGTAGTAAGATTATCCTAAGTGCTTCTTCCTCAAAAGCACATTGAAATAAAAAGTCTCTGACTCACAGATAAATAGTTCATAATGAGACAGAAAAAAAACCATGCCCAAACATGTGTGTGTGTGATTGCTTTCCAAAGGTGTCAGATCTGTTATCACCCAGAGGACAGAGGAGGGGGGAAAAATCATCCAAGTTTCTTCTATTCAATATTTGGGGGAGAAAAAAAAAAATTGTGACTTAAGACATTCTGGAATTTCAGTGGCATTGTCTCAGCCTCCGTATCCTATTTTATTCTAAATCCTTCACTAGGAAATATAGTTAGTCTGTATTTCCACAATAAAATCGGCATTAATGTCACATTTTAAAATGACAAATTTCTATTTACCAACCCAACTTGCTTAAATTGCAGTGTATTTTCCTTGGAAGTATGAATCATTAGAAACCTCTTTGAAATTTAGGACTCAAGATGGAAAATGAACTCAGAAAAATGCAAGGAATCATTTTTGTGCTGAGACCACAGCGTGACATTCCCCCTTCCCCCCCCTTCGGCTTTGCCTAAAACACACAAATAATATTTGAGATTGTCCAAACAAAATCATGGGCCCATGAAACTATACTGAAGCTAATTTCTCATCTCTTGGGATAAAAATCCTGTCCTCAATATCACTGCTTAAATGCGTACACAAGGCAGCACTGTAGAAGTATGTTCTCTCATCTCTGGGTCAAGTATGATCAATCCTGCAAAGTTGTTTTAGCAAACCTTTTCCTAATACTAACTGGGATACACAAACCAAACTATGAGACTGTTAACAGTGAAATTTTGTCAAAAGCAACTTCAAACACAAAGGTGTTCCTCTTCTTTTAAAAATTTTATATCAATTTGTTTGGGAAGTTGGTAATCATTGAGAATACTTCCACTGGCTCCACTGGGAACGACACTGAGTCTACCAGCATTACTCTTCTTTATTATTGGTACCTCAGTTTTTATGTCAATATTGGTAAACATTCAACAAAACAAAATATATTTATTCAGCTATTTGGGTACACTATTTATGTTTACAGCTGTTACCGGGACTACAGAAATTTTGAGAGTTGATGTCAGGTGAATAAAAGCAGGCTGTGGCACCTTCAGTGATCTTAAACTCTAGGAAAACCTTGGGAAGAGTACAGGATTTCAGATATCTCACAATTAGAAAGCATCAGCTCTTTAGGAATTAAACTTAATTTTTACACCTCATTCAAAGGTGTAAATCAAGCAAACGAAGTTGGGTCAGATCTTCTGAGATTTGCTGTGCATCCTACAAATGACATGTACAGGCAGCAGCAAAAACCAGCTAGTCTTCTGGACACGGTCTGAAATTTTGCAGCAGCTCTAGATTAATTGTTCACTGCAGTTAGCAATTTTTGAGTATAATTTCCTAGACTTGCTATTAAAATTTATAGGATCATGCATTTTCCTTAGACTCCATTGTAACTGCTTAATTTGAAGTCTTTCTCAAGAAACCACAACAGTCTCCATTGCGGAGTTCAGCAAAAAAATTGCAAAGATTGTAATGTTACAAAACAAAATTCATTAATTTAATTTAGAGAAAAACTTGAGAATAGCAAATTATATTTTAGTCAACAGAACAGATATTCTGTTGTGCCAGTAGGTGTTCTGCAGCCTCATGACCGGAATAGCTTCTTCCAGTGAGGAGTGAGATACTTTGGCAAACACATGGGAAACCTGGCCTAGATTAGAACTTAATTTCTGTATAGGACTGAAGTCTATAAGCAAATATTGTGCGAAATCAGGAGCAAAAAAACCAGTAAGCTGTTTCAGTTCAGGCTGGAAGTGCATCTTCAGATGCACTACGTCTGGGGCAGGAGGGTAGGAGCTATTGGATGCTACATGCTGGGATTGGCATGCTGAAGGTGGAACAGTGACGCAGTAGACTTTCTCTGGGAAGGACAGGATGTATTTGTAGAGTTCCTAAAAAAAGGTAAAAATAATTCAATGCAAGATCCTTAGACTTCAAAGCAAGGTGCAACAGCAGAGCAGAGTGTGTGACAGATTAAATATAAATGCTCAATTATATCTCAACCTCAGTGAAAATTCTTCCATATTTAGGTGGATGTTAATTTGAAAAATACCTTGTATACTGTGGAGATGCACAGCTTCTGAAGGCAGAAGGGCAGTAATGGAATATACCCTTTCAGTTATGCTGTCTGCTTTATGCAATCATCAAAACATGTATCAACTAGAAAAGCATTTTCAGTAGTAGAGCTATCAGTTCAATAAAATTGTTTTGCCATTGGCTAACCCTTGGGTCTAATTAGGATAACTGACTATGGCTTGTTTTACAATAAACTGCTCCTCAAAAATGTTACTTTTTTTTTCTTTTTAAAATAACTCCTATCTGTTGTTACCAAGCTTTAAAATTCCATGCATGCAAGGAACATCACATAACGGATGGATTATACTCCAGTTGCCTCTTAGACTTATCTTGTCCTCCAGAACATTAGATAACAACTTCAGTGTAGAAACTAGTCTGACAAGGTTTGTTCTTATTTTAAATTTTATTGATATTACTCAGTTTTTATTTCAGACTGCATAAGACTTAATGCAAGTCTGGTTTTATTGACCCTAAAGGAGTTACACCAAAGTGAAACATAATCATGGACTTATCTCTTTCCACCTTCATCCTTTTGTCCATAAATACCTTTCCAGAGAAACAACAAGTTCAGACTTTTTTTTCTTATTAAATCTTCACCTCAATTAATTCTCAAGAGAGAACAGGAGGGAGCAGAAGTCCAGTCGCATGTTTTCTAATCCTGGTTCTGCGGCTAAGTAGCTACAACTTCTTACTGATAGAATAAATTCTTTGTGCTCTGTTTTCAAAGCAGGCATAATGCCTACCTCACAAGAGTATTGTGGCATTTGGTATTTTGCTTTCCTAATGCTTTGAAATCATTGCATGAAGTGTTATTAAAACCATCCCGTGTTCTTAGAGTCTTCCAGAGGTATAGCTGGGCAATGTCTAGTTACAATGTGGCAGTAATAATTGACCGCTATACTTTCAATGTATGGGCTTGCAGGTCTTGCAACAAAAGTCTTTAAAACTTCCTTCCAGGAAACCCATGGGCCTTTTTATTTTGCGTTTTTTGGGGAGGTGTCAATGTGGTTTTTTTTTAATTCTCCCCCTTTGCTTGAGTTAGGACTGAAAGCATCACGTTTGCACTGCAAGTTTGGGAATGGTAAATCTGAAAAAAATTACTTGTAGCTCAACTGTTGGTACATTGTACAACACTCTGTAAAGCATTAATTAGCACTGTATTCAAAATAGACAGAAAATAGCAAATAGATGCCAGCTTATTATTTAAATGTTATCTGAGAACTCTGTTCTTGGAAACAACTTTTGGTCTCTCTTGAGCTTACTGGGGGTGTCCTGAATAGTTCCAGAGCAGCAAAGACACAAAATAACAGCAATGCAGCATAGCTTCAAATTAGGCCTGTACTAAGTTATTTTCTGAACTGGACAACTCAGATCACTCCTGTGCCAGTAAAAGGCAAATAACAGCTATTCTTCAGGGTGCAAATAGATCAACAAGTGCAGACTTTGCACTACTTTTAAAATATGATGCTCAATAAGGAGCTGGATATATTGGTATAAGCAGCATCAAAAAATATTCTGTTCCTCTCTGCAAAAGCACAGGGTAAGACACACACACAAAAAAGAGCAGGTCAGTGCTGAAATAAGAAACTCCACCTCAGATGTAAAAGCTGAACTTTTTAACAGGCTGAAGAAAATATCAGTGATTGCCTAGATTTCAGTTCGAACTCCACCTCAACAGCCAAGAAAGAATTGTTGCTGAGGAAAATGTGGCCTGCAATAGCTTCACCCGCAGCTGAGTCTACAGTGGAGTTTCTTTCAGAGAGAAAGGGGAAAAGGAACAAATAATTACAGAGAAGGCATAACTTACGGAAAATGAATACAAGACTCCCTGCAGGAATGCACACTGCCTGGGATACCGACAGCAAATATAAATGGAAGGAACAGAATTGGCACATTTAGAACATGGCAGGGCAGAGAGCCCTGGAAATTACTGCTTTGGAGGCAACGTGCATGCTTCAAGTTTCACTGCACTTCAAGGAATGAGGCCGTAAAGAGAAGAGCCGTTTTCACTGAGCAAGACGCCATCCGTGCCTCTTGGCACTACAGACTGAGAACTGCATCTGCAAAGACCGTCAATAGAAGGACTTACCATTCATTTTGTCATAGTTTCCATCCTGCTTACAAACAGCAAGGGCCAGCCTCAAGAACAAATGCAGACCCATTTCAAACCAACACAGCTGAATACCTCTCAATTTGAGAAAAGGCTGAATATGACCTTTGTGCTTCAGTCCTATCTACTCAGCAATGGCTAAATCACAGAATCACAGAATATACTGAGTAGGAAGGGACCCACAAGGATCATTAAATCCAACTCCTGGCCTGGGTAACAGTAGCCCAAGTTCCACAGACAGTACTAAACTACAAGCTTTTGTGAAATATATTTCTGAAGTTCTGTGGGGATGGCATTGGATTTAGGTGATAAAAAGATAATCTAGACACAGATAATTGCCAACTCCATCTTGCCAGTGTGCAGCATTATTTTTTGGGCCCCAGAAAACCAGAAGGATGTTTTAGGCAAATGAGGAAGGTAATTTTCCTTTGAAAAATTCTTCGTTTTCCTTAGAACTCACAGCACTTTGAGGACATAAAGGGTTAAAAATGCAGTATATAAGGCTATATTCTTATTTCCATTCTGCTTTGTGTCATAAGCAGATTCTCTCCAATCTTGGAGATTAAAGCTTTTTCTTAAGCTACTATAATAGTGAAATAACTACAGTAACAAGAGTGCATGAAACACCTCAGACTACCAATACTGTGAGATTCATAGGGAAATCTTGAGAACTTGTAACGCAAAGTAGGAAAAATCATGATGTTTGTACCACAAATTCAGTTTACCAAAAAGTTTGGCCATGACACAGTTTAATTTTAAAGCCCATGAGCATAGCTTTATGACATACACATGTACAAGCAGTATGTACAGGCTCAAGTGTTCTTTGGCCCAGATCTCACCACGTCAGAAGGCTTGTCTGGGCATGATCACTTCACTCACTTCCCAACTCCTCTGCCCCAGGTCAAGCCAGAACTCAGAAAACCCTGCCTTGCAGTGTGACAGTGTAGGCTGGAGAAGGGCAGTGCCTCTCAGCTCCGTGCGAGCACAACTTTTCCTTCCATCTTCCCCCTCAAACCAGGGACACAGCATTCAAACATAGGCAGAAGAACACAGCAGAGTTATGTCTGTTCACTATTGGAAGTGTTTTGCTAAACCTGCCACGCTGCCTTCCTGGACAGCTGTTCTCTTTGCTTGCCACCTAAAACTGGCTGTGCAAAAAAGTGGAGAAAATATGAACTGAGACAAAAACTACCTTCAGACTGAATAAGTACTCAACACCATTAAAACTGTTACATGCTTGAGTAACGCAGAATGGTAATAATTAAATGTAATACATATTCATAGGAGCAGTTATTCACATCATATACATATGAGGCACACAACAAACAAACATATATATGACAGCACTTTTCAAAACAAACAAAAAACCAAACACAACGAAAAAGTGTCCTTGTATGATATTTTTCAGAAGAGGCTCTCAAGCATTACAGTCAGATTCTAAATCTCCAAAATATACGACGGGAATTATTCCATGCATTTCAAAGACCAGAAAATTAAAACGAATCTGGGAGACTTTGACAGCATTAAAGGGCATTAATATATAATAGGTCTTTATAAACAGCAATAAAAAGGCAGCAAATCTGAAGAACTGAAGAATGGTTACAGGGAGCAATAGCTGTGGGTTTTTATAAATGCTCACTGATCTATCATACCTGAATTTTATAAAGCACAAAGCCCAGGTTTGCCATTACCGTTTCTTTTCTAGAAAGAAAATAGGAAACTACACAATGCCCCGTTAGAATGTGAAAAGTATGCTTAAGGAAGGCATTTTAGCTGATGACTTTAAAATTCAAAGAAAGAGAATTTTCAGAGCAAAGAGTTCAGAGCCAGACTGGCCTAAATTGTTCACACTGTTGTTTAACAGCATCATATTCGGGGCTATGTTCAGGAGAGAATGTACTTCTGGAGAATAATACATTCATTTACCAAAAAGACCAGGCAGAACACAGTATACTCTTATTTAAATCTTCTAAATGAACTTTTCTAGTAGTTTTCACGTGACAGAATGAATTATGGATCTGACTAAAAAATTACTTCTACGCTTTTCTGATTTGGTTTATCCACCACTCAAAGATAATGATAGCTTATATGGAACTTTTGTAGCTGAGTAATCTCTGAAATAGTTCTCTATTAGAGGCCATGTGACAATTCTCAGTGTCAGACAGCTTTAAAAAAGCTGCAGACTGGCAAGAAAACAAGTAGGGTTAGCCTGACAGAGTTCAAGAAGTGTTTGACTTGGGTACATGGTGTGACTCTTGAGGATGGTCCTGTGCAGGACTAAGGGTTGGACTCGACGATGCTTGTGGGTCTCTTTCAACACGGCATATTCTATGATTCTATGATACATACAGTTACAGTCTACATCTGTGTTTCACAAACACAGGGTAGATTCTGCTTCACCTTTTTTTCCATTATTATTGCAACTGAAGGAACACTGAGAGACAATTCACATAACCCAAATGGGTAACAAAAAATGTATGAATACCATGGAAGTACCTTACAGACACCTTGAAATTATAGAAGCACAGGTCTGTCTCAACACTTTCGGCTGCCCAAGGAAAACAGTGGATGTGGAGCTGAACAGAGAGTAAGCAATACTACCAGAGGCCATCAATGGACCTACAAATCATCCTTAAAAGGCAAAAAGTGTTAATATATGCTATATAGTATACAAAAGAAAATCTGACATGTCTAGGACAATAAGCATGCACTACAAAGTCTGGCATACACAGTGTCTATTTGGAAGTTAGGCAGCTAAGACACAATGCATGTCCCAACTTTTCGCTTTTCCTTGGAGCTAAGAGGTTTCCAGTCAGAAAAAGAGGACATACTGTGGAAAAGCCATATAAATCACAACCCTGCAGAAATTTTGCACATCTCCACTCCCAGCTGTATTTCACTTGCCTCAGACTGGTCACCGGAGATACTGGAACAAGCTGATATGCAAAACTAGAAAATTATTCTAATTCTCACAAAAATTTCTCTAGTTTTGGATCAAACCAACTCTAAGTTAAACACAGCCAGGAAAATCATTGATCAGGAAACAGTCATAAATGCTCCAAGAGCTGTATCCCAAAAGGGACGTATTTGTCTTCCTTTCCCTCTCCTTCTCCCAGCTAAACATCACCATTTTGCACACATACCTGCTGCCACTGTCATTTTGGCCCTTATGAACTTTGTTTCCCATCAGTCATTCTTTTGACTGCACCTACTTTCAGAAACATTATTGAAACAAAGACAAAACACTTTAGAACACACAGCCAGGACTGGAAGCGTTCTTTTAACATAGGTTTGATCAAAACTGGTCAGTCAGTAAAACGTTTGCATTTCACTGTAAACCAGAAAAAGGCTACCTCCCTTCAGAAACGTCAAGACAGTCTTTCATTTTGAAAAAGGAGGTTATGATGTTCACTAAAAGCAGCAGAAGGCAGTAAGCAAAGTGTCTAACAAACTTTTCTAAAATTTCTTCTCAGGTCATTGGAGATGGTATAAAATGTCAGGCCCGGGAACAGTTAATAGTAGAGCATTCACAAATTTGTAGAAAACAAAACATCAGAAGGCAGAGAGACAAAACCAAAGAACAATCTCAACAAGTATTCCTACTCAAGGCAGTACTTCTGCATGTACTCAATTTTAAGTATATACTTAAAACACTAATTAAAATATGTTTAAGTGCTTTCCTGATTCTTTGATACCAAAGAATTCAATCAGACCTTAATGGAAAAAATTTGGCAGTATTCGTACCATTCTGTTTAATACTGGAATGCAGAGAGTTATTAAAAGACAAAATGCAGTTTGAGGCAAAGGCTGCATGTTCTTGCAAGTGTAAGGTGCAACTAGCCTGGCTACTGCACTATGGAATTGCACATAGTCCTAAAAATTAGTATTTCAAGGGGAAAAAAGCTTAATAACAGAACAGGAAGATGGAGAGAGATCACAGAAACAAAGTGCTTTCAAGAAAGTTTCAAGCAAGGAAATATTTTAAATATGCACATTTAAAAAATAAATACAGATTTACCAGACCAATATTAAGAGCTTAAAGGAAACGGTGTTAAACTAGAGGATGCAGCAACAGAACAGGATTTAGGCAAACTATGCATAAAAAAAAAAAAAGGGTTATGGAAAAAAAATCAGTATCTGGCCACAGAGACAGAACTATGTTTCAGGTAGATCACAGTAATATGATGATGAAAGAATAGCAGTGAACATACCTTATCGCTGAGTCCTCATGAATATAAACCCAAGCCATGAGAATATAATGAGGTTATATGTAGAGTTGTATTTCTCCTCCATACTTCAGGAGAAGGAAAATGAGCATAAAAGTTGAGACTAATGTCATCAATGCTACTACCAAAAATAAAGGTAATTATGTCTATTAACATTATTGCTTTTAATTGTTTCATTTACAAACTGTAATCAATGATCAGCATTGAGCATTTTAGAGATACTCGGCATTACCAGGAAACATCACAAGTGCAATCTGACACTAGTGACCCTAGATTGAAAAATTCAATAGCTAGCCTAGCAATGCTATATTCAGAAATGAGAGGTGAAGTTAAAAGCACTTCAGCTCAAAAGTAATTCTAAAAACCTGCAGTTTTTACAGAAGGACTACATCTCAGAAAACACAGACAGCCCTAATAATGGAGTGAAAGATGTAAGCATAATTTTTAATGCACAAGTAAACTATAGAAAATGAACATTCAGACTAATACAGTTGATTGAGAGGAAAATAAACTATAGCAGTCGATATGTAAGAATGAAATCTAGGGAGCTCCAATGAATTGAAAAAGCAAATAAATGAAGACATAAAACCAAACAAATTCCTGAAGCATGTCTAAAGCAAGTAAACAAAGAATCTGCTGGCAAGAAAAAGAGAGAGGGGATAAGGACCACTTACAGAAGCAATATGATTCTGTTAAATAAGTTCTCAGTGAAGAATCTTACACAAATACTTATCCTGATCCCACAGCTATTTTCAAATAACAGAGATTAAGGTACCACCAAGAGCGAGGGGATCAAAAGAGACACTAAAGTGGCAAAGTTATAGAGAAATGCATCAATGGGGTTGCCTCAAACATACCTAAGATTTGTGTCAAAGCTCACATTCAAGTGGATGAACTCCTTAAAATTCCACTGTAAAACAGCTGCATCACAACTACACAAATACACCCAAGTTCCATACAGGCACCGTATTTTCTCCCATCTGTGTGCTTATGCTCTGTCCCATTACTTTTTTCACAACAAAAAATAAAATTCCCTCATACGTGTTGGCATAAAACACCCATCTGCAACTCCCTTCTTCTCAGGCCTTGCTAGAACTCCACAGACTCACCAAATGTGCAATGTGATGTTATTTGGGCCAAGGTATCAGACCTAAGGTATCTGGGAGTTAACTGTTTTCCTTCTCCTTCAGGATGACAATTTGTAGAGTGTATTATTACATGTGAACATCTTACATTTAAATACATGCACTGTATAACAAAGATCATTTATGTAAGTTTGAGATATCTGTATTAACCTTTGAGGTTTTGCCATTTTTGTATGTGGGCCATTTTCAGCGACTGCAGATAATATCAAATGGCATCTGAATTGGAATTAATTTTTAATAAAACCATATTAGACACATTTCAAAAATAAGAAAACACACTATTGGCACAACTACTGCTCCTGTGTTGCCTTGGGGACATCTTTATAGGTGTCCATTATGGGAAAAAACCCCACAACTCTAATCTTTATGACTTCTACTATCTTTTCCACACAGAACAATCAGTATATGAGACTGTAGTTTTACATATGTTCACATATGTTTTAAATGAGAAGAAACTATCCCACCCTCTCCTGTATCTCATTTCCATCCCTGAACTGCTGCCCATTCTGTGCAGGAAAATGTTTCTGTGGTCATAAATTGAACAGGAACAAAGAACTGATGCATTTCCCCTGTCTGAATGGAAGGAGATTGGGATGCTCCTTTCAGCAGCCAGTTACTGTGCACATGGAACATTTGCAGAATTAGAGGATAAAGGAGTCTGCCCTAACACAGAGGTCATGTCAGGACCAAAACTAAGAGAATAATATCCCACCACTACTATGATTTCAGACCTCCAAAGGAGAACAAAAATCATAACTGCCCTTTCGTTAGGTTCTTTTCCATTGCTACAATGTGGGAAAACACCATTTTACTACATCCTTATTTCTGGTCCTGGTAGTTCTCAACATTTTAGATCTGCCAGCCATGACTGAAAAACTGGCTATAGCCCAATGTATACCTCAAACCATCACACTATTTGTGAAAAGTGAAGGAAGCTAATAGGTTGTCTATTTATCCTATTTATTTTAAATGGTATTTTCTGGAGGTGTTTGTAATTTTGAATACTATAACTTTTTTCCAGGGAGATGCAGATGAGAAAGCCAAGGAGCTGCTAAACAGACCATGAGACATTAAATGCAATTCACAGCTGCACCCTCCCCATTCTCCAATCCACAAGATACACCTTTCACCCAGTCTTTAGGCTTTGATTGTTGAAGAACGCTAATCAAGATTTACTAGTAATTTCCCAGGGAGCTTATTTCTTCAAAGATGACAGCAAAACAGCTGATCAGAACAATACGCTTCATGGCAATATGTTTACACAAATGCTTTTCTCTAAAAGGAAAGGATTATGTGTATGCAATATTTACATAGATACACTTCCTCTGAAAACAGCATTGGCTACACTTCAGCTGGTTACTAACACACGGCCAGTTCTGCAACAGCAAGGCACCACTTACAATAGCTTCAGAAACCTTCTTAATAAGCATTTAACTATTCTGTAGAAATAAAAGGCAAACAATCAGATTAAAAACTGCAGAAAACCTTGTAGCATATGTCTGGGAATCGCCTGCTACATTCTCTGTTAAGACAACTATCTAGAATAGCAATTGGTCACATCTCACATAGAGGCATCTGTTTTTCTCTCCAAGTTCATTGAAAAAAAGTTGAGCATGCCAAGAAACCAACTTCTAGTGAAGTTATTCTGCCACCTGCTGTTGCATTTATGGATATACTAGATATTTTCATAGAATCATAGAATCAACCGGGTTGGAAAAGAGATCATCAAGTCTAACCCTTGATCCAACATTGCCATGGTTACTAGACCATGCCACTAAGTGCCACTTCCAATCTCATCTTAAAAACCTCCAGGGACAGTGAATCCACCACCTCTCTGGGCAGCCCATTCCAATGTCTGATTACTCTCTCTCTAAAAAATTTTTTCCTAATATTCAACCTAAACCTCCCCTGGCACAGTTTAAGATCGTGCCCTCTTGTCCTACTGCTGGTTGCCTGGGAGAAGAGACCAACCCCCACCTGTCTACAACCTCCTTTCAGGAAGTTGTAGAGAATGACGAGGTCTCCCCTGAGCCTCCTCTTCTCCAGGCTAAATGCATCTTTTCAATAAACAAAAAAGCGGGATTCTTAATTATGAACTATTAATATATTAGAATCTATTTCTCTTGTTGACTTCTTGAGTTTGTGACCCAAAAGATGTTTATCACCGAGACAGTGGGGGACAGGGATGAGAAGGAGAGCCTGGTACAAAGGAAAAGCATGGTGGTTAAAAAAAAAAAAAAAAAAAAGAAAAAAAAAGTAAGGAAATAAAAGTACAAGACCTCATAAAACACAAAGTATTTTGATGAATCTTCTAAAATTCACACAGGAAAAGTTGTTTAACAGCCTTCTAGTCTGAAAACTGTGATCCCAAACACTGCTGGATTACAGCACCAAAACAAAGAACAGGTTAAAAGAAATACTGAAATTCACCAGTCCACATTCATTGTCTAAGTGGGAGAGAAACTATAACGAGTGGTATTGAAAAGGTAACTCCTCTTACACTTTCAGTTCTATTAGTAGTACAGCTGAGGATTTAGAGAACTTGACAAAGTTCTTTTCCAATAAGCCAGTGACAAGAAGCTCACCATCCCAGCCTTGCTGCTGCAGTTCATGCCAGCTGGCAGCACCCACCATTTATTTTCAGGACAGCAACTACAAGTGCCACCCTCCTCATGTCAGGCCACACACAACACCTTCTCGCAGAACCAGTGTTCTTATGTTGCCCATCGCTTTGCACGTGCTTAAATTTTTGTCTCCACAGCAGGCAGACAGCAGTAGTATAGGAAGAGTTTAGGAAAAGGACTAGAAAACAATGGGACACCCAAAAAAGCAGCAGAGGAAAGTAAGAGGTAGTAGAGTGACTTGTTGAAAGATGATCCACTCATTTGAAAAAAGCGTTTGGATTTTTAATTATTGTAATTCATGAAAAATACAACTCTAAACGTTACCCAAACTGCAGGACAAAAATAATCTCTCTTAGAATAAGGAAACCCTGACTCCACAAAACAAACATCCATGAACACATCCCCTATCCTACAAAGATTTTCTCATATTAACAGGACAAGAGAGCCACGAGTTGCCTCTCATCCAAACAGCATTGGACTAAAATTGCTTAGCTCATGAGACTGGAGGGGGATCACAGGACAGCATGGTTAACCACTTTTTGTATTAAACATATCTACTTGGTCTACTCTTCCTTTAGAGCACTACTAAAAGCTTGTTCCACCTTGCAAAGTTTGGCAGTTGCCCACTGCCATTTACTATGAATATTCGGCTGTTCCTTCAGGCTCTTCATGCCTTTGATATCCTATTGCCTGTTACACATTAGACAGGCATACAACTCTTTTTTGCAAGCGGTACCTGCATGGCAGCTTCACACTCTTTCAAATGAAGCCTCCTAGCAATTTTTGTTTTCCCCCTTGGTCAAGTACAGGGATTAGTTCTCCAGACAGAGGCTCTGCATTCCACCACTGGTGCTTCTCAGGGTAGTGCTCCAGCAGTCCCTGAATGAAAGAGCATCTCACCTGCTGTAGGGAACCCCATACAGTTGCACTCTGCTGGGGTAGGAAAGGGAGGAAGGACCTGTTGGCAGAGTTAGATGAGTTCAGAAGTGGTTTTGTTTCTTGCTTCCTTGATTTCTAGTAGATTTGTCTCATTGCTGAGCCCAGTGAGCAGAGTCGCAACATTAATTACTGCTTTTCATTTCCAAATGAAATTCTATTTCTAATTTGCATATCATGGGAAGGAGACTTTAACCAGATCTTGAGGTATTTATATAAACCCATCAACTTTCACCTCCCTATATGCTAAGTATTATTAGCCCTATTTTTTAAAGTAGAATAACAAAGTGATTAACAGATAGGCAAAGAAAATCTGTAGCAGAACTAGATCTTAATACAGATCTTGGTCTCTCTCTCCTTTGTAATGAATACTAAATAAACCCACAAAATAGCACATGCATGCTTAAATATAATTCTTTTTTAAAAAGGTGTTTTTACTAGGTCTGGTTTCAGACTTCTGTTTTCTGTACTAAAAGGGAGGGTCATCTTGTAAAAACTCTTTTCTGCTCCTGAATTTTTTTATCCTTTGCTGCATGTGTATATGCAGTTGTTACATTAAGAATTTATGCAGATGTTTTAGTTTTCACAGTAAGCTAATTTCTTTGTCTGTGCCATATAGATGGAAGCCAACTAGCATTTTTTCCAGCCTGTCCTGTTGCATTCTAACACGATGAACTTGGGTTTTTTCTCCATAAGGTATTTTCCCATAGGAATTCCCATAAGGAATGTTATTCCTTGCAGTGCTCTGTTCATATAATTCTTGCCCCTTTCAACAAGGCAGATAATTAGACACTTTCCCCTGAAGCCAGATCATCTATTGATAAAACAAGACGTACTACCAAGGCCACACCCTATGATGTGATTAGTTTGTTCTCTGACCTTTTTTTAATCACATTTGGGACTGCAGTTTTGGAAGGAAACACACCTGGACAGTGCACAAAAAGATGACATCTCAGAGCTGCATCATGGGTGGACTGCATATCCCAGCCCTCCAGTGATTCAAAACGTTAATTCTCTTGCACTTGATAGTGCATGACAGACTCTCGTAAGAGCAAAGGCATTTTTGACAGAGTCCTCATTCAACTAAGTGTTAAATGCAATCCAACTGTCCATTTCTGAGTCCAATAAAATAATCCATAACACAGCCACATTGGGAAGAAAATCGTAATTCCCCCCACCTCCCCTTTGCTTTGACCATGCTGAAGCTAAGTCCATAAGAAATGCTTCTCTTACATGTTAGTTTATTTATTCTATTATATATATATATACTAAGAGATGTGTATATGTTGATGAAGTTGGAGTAGCAGAAGTTCTGTTGTCCAGTGCATTGAAAAGTATCCAAAGGCCACACAGAATTTATAGTCTATGTATTATTTCTCATACACTAAAAAATTGCATTATGCTGTATCAAATACCATGCACTGTCAAGAAATTATACTGCTGCTAAACTCCATGCATTGTTGTGACCAAGAATGAGTTGTTAAACTAAAATACAGTGTAATATATAGGAAGGGGAAAGCAAAAATCCTTCTGCGAAGTCAAATCCAAAGACTATTTTAGGGAAGAAAACAGAGATCCTCTTTTGGGATTTAACTGGAACACCTAGATCTCCATGCAAAAAATGTGGGGTGTTTTGGTGAGCACAAAATGTAAAAACCATGGGTTGGCATTTCATCGACCAAATACCCTGTCCAGCAGTAATCTTTTACTCCAGAACATGGGCTCAGACCTGACTCAGAGGGAAGAACACATCCAACAAAACTGCCAGCGAGGGCTCCTGAGCATAGGTTTGTTACGCACACACATCCCCTTCATGGGAGAGCAGTCACCCATCCATTTACTGTTCAGAATCAACCTTACTTGAGAATTGTGGTAAAAATCACATCCTTAGGTGGTGTAGCTACATAACTTGTACATTATGTACCTTTCATTAAAGAAAGCGCAAATGCAGTAGCCTATTAATAAATACATCTTGCAGGGCCTGAAAAATGTGAAAACAAACATTTCATAATACATATGAAAAGGCTTTTCAATTAATGTCCTGTTTTGAATACACGGTTGATTCACAGCAGCCCCTGGAAACAGTCTGACAACACCGAGATGCCCAGAATGCTTAAGACATTTCTGGCAGTGCTTCCATTCTTTTACACATCAACAACAAGCCAATTTCTTATCCAGCTTGCCTGATCTATAGTGCAATGCAGCCAGGACCTGAAGCTATTTCCTTAAAATCGAATGAGTCAGGACGTGAAAATGATTAACCAAAATAAAGAGGTTTAAAACCTGCAAGAAAACTGCTCTAAGTCTCTGTAAAGCAAATATTGCAGCATTTAGAAAGCCACGGCTTTCCACAGATTGATGAAACTGGGATGCTTTGTTATTTCTTTCTCAACATTGTGATAGGAGCAGTAGACAGATAGACAATGGCTATTTATCTCTGATGCTACATTTACGCTCTGATGTTCAGCCCGAGAGATCTGCAGGGTACAGCTATACGACCTTTTGCCGGCAAACACAATCTTACTGTGCCTGTGGTCCAAGCAGAATGGAAAACATGTTAGTGCAATGCCAAGACCAAGCTAACACACAGTGCATCTTGTCAGGTTTCAAAGAAAACCCACGTCTACCTGCAACCTTAGATACTGACATGGTATGGAGGAAAACAGCAGGTCAATGCACAGATTTACTTTCGCTGCAATAAGGAGTTACCTTGCACCAGACTCCATTGTCAAGCTGAGAAAAAATGCAAGCAGCTAGGGAAGGTGCTGGTACCTGACTTCTGTGCCTTCTAGAACCTCAGAGTAATTAAAGTACAGACTTAGCCAATATCAGAGAGAAAAAAAAAAAAGAAAAGAGGATGCTAGTCGACATCCATGCAAATCACATGGCAGCATTTTAAGTATGTATGCTCTAAGGGAGACATGGCACTCAAATGATGGTAGATTTTACACTTAGTTCCCATGTCCAAAACTGCAAAGGTTCTATGGAGCCTTGCATTATTTAAAGGGAAGAGAAAGAAGCAAAGTCAATAGTTTTGAGGGCTGGCACTCAGCAAGTCTTCTGGGAAAACACAGATGAAACAAAGGAACACCCTTAGGCCCAAGTAAATACAACTCAAAAGAATTCCCTTTGCCACAATAATATGCTTGCAGTGCTGCGAGCTCTTACTTAAAAATTTCCTCATTTTATCTGTTGCATATTTATCTATTTTTAAATACACATATTAATGGTAAAAACCATTTTTATATGTATAGACCCATATATACTTTATATATGGAATTTCTTCCACTTTTTAAGGAAATGTATTGTTTACAAATGCTGCCACTGTTATAGTCTTAGACAAGAGCTTCACTACAGAGATTAATTACAGCAGGGACAGGGCAAAATAATCTTTTTCCATGCTACCTTATCACAGAGCTGCTAAACTACCTCTGGCCAAGTTCCTTCTCTGTAAACATTAAATCTTCGAGTGCTGAATAAATGATGGCATTTGTAACCTTTGCCAAAGATCTGCAACAAATTTCACACACACATGAAAGAACAACCAGATGACTGTAATTTCTGGGCACCTATATCACCTGGCAATAACCAGTGATCCAGAGGAATATAGTTCACTATGTTTTGATTGAGTGAACAGTCACTGATAAGATTAGACTTTGGATTTAAACTTAGAAAAATGAAATGTTTTCTTTGCCCACTCTTTCTTTGTTTCTTCATTACATCCTTCCAATTAGCTAATTTGACTTACAGCAGTGTTGTTTACTGAGCAAATCTCTTTACAATTACATTTGAAATGGCCAGGGATCATCATCCTAAAGAGATTCAAAAGAGTACTTCCTCCAGACTTTGCAGGCTCACCCTTTACAGGTCACAATATCAATATATGTTTTGGAGTATGGAACCTACCATCCATAACACTGGACAATGTGGTCACTCCTAAAGAAAGGGATACTTAGTATTCATGACTTTAGTGAGTCATCTACCAATGGGGGGGGGGGGAATCAGTAAAAAAACAGTGGCAATGATTTTACTTAAACTGGGTCTTATATTTTTCTTTTTAACAGCTGACCTTGATGAAAGAGTCTTCTTAAAGACTTTAAGAAAGGCTGAATTTATCATGTAAGAGCTCCTGACAGTTTTTATCACCTCAAATTACAAAGCAATTTTGATCAGTGCAGAGGACTAGAAGGATGAATTCTGCACTGCTTTCTTGGCTCCTCCTTCCCTTGCAAGCTGCTCACACAGAATCACAATAAGGAATTCCTCTTCTTCCAAGATAACCTTAGATTCAGCAAACAATCCCATCTCCTCTCCCCATTAGTGCTTGGATACAAGTACACACATACATGACTTATATGCTGTATTTGGGAGAGCAGAATAATACAAATCGCTATGGTCCCTTCCAAAGCTTTCTCTATGAACACACACAAGACTCACAGGAGAAGCTGCAAGGTGTCCTGCATGCCATGCAACTCCTGTCTAGCATTCTGCACTCCTCCCAGACACAAATGGAAGCCAGCTTTGCATCAGGACAGATGAGCGTAGCAAAGCCAATACTTAAAAGCAGCAGCAGCTAGCCAAAAGGCTGATTTCACCTTTTACCAGGGGTTTCTTCCCTCAAAGCAGAGAATTGCTTCCAGGCTTGGCTGGATTCAAAACCAATTTCAGGTTTATCAACTGCAACAGTACTCTCAACTAATAAAGGCAACTTTTATTATAACTACTCCTATCCAGCAAAGATGTTCCAATTTTTATCTGCATTTTAAACAGCTTCAGGGGACATCACTCAAGTTTCTTCTATTTACAAGTGATGATGAGTCTAGCACAGCAACTGTAATTAGCAAATGGCCTATTTGTAAGGTAAGGGAGACTAGCAAAAACTCACCATGTGAACATGCCATACACTCCACTTCTTCCTCTGTGGAGTATTTCAGAGTTTTGCTTTTAAGTTCATACTACTCTACATGATCACTAGGACACAGATATCCCCATAGTGTTAGAAACAGTGAAGCTGCTATGCAGGTTAGGAAGAAGGACATGCTATTCTTTACAGAGGGCCTCCAGACACAAATCTCAGGTCAGTATGAGCTTATCACATGCACTGCTCTCTCCTTCTATT
Organism: Oxyruncus cristatus; assembly: GCA_013399855.1. Taxonomy (NCBI): domain Eukaryota; kingdom Metazoa; phylum Chordata; class Aves; order Passeriformes; family Cotingidae; genus Oxyruncus; species Oxyruncus cristatus. Next base: position 2,892,740 of record VXAY01001702.1, read on the forward strand.
CTTCCAACAAATTAAAATATTTCATTTACAACAGTTAAGACAATACTAAAAATAGAAGAAATTATTCTTTGGCATAATTTCAAAATTTCCCTTTTCTCAACTATTTTTGGCAAGCATACGGAGATTTGAAAAACATTCTCAACTCTTCCCTAAGAAATGTGAACTGCAAAAATTGCAGTGACCGAAATGTGGAAGGTTTTAATGCACGAGGTTTGTGTTAACTGTTTCTCTATGTTTTCTAGACATGAAGCAAAAATACCAACGTCTTGCCAAAGAGTATGATTTAAAAAGACCTAAAGCATAGACTTTGACCATAAGTTAAGACTGACTGACTTCAAAGTCTTCCTGGATCAGCATTGTAGTCTACTGAAAAGATCTTATCCAGCAAGATTTCAGCCTTACTTGAGGCATTTCATTCAGCTTGGACAGAAGCAGAGTGGACAGCTGTACTTTGATGAACTGGTATTTTTAGTTGATTCACCTCCATATATTATCACTAATAAACTAACATATGTGTGGCAAACTGTCAAAAAGCATTACTCAAAACCACCTTTTTCAATAGAGTTTTTACACAGCAACAGAATACTTCTTTTCACTCGAGGCCTGCAAAGGTTTTTCAGGGGAGGGGAAGTTGAGGAATTTTATTTGCTAGAAGTCAGCCTGGGACAACATTACAATGAAGTGTTCCTTTAGGAAAAGAGCTTATTAACCAAAACCAACACCATATTTACACAAACTCCGATAAGGACAATGAAATCTCATACCTCAGAATATAAACACTTGCCACAGTCATCATGGAAGTATTTCTCTGCTCACTACTCCATCGCAAGGACAGGGTGAGTAAGGCAGGAGAGGAAGTGGTGGCTTATTCTGCGCTAAACAGAATGCATAAGACAGACAGATCTGCTGTATTAAATCTTATGTTCCTCAGTCTTTGCCATCTGGCAAGTGATCGGTGGCTCATGTGAAACGAGTGGGTGGTCATGGTCCAGCTTGTACTAGACATTTCTCAGGATCGCAGAAAAACAAAACCAAACACTGCAATTGGCACCAACTGTTGCTCTTGTTAGCAGATTTCAACAGGCGAAGGACCAAACAAAACTGAAGACTAAACCTCTCCCTCCTACAGAACTAGTCACAATTTCAGAAAGAGAAAAAAGCAAGTTTGTATAACAGAGAGGGAAGGTTTGCAATGTCTCTGGCTCTGTCCTTCAGTTTCGGGTAAAGAAAGCAGAGACTTCAGCCCTCGGGACAAACAGTGACTTTACCTTCCCCGTTCTGACAATTCACCCTTCTGTGAGCACCAGCTTTGGAGCCTGGAATTTACAGCACTGATCTCTTTCTCTGAGTGGACCTGATCCTAAAATAACTTGACATTATATAAAGTGATTATCTAAAAAAAATTAAATAAATTTCATCTTAGCACTACACGCTCAATAGAGGGATGAGTGACCATGCAGGGCTCAACCTGGGACATTGCTGCCAGCCTTAAATTAGTTTTCATAACAGCTGTGAAAAGTGAAAGTTTTTTTATAAAGCTTTATTAATAAATGAACAACAATGCTTAATAGGTTTTCCTCATTGAGGAATTATGTTTCAAAGGTTATCCTGCTGAAAAAGAGCCAAATACTACAGCATTTATGGTGTTTTACATTTAATACAATGCAGACTTTTCAAGCGCAAATACCTTTAATGGAAACCATATGGTAAAGGCAGACTTGCTTTTCCTTAACCTGGAATGCTTTCATTCTGAACTTCAAGTTAAAAAAGGGTTCAGGACAGGATATCAGAATCACAGAATACTCTGAGTTAGAAGGGACCCACAAGGATCATCAAAGTCCAACTGCTGGCCCTACACAGGACAGCCCCAGGAGTCACACCATGTGCCAGAGAGTGTTGTCCACACACTTCTTGAACTCTGTCAGGCTTGGTGCTGTGACCCCCTCCCTGGGAAGCCTGTTCCAGTGGCAAACCACCCTCTGGGTGAAGAACCTTCACCTAACCGCCCCTTACATAGCTTCATGCCACTCCCTCGGGTCCTGTCACTGGGTCACCAGAGAAAAGAGATCAGTGTCTGTGCCTCTGCTTTCTCTCATGAGGAAGCTCTAGACCGCAATGAGGTCTCCCCTCAGTCTCTCTGGATGAACAAGCCAAGTGATCTCAGTGGCTCCTCATACAGCTTCCCCTCAAAGCCCTTCACCATCTTCATTGCCCTCCTTCGGACACTCTCTAAGAGCTTCAGATCTTCATATTGTGGTGCCCAATCCTGCACACAATATTCAAAGTGAGGCTGCACCAGAGCAGGACAATCCCCTCCCTCAACTGGCTGGCGATGCTTTGCCTGATGCCCCCCCAGACATGGTTGGCCCTCCTGGCTGACAGGGCACTGCTGACTCATATGCAACTTGCCATCAACTAGGACTCTGACGTCCCTTTCCATGGCACCACCATAAATTCCTTTTATTCCAAAGAAGAACACTCATCTAGTATACAGCAGTAGTGTGAAATGGCACCAATAGATATTTTTAATTCAATATACCAACTCACTGAGCAATTTTAAATCATACTTCAGCCCTGGTTGAACAGCAAAAGCAAACCCTAACTCCTGTTTGCTCAAAATGCATCAAAGCAGCTACACAAAGGCAAGCTGGATTGTTCTCTCTTTCCAGTATCAGGGAATGAATACTGAAATAACATTAATGTTATTTACTCTTAAGATTTTGCTTAGTAGACTATAGTTTTGAAATAAAGAATTCAGACAAATAACCTTGTGAGTTCTCAACAGCTTTCCTTTCACAAACCAAAACTTACATGGGAACACTAAATATCCAAACAAAAATACCAATCCGACTAAATCTATGGGATTAATAAAAGAAAGAAAACCAGGTTTTTTTCTACAAATCTCTATTATTTTAATCCTGAATATTATGCCATGACTGTGGAATAAACAGTCCCAGATCAAAGTTAGGATTTTTTACATTGTTCCCTTCCACTTCCCCAATTTTCAAGGATATACCTGACTTCTCAGGATCACAGAGGGAGCTTGTCACACCAGCAGAAAAAAAAAGGCATTTTCAGACTTGCTGAACACACATGTTTGACACAGACGGTCACGTGTCTGGGAGATCATGATTTTTGTGTGATTACTTTTCAGTAGTCAGTATAGAATCATTACAGTAAATGTGAAGAATTCTAGATGTTATAAGAAAGAAAAGTTACCACTACACAGAAATGCAACACACAAATACACACTTCACTATCCTTTAATGAAAAATCAGCAAAGGCAAGGATGCACTAAGGTAAAATTACTGTGGTTTGCTCAGCTATACTTTGTTTTGGCACAGCAGCATACAGCCTTGAATCAACAGGAAACCTCTTTCATCTGTCTGATGATGCATATCAATGATGAAGCCTTTTAGAGGGCAGACCACATTTCTAGGTGATTAAATATGTTGACATTTTAACACGCATATTCTTAACTTACATTAGTCTAGCAACAGCAGGCTCCCAGCAGCCCTGGCAAAGCTGGTCAATGTTTATCTAGGCCAGACCAGATGCAAGAAGACCCTAACTGACTTACATTTTCCTTCACATCCTTTTTAGAAACAAACTTCCCAAACAAAAACAAGGCATAACAAACACAAGAGGCAACCAATATTAAACAAATTCTAAAGCTGTATCTTTGCTGCATTCAGCACAAGCAGGCACACTGGTGCTAGCTTTACTCCAACAGGAGCAGAGGAGAGCAGAGCAGCAGAGGCTGGAGGGCACACATCTCAGGCTTGCTGGAAACACTGGGTGCTTGGGCAGGTTGGTGGTTCAGATATGCCCACACACACTGCAACTGTGCCTGCAGCAGTACTGTGGACATACTGTAAATGTACTGATCAGGAAATCAATCTGTTAGGGTCACATGTTTCAAAGGCAAAATTGCTGGTTTTGAAGCTATTAATTCTAAAGCAGAGGTGAAAAATAAATCACTAATGTCCTGAGAGGTAATATATTTGTCTGAATTCAATAAATAAAACCAGCATTCACATTTGCACAATGTTTTTTTCCTGCATGCAAAAACAGTTTCTACAAATCTCTCTGGGAAAGATTAGAAGATTTCAAGACTGATGAGTCAACCATGAGCCTAAACACTTAAAAAAATAATTTATAATGGAATACTACAGAACTCATTACTTTGTTACGACACATACTGCTTTTCTGAAGTCATCAGCCTTCGCTGCTATACAGTTTCTAACCAGTGGACAAAGCAGTGCAAATATAAAATTTGATAAGGTTCTAAAGAAAAGGGAAAAAACCCACCAACACAACCTGATTAAAATAAAAAAACTAAAAACAAACCCCCAGCAAGACCAAGCTGTTGAATCATTTGCCAATATAAACATCCAGCTCTGTGAAAGAAGGGTAGAGGAAGGTCACTGAACTCTTCTCTTCTGCCTATCCTGTTCTGTGGGGTTTGTATATCCCTTAAAGTATATGTGCAGAAATTAAGGATGGGTATTTCTTGATTTTAACAGACCACACATATTATCTGTGCTTGTTACAAACAGGGTAAGTCCAGGGTAATCATTGTCACCAGCTGGAGAGAGAGCACTTTCAAAAGCTATTTTAGTATCTGAAATTGCTCAAGTACTAGTTAAAGAAACTGCTTTGAATTAAAACACACAGCATGCCAAGAGCTATTATACTGATAGCTAAATTTCTACAGGTCTTTCATCCCAAAATAGGAAACTATATAGACCTAGTTCCATAGGCTTCCTGTAGGCTGGGTTTCTGCTAACATTTTACATGAGTGTAATGTCAAATAGAAGATCAACAGCACTATTCTCTTTAAGGCAGAGAGAACATGAGCAGCTTGTGAAGAGAGAGGATGGCACTAATTTTTCCAATAAAGCTGTTCGATGGAAGACATTATGGAATTACAACCTAGAAGAAGCATGTAAAATAAATAGGCATTTTTATTTATTAACAACTGGAGATCATAAGATGCCTTCTGCGCATAAACGTAAGTTCTGTAATGTCACTGAGTATAGCCACATCTGAGGTCAGAAGAAAGCTGCTTTTCAAGAGCATACATGTCCCACTGCTTATCACAAAAGCCATACTTTTTACAGCAAGGACAATATAAGTAAAGAAAATTCAGCAACTTAACTATAACACCAACTTAACGAGTAACAGTCTGTGTAAAAATTCCATAAAATAAATATTTTTAGCAACTAGTCTGGGCCTTGGCTTCATACTTCCTCATAAAAGCTGACTTTAAACCATGCAGGATTCCCTAAAACTATATCCTAAGATCTATTGTCCCACCATAACGTGAAGGTCCTACATACAAAGTGTTTCTGTAGAGATTGCTCTTCCAAACACTGTCGCAGCCCCATTCTCTCTCTCCTGGATTATTTGGCAAACTCATAACCTGATACCTGGCAATGCCGGCACTTCAAACTGACTGCAGCACTAAGAGAGCTGCTTTAGAACAGACAACACATCCAGCCCCAGTTGGGTCTGAAAACAATACTGAGAACTCGTTAGGAAAAAGTTCTAAAAGAAACAAAAAAGTCAGTGTTAACGACTGAAGAGATTGATTAAAGATTTAAAGAAGTAACTGCAGAGCATCTTTAAATAAGAAAGCACAGCAGGAGGGACAATAGACAGTAAGCATAAAAAACCCCAAGATTATCAATAGAGAAATTATTTATTTTTCTACAATGAACTGTACTTTGGAGATTAATTTCATCATTTATATTTACCTCTTAGAAAACTGCCCAACAGCAATTGAGTAGAGTTTACCGGATGGCTTTTTAAAAAAAACTACCACAACAAACGCCTCATGGTAACAAAGTACCAAGGTAAATAAAAGCACTGACAAAAAATAAACGGTGGAGAGAGATCAGCAGATATTTAGGGCACTGGACAACTCATATCTACTATGGAAGGACAGAGGATTTAGTTAACCCTGCCAGGATCTGAGTCTGTAATTCAAGAGAAACGGGATTTAAAATGTAATGCATAGACCACATAAGGATTCTCTCTCTACAGTGCTATACTGGACATGCTGACATACCCTTCTCAACAGCTTCTCAACAGCTAAATCATATAACATTAGATGAATGCTTGATTAGAATTTTGGAAGCCAATAGGGAGAAGAAAATATTTAGTAGTAGTTGAAATGTTTTCCTTGTCACTTTTTAATCACATTTTCTGTGAGGGTGCTAAAGAAAAAAAAAAATATGGTTACTCCTGGATCTTAGATCTTTCCATTTTGAAAAGCTAAACTTTCTTAGGATCTAGTTCACGTATATTATAACATCCTTTATACTTAAGATATTTCTGTAGTTTAACTCCAATCATAAGGAGGGTCTATCTGATTGCTAGGAGGTATCAAATATATCAAACATTTTTCTGGTACAGCTACAGAAACTGTTAAAATCAACTGCTATCAGAACTGCCAAATCACTGAAGCGCTCAGGAAAAATTTGGAAAAGATCACCTGTTTAGTTCATATCCATAGCTGTCCTGTAACACAATATTTGATTCCATTCTAATTTTTTTAATAACTGCTTGCATAATACACAAATGTTGCAACAACCCTGTACTAAATCAAACACTGTGCTCAAGTCTAACACAAAAATAGTATCCAGAATGAGACAATGTGGTTTGTAGATTAATGTTCAGGCTGATGCTAAACCCCTGTGATTTTAGTCAAGTAATCCCAATCCAGCAGCAAGTACTGATCCCTGTGGACGGCCCAGAAGGCACACATCTGTCCCACAAGCTGATTGTAGGCATCTGCCTATATTAGGTGGATTCAAACTTACAATTCTCACTTCAAAAAGAAGATGTTCTCCTAGTCAAACTATGACATAAACTGTAATCCAGACTCTATGCCCTTCCATTCATCTCTGGCCTCTGCAGAGTGAAAAAATAAACAGGGAAAACTCTTACTGCTTAAGACCATGCAAAAATGAATCCTGTCTCTGTAATACAGTCAGGATGGTACTCCTCTTGACCATGCACAAGTTTATATAGAGATATTAATTACAAAAATCTCCATTTGCACAGAATACCACTCTGAACAAGATGTTGGAATGTTATTTCAAAACAGTGCTCTAATGGATTACACTCAGACTCTTCACTGTTCTCTCTCAGGTCCACTTACACCTGCAATAGATCTTGCTTCTGCCACACTGGCCCATACAGCAGTCTAGTATCTAGATCTGTAGACCAACAAATATCATTTGAATTATGTTAGCACCCATAAACTCTATTCACAGACCAGGACTGTGCTGTACATCCTGCACTGTACAACCCCAGATGAACAGACCAACACAACACTCAACCTGCCTATCCTGCTCCAAAAGACCTTCAGTGAACAACTCTGCAGACAGTTCCAATGCAATTCTGTCTACTGCAGTAGATAAGGCAGTAGTTTCACAGTTGGATCAGACCAATGGTTTATCTAACCCAGCACCCTGACCCTGAAAGCGGCAACAGGAGAGCACATTGTACTTGAGAAAGTGGCTGAGCTATTCCTCTTGGACTTCCATACCAACTACATTCATTAAGGTAGGTATGTTAGATGCTATTTCCTTTCGAATCTGTTTATGGCATGTGATCCTGAATTTGCCTTATCTCATTTGCACCACCTGATTTCTGGATGGCATTTTCTTCGGCTTTTTTCATTTTCAATAATGGAAAGAAAAATCTGATTTTAAAGTTCTTCTAACAGCTGCTTCTGGAATTAGTAGAAACACGCTCTTCAGTCATCAGTAAGACAGCTCCTTCTCCACTTTCTCCTCTATTTGAGATTTCTAAGCTATTCTTAGGTAACACATCATTTCACAGAATACCAGTGAGTTGATCCCTGAGTTGAAAGGGACCCACAAGGATCACTGAATCCAACCCTTAGCTCTGCACAGGACCATCCCCAAGAGTCACACCACGTGCCTGAGAGTATCATTCAAACGCCTCTTGAACTCTGTCAGGCTTGGTGCTGTGGCCACTTCCCAGGGAAGCCTGTTCCAGGGCTCCCATTCTTTAGTTTAACAGAGAATTGCATGTAGAAACTTCACCTATAATAAGGTCAAGGAGCTAATGAACATCAGATTTAAAGCATTTCTTGACTGACTGAAGTTCTTAGAGATGGATGCCAGAAAAGTTGATAAGGGACAAGTTAGCCCTAAGGCTTAGCTGCTACATTTCAGTGTACCGTAGTTTTCATACTCGCTTAATTCAATAAAATCAGAATTGGACCTACTTAACAAAATGTCATTATTTCCAAAGGAGAAACAAAACCCCAAAACACTGTGTAGACAAAGACTTTAATACACAGTGCACTGTTCCACACCAGTGAGCCAGATTTTGGATAGCACGCTCTGCAGCAGTAATAATGCATTTGTAGTCCCATCAGCCATCCTGGTGAAGCCATGTCTCAAATGCATGTTTGATATGCCCAGCTAATACATGTTCACATTTTTGCATATTTGCTTTTTCAAGCCAGGTCCATTATTCATCAGCCTTAGGTCACATGTTGTCTTAAAGAAGAATGACATAAATGCCATCCAGCTTAAATAATCAGCCATACATTCCTATGTAGTCATAAAACATTACAACCTCCTTGTAGTTAAGGATCAAAATACGAGGAGGATAAAGCTCAGATTCATCTCACCTAAGTAGTTCAGTAAACAGCACAGGCTTGGTATCCTTCTCTTCCCAGGTCTCCCTTAGAGTTATAGGGAAAGAGATGCAAGGGAGCATTATTTAATGGAAGAAACAGAGATATCAGAGGCTTCTGTGTAGTCATGTGAAGTTTGACATAAAAAAAGATGTGCCACATAGAGCTCAACCTGGTAGGTAAATCAGCCGCAGATAAGACAGTTTGTGTGATACCGTGGTCTACAGACACAGACTCAGTGTCCTGCTCTAACTTTTAATCAGATAAAAGAAAGCTTGATGTTGCTCCAAGACTCAGGAAGTTTCTCTAAAGCCTTACATGAAGTCAAACATTAATTCATTTATATCACAACAGAAAACTGCCATCATTTGGTAAACTATTTCAGTTGCTAGCAAGCTGCATTGTACTTGAAATGGCAAACTATAGGTGAAGACCGCATAGACCCAACTTAACATCCTGCTTCATTCACTCTCTACCCCCTAGTCTTGTCAAACACAGCAGAGGCTACAACAGAAAGGTACTTGTTAATGCTTACACTGCTCAAAGCCTCAATGACATCACCCTTTTTTCTCAGGCTAACCCACAGTATGTGTTTCACGGCCAAGGAAAGTGCCACAAAATAAATAACTAAAAACAACTATAAGATCATTACTGCTTGTGACTCCAACCCAGAAGCTTGAAACTTGAGTATAATTCAATTTACTTGCTTTAGTGAATTCCTTCTGCCGTCCAGCTAATTTGACACATTTCCTCCTGCTCTGATTATTAAAAAGCAAAAGCAGGTTGTATAAACACCAAGGAGCAGCACTACTGCCTTCTGTGACACCACGGTGTTTCCCAAAGCTGTAGTTAAAAAATGAACAGTGAACTTTACGATCCCTTGGCAGGATGGGCACACAAAACAACATAAGGCACTCACTACCCAAAAGGCATTATTTACATGCAGTGAGGTTTGGAAAGCTGGGACTCAGTGAGAGCACCACGACAATGGCAGGAGAGGAGTGCCACACAACCAGATCATCCCTCCTCATGGGGGCACAGCTCTGGTCCTGTCTCAGCACTGAAAACATCAGCTGACACTACTTTTATCTTCTAGCCCTTTATATTCTAGCATCCTATATGCATACCTACACAGGTACATGTACCATAAATTCACTCAACTCAATCTTAATTCATATTACTTCTAATAATAATTAAGATGTTCAATCAGCTTAACCATTATTTTTGGTATAGTATAGGGTGCCATTTGGCTTGCAGTCTCCCTACAACTCCAAATACCACCGAGTTATGCCACAAAAATAGCTGAACTATTCTACTATTCTTTTTACGTATGCACTTCCTCCCAGGTCAGAACTGGTAATATGTAGTAATCAGTAATTAACTGATCCTGGATCACGTGAGATCGACAAAACAAGAAACACCTTTCTGAACATTTATACTTACATAAACTCCTCAAAAATACAAAAGTAGACTGAGACTTAAAACTCAAGTTACTGTCTTGGAAATGTTTTCCTAAGCTGGCACCACAGAAAACTGCAGTGGCCAGCATCAGACCTGAAATTTCTTTCCTTCCAAAGCATTTAATTCAATGCTATCAAGCAAAAAAAAGTAGCTTTAACCACAGGACAAACTTTCTAGGAGATTCCAATTGGATTAAAACAATTTCTACATCAAAGTTTCAAGACTTGTAAACGCCTTTTCTAAGGCTGAGGAGCTGCAAATGAAGAAAAAAACCCTCCAGCTCCAGATTCAAACAAAACCACAGGCTTCTAAATCCTCACTGCAAACACCATGTGTATACACAGATCTCTGGAGCAGGCCCCTCAGCAAGCTCTCAGACTAAGGGTCTTAAAGAGCAAACATCCACATACTTCAGGTATCAGCCTGAATCAAGCACAATTGTGTCCATCTGCATTCATATGCCTGATTGTTTTCATGCACCTGACCAAGTCCACTGAAACACTTGGTGCAGACTAGGTCCGGTTCCCAGTTCTTCTAGCTCCCAGATGCCCTCTCAGCCACACCTGCTGCAGGAAGATGTCCCAGAAACCGAAGCTGGAGAGGAGCAGCTTATGAATCTGCAGCTAAAAGAAAGTAGCACCTGTAACCCCAAGATGTAGTATTGCAAAATGACTGTGTTCTACAGGGCTCACTTGTGCTGACAGACACTGCTGACTTGGGCAGTGCAGCTTTGACCACTGATGGCCGACCTCAGAAGAGGGCATTCCAGTTGCAATTTAACTTCTGTTCACCAGACATGTCATACTGCTGGAAAATCAGTGATGTTGCAAGTGTGGGAAAGCCCCACACCATTGGTCTGCGTGAAAGGCGGTCTACAGTCCACAGGGTAGAAACAACAACATTATCTAGTCAACAGCACCTGGCATTCATCTATTGCTCAAGTGTTTTCAGGGCCACACAGCCAAAGACTGGACTTACACAATCAGGATAACTTTTCTATTCCGCCCTACTGTCAAATGCTTGCAAATTTTCATCTGGGGGAAAAAAAAAATAAAAAAAAAATAAATATTTTTTTAGCTACACCTCCCCCCCTTCTTAACTGACTTAACAAGGGAAACTAAACAAGGAGATGTCGAACGCCATTTTCACTAGCATGAAACTGAGGGCTTCACTCATGAACAAAATCAGGGAAACAAAGGTAAATTAAAATAACTGTAATTTACAACTTCATCAGTTGTACATAGAGAGGTCTACAGGAATAATCAGCCTATTTTTCTACTGAAAAAGCATTGTCTTCTCTGCAGTATATTTTACAGTATACCAACCCAGTTGTTTTTAAAAGTTCCAAACACAGTAACTTCTGCCAGCTCTGAGAAAAATTTACCACATCCTTTCACTGGTGCTTGGATCCTCAGCCCATTACAGTCACACATACCGAACTGAGTCAATAAGTCTTATGCTACATATGCCTCATCCAATACAAATGATTTCTAGATGTAATGCTGCAGATCCACTTAAAAAGTGTAAGTTAGAAGGGAATATTCAAAGCAAATTATTTCCACATACAAACATGTTTTTAAGGATCTCGAAGACAGACTTTATTGACTTCAAATAGAAATGGAAATCACTGGTGTTCAGGTAGTCACATGAATTGTTTCAGAAATTAGCAAACCTGCAGATAGACTGACCACTGCTATCACTTAAGACTACACAGGAAACATAGAGCAAAGCCAGGAACAGGGCCAAGCCTACACAGTACGCTAATCTATTCTGTAGATCTTCAAACTCATAGGTGACAAAGTTTCAAGGGGCCATGACCATCATTCCTTTATGCAATATAAAGAGGAGAGGGCAGGGGGAGAGAGGGGAGGGAACACCATATGGAAAAATCTGAGAGAACCATTCAATGAAGGCATTATCTGGAGGAAGTAGCAAATAGCATGAAGACATTTCTAATGAAGATCAAGTGAATTATCGACATTATAAACAAAAATTGTTCAATAAAAGGATTGCTACTGTTGTCATGCTTGGAAATGCTTCTCAGAACAAAGAGATTTCGTCACTGGTCTTTTTCCCTTTTTTTTTTTCCCCCCCTTCTTAACTGAAGCTTCTTGCAGAGGAAAAGAGAAAGACATGAAAGTACACATGGAAGTGAAACATCTGCCCTTCTCTTTGTTGTCACCAGTTTATAAAAATATAAGAAGAAAAAGGCAGCTTTTTCATTCAGAAGTCCCATCTGTGGAAGACTTTTGAGTCAACACAACTGTACAGCTGTGTAAAATGAACTGGATTTTAAGGACTCTACCAGTAAAGTAATTGTGAACCACTTTTGAATTCCCAGTTGAGAAAATATTCACCTTTTGTCCACACTTAAATAGTATTATACTTTCCAAAAATTGAAGTTTTAATTCTTTCTTTAAAGGTTTGCTGACTTTGCCCCTCTCTGAAAGGGCTGATGTGCAACTAGGATGATCCTCCTTCCCACCCAGGGATGCAGTGGCAGTCAGAACATCTCTTCAAGCACAACACTTGATTTCTAAGTTCTCAGACTTTACCACAAGTCTTTTAGTTGCAGTAAAGCCACAAGTGCTTTACCAGATCTAGCTACAGTGAAAACAACTCAAGGAATATAAATATCATCACACATTTGCAGACACTGGGCAGAACCCACAAATCTTTCTTTCTGGACAGCAGCCAGTGGGAGTTTCAGAGCCTGTAAGGATTTGCAAAAGGAAACAATTCAGCCTCCTATAACAAATGTGCTGTCCCTAAAGAATAGTGTCATGGAAATCAGAGCACATAAGAACAGGGTTTTAAAAAATAACATGCTGCAATGCTAACCAGCTTTCCAAACAATCCCTTAAAAGTAATTTTATACTGGGAAGTTATATTAAATGTAGAAAATTATTCTCCTCTTTCTCATCGTTAAGTAGATGTGCTTCTCAGAATCTAAAAGCTACTTCTTAGGAAAGATGGCTTATTCTTCCCCTCTTGAACCTAGCTGTATCTCAGAACTACTGTTTCTATCAGAAAACCAAATGGGTAAGTAACATGAGGAGGCTCCATCACTATTTTCCTTGATGATTCCTATCTAACATATTCAATTTACAAATCCACATGGTCAGATGGCCTGTCTAAACATCATCAGGCTGTAAATTCTACATGAAGTCACATCTGACATCACACCAGTAATAAAACAACTTTTCACTTGAAAATTAAATATTAATTCATGAAAGAAGAACAGTCTGAATTAATTGTTTTCTTAAAGTTGTGCATGTCCTCCGGATCCAATCTACACAAAAACTTATCTCTGTAAGTAGAACAAACATATCTGATTTCCAACATGATATATAAGTTAATAGAAGTTCTAGTCAATTTTCTGACAAAACCAACTGGCCCCTTCTAGGGGAAAAAAAAAAAAGAAAATGAAGAGGAAGAAAAAAGTAATCGATGCTGTTATTTAAGTTAAATGGTTCTAACAAAGTTCTTATCCATGTTGTACCCATCAGTTTAAATTTTACTCATCTATTTCCCACATTGTCGTTGGCTAAAGAGGGTCACTCTGGCACATACATTCACTGAACAAGCTGAAGGAGACAGAAAGGAGACAACAAAGAACAACCCAAAGTACCACCCACCCCATGTATTTCCAGACAGGACAGTTAGTACAGGACAATCAAATCCATTTACTGGCTGGCTGTGCTTATCCAGTGCTAATGTTTACAGGCAGAAGTCTGTGAGCTGTGTGATTCCTCATCCAAAGCACCAAAGGACCCAATTCCACAATCCTGAGGAGTATTTTGCATGCCAAATAATTCCATTACACACAAGCTTATGGAGAATATCCACAGTTAATTTTTAACACTTGAATAAGGCACTATAAAACAGACAGAATCAGACTCTAAATAAACTAAAAATTAATAAAAGAAACAATTCATCTCCTGTGAACATCTGTTTAATTGTGCAGCTTTGCAGCAGGGCTGAGACCAGACCTCTAGATAAAGCTAGACTTCACTGTTTTCTACTTAAACTTCTATCTTATGAAACAACCTCAAGTAACTTAAATAATAAACGAATAGCCTATAAATATTGTTGTAACTTTCCCCTCTGTAACACAAACACCTGCTTTAGGTCCTGTTCACACTTCCATTCATGCATGAACTGCATATACAAAGAGGGTGATTGTATCATAGAGTAAATGAAAGCACTTAAATCAAAACTAGTAACCCTCAATATTACAGTTTCTGTTCCCAGTGCAAAGGCAAGGAGTCCTTTGTAGCTAACTCTATACATACCTCTTAGTACTGAATTGCAAAATAAGTTATTTGCAAATGATTACTGCCCCAGTATGAAAACTCTACCACCTAGGGGCAAGCAAGACTGAAGACATGGACTGTATTAAAGAGATCTGCTATTTGAGAAGCAAAACAGACAGAATTTCACTTGTCAGCTGCTCCTCCCCTCTGCTTCCAGCACTCTCTTATTTAACAGAATAAATGTTCTTAACAGGACAATGTTCTTAAATGTTAATGACAATGAATACCTTCCAAAAATCACAAGATAAATCCAGATCTTTTATTTATACACATAAAGCTTTATCTTTACTATCTCTGACACTGAAAGCTGCGTTTGATTTGACTATGGGACACTCAATGAAAACTTCTTATAATCCACGTTACTGCACTTCAATGCCAATTCCCTTCCCAGAAATACCCAACTCCACACTACAAATATAGTATGGTACTGGACTGTCTCAGAGATCATTGGATGTTTCTGCACCAGCACTGTACCACAGCCTTTTGGCTGGCCAGCACTATGGCCTCTCAGACCCTGATGAGCAAAAAGGTATGCTTATACAGTGATACCTTCTATCCTGAGGTATTTCCACTTATCTCTATTGTTCCTTACTGTCCATTTTACTGCACAAGTGCCAGGGACATGAGAGCCACAATCTGGTTACAGCTCTTGAAAAGATTTCTTCTACAATTTCAGGCTTAGGAATGTCTTACACTTCAACGTGCATAAAGAACATGTGCTAGACGTCACTAATACAAACAGTGTATTAGATTACTCCCAAACAGATGATGTCTAAAAAAAAAAACCTCCAACAACAAATAAACAAAAAAACCCAGCCCACCAAAAAGTGGAAAATATATTTTTCTGCCTGACATATGGAACAGAATAAGTCACATGAACAAGGTGTTTATAAGAGCATTTAATAGCTTACTGGCATTAACATCATTTAGTGCTCAGATATCACAAGAATTAAAAAAAAATTAAGTAAAAAGCAGAAGAGCACAATAAGGTAGCTGTTTCATGTGACAGAAGCAACATGACAGCAGCTCCAATGGCAACTGCTACTGTATTTGATCTCTGTTATTTTTTAAACTCAAGACTTCATGTTTACTCTTCTAAACTACAAGCATGATAAAACTATAGTTTTAGAGCTATAGTACAGAGTTATTCAGTTAATATATTCATGTTACATTACAACAGACTCCTTCACTAGACTTTGGCACTGCTAGTTAGACTGTATCTTAGAGCTCCTGGATGTGTTTTGGATTGAGGTCATGAAGTGAGTGACAGTGTAAGCGAGGAAGAATAGAACACAGTACAAGAAACCATATGCTTGGGAAAGCTAGTTAAAGAAAACCAAGCTGTTCAAGTAATTTTTATTACCTTTCACAGATAATGAAACTTAGGTGAGAGCATCATAAACCTGCAGAAGAAAACAAAAAGCTGGAAGCTACTAAGGAGGTACCACTGACCTACTTAAGCTCTTCTTTGCGAGCAAAACAGAAAGCAAAACTAACAAGCCCAAAATATATACTCTTTGCTAAGTTGAAACACCCTAACTAGGATTACCGGAACTCACAAGTACCAGAAGAAACCTGCTCTCCACTCTGCTTTTAAAAGAAAGCAAGTTCTCATTCATACCCTAATGGTTAACAGTAAGGGAAGGCATTATGAGCTTTTTCACCACCAAGTTTTGTAACTGTGCAATTTATGGTTTTGGTTATAAATGCAAGAATACAACAGTCAGTAAAATCTCTTTGCTTTCAGAATCTCTTCTCCCTCTGAAGTATTACTGCCAGAAACTCTGTGCTAGTTTTGTCAGACAGACTACATCATGCCTTACCTTAATTTGAGCAAGTATGAAAAGCACTGTTCTCAGACATTTCTTGAAGGATCACTTCAATAACTTCCTTTAATTCAAACATATTGTTTGTGGATTTTCCTACAAATGCAGCCTAACCTTCTCAACATTGTACACAATAATTCAACTCCGTGAAACTTTTTTTTTTTTTTTTTTTTTTTTT